>MCGE01000019.1:0-600000 GCA_002105175.1 Absidia repens
ACTACTAATACTAATACTAAATACCAACTAGGGACTAATATTGATAATGTTGTTGATGGTGATGGTTTGGTTCTTCATCGACTCTTGCCAAAGCGGGAGGTTGTGAGGTATAGGAACGCATCGAACCATCGGAAGGATGTCTTGCCAATTCTACTGCACCAGTACCAGAGCCGACGGCCATACCTGCACTTTCCACACTAGCCTGACTACGTTGCGAAGGCGAACGAGGTAGCTTGGCCACCACGGACGCCACCACACCCATAAAGCTTTGCGGCCGCCACCTTGTATTTTGCTCTTGTTGATAATCATTAGAAGCTGACGTTGTGAAGGGAGCCGGATCACCATTGAAGCCACGAGGATCACTAGTGTCACTTAATTGTTGATCTTGTTGCTGATGTCGACGGCGGTTGTGTACTAAAAGACCAGCGAGACCAAGGGCAGCAACGCAACCTACACCAAGACCCAAACCAAGACCAAGGCTGGTATTGGTCGACCCATCGTTCTTGACTGATTGCGTTTCCGTATAACCTTCGTTTGGATCCGACCCAGAGGGTGAAGGAGATCCGGTACCAGCAGCAGCAGCAGCAGCAACAGCACCAGTATCACTTGAGGATGGCGTCGATGGTGTTTGATTTTCGGTGGGTTGTTGCTGTTCTGGGTCTGATTGTTGTTCACTGTCAGAAGCCGAGTCGTTAGGATCTTGAACAGCAGGAGTTGGTGTACTGACATTGGCTTCAGAAAATGCATTCACTTGATCTTGTCCGTCCTTGTCGCTGTTTGACGCCTTTGTCGTTGTAACAGCTTTGGCGGTGGTGTGTTTTGGCTCTGGCTTTGTTGTTGGTTTGGGGTGCGTTGTATGTTTCTTGGTTGTTTCAGTTGTCGCTGTTGGTTTGGGGTGGGACTTTTTCGTCGTTGTTTTAGTATGCTGCACCTTTTTGGTGGTCGTTTTGGGGTGCACGGTCTTCTTGGTTGTCGTTTTTGAATGGACAGCTTTTTTGGTGGTAGACGCTTTTTGATGATCAGCATGGTGATGAGGTCGTTTGTGTCGAGGCGTGGGGTAAATCCAAACTACTTTCGTCGAGCATTGAACGGTTGTATGAGGACTAGGGCGGTGAGTGGCGACGGTGGACGAGGTATGGGTCGTAACAGTAGCACTGGCTGTATTGGTGGATGATTTTGGATAAAGTGTTTTTGTGGTACAAATGGTCTTCGTTTTTCTGTGGCCATGCTTGTGGTGAGGATGTTTTGTCGTAGTGGATGGCTTTTTGGTCGTGGTGGAAGAATGAGGGTGATGAGTGTGATGAGTATGGTGACTAGTAGTCGTTGTAGTCGAGATGGTATGACGAGAAGAGGAAGAAGTAGTGGTATGATGTTGATTGCCATGACCTATAATTAAAAATTGAGAGGTTAAATTTGGAAAATATCAGGATGCATAGTTGCAAACTTACCCAAACAAAAGGAAAGTTGAAGGATCACGACGAAGGTGAATAGTAAGGACCGGTAAGTGATTAGCATCAAAGGAGATGCATTAATAGAGATCAGGTAACAAAAAAGAAAAAGAAAGGGATGGGGAAAGGGGATAAAGAGAGAAGGAAGTAAAAGAAGAGTGGAAATAAATAAATAAATTAAATTCGAATCAAATAAAAAAATGACGGGGATTCAATGCACGCGGTGCGACATTAAGGCACGATTTCCATCATCCAAAATGATCATAGCATTAAAGTTGTACGAGACCTACTGGACGGGAGTGAAAGGGATTGAAAAGGGGAGTTTATTCTATAGGGTAGCAAATGAAGACAACACTTTATATACATAATATATATATATATAAATAAACACCATTTGGATAACTATATTTATGTATTATGTATATATATATATATGATTAAAAAGCAGCCCATGAATGACAACTGGGTTTCAAGAAGCATCCTATATTTGTCTTACCAAAGCTAAAAACGATCATCTAAAGTCACCCTAAAATTGAATCACTACACCCTCCCCAAATAAAGAAATAAGAAGGCAAAGACATAGAATATATATATATAAGACAAATAAAGATATATCTTTTTTATTCAATAGAATGAGTATAAGTGAATGGCGTAAAAACTAAAAAGTAAAAATATATAACAAAATCAACAAAAGGTCATAAATATCAATCTATCATAGTGATTTGTGTGTATGTGAGTGTGTGTGTAGTGGAGCAAGACGGTAGGGGTTGTAGAAGGGGGGATTGGGTGCATTTAATGATGATGGGCATCTTCAGAGCCAACAAAGTCCATCTTGTACACCGAACCACATTCAGGGCATCGGTCGTGTTCATGAGACTTGTCCAAAGAGAGCCAGATAGTATCGTGAGATTCGGCAGGGTAACCTGGAGATAATGTAAGTGAGTCGAAATGTATCACTAAAAAAAGCAAGAGATAATACTAATGTTATTTCTTACCGGTACAACCAACGAAACGAACGGCATCATGGGATTGGACAACGATAGGGTTCTTGACAGTACCCAAGTGAGTCATGTCAAGAGGTTCGAGATCGAACAATTCGCGACCTTCCAACTTGGCGAGCAATTCGTCGCGTTCCAAACCAGTAGCTTGTTCAATATCAGTGGGCACGGAGCCAGCGGGAGCACCAGGACCGAGGTTCTTGTCAGCAGTTTCAGAAGATACGGCATTAGCTATTTCCCAATAAAATAAGGGTGAGTATATACATTTTGTTTCATCATTGATATTGTTTTCCGTCAGTCGTCAAATCGTAGGTGCGTTCTCGTCCAAAATAATGGTGATACTATATTTTACAAACATTCCCCCCTCCCCCCAATAGTATTTTCCTCCGAATCTATAACATGCTTTAGAAACTTACACAAACGAGCACCGAAGACAGAGAAAGGTCGGACAGCAGGGCGAGTAGCCATAGGAGCGGCACGAATAGCAGCACGACGAAGAGCGAACATGTTGTTGAATGTAATATAAGAAAGGAAGAAAAAAAAAAAAGAAAAACAAAAAGAGGGAGTGAGGGAGGAAAAAACAAAAACAATCAATTTCACCCTGGGGTTTGTTTTTTTCACGGCTGATTTTTTTTTCATGAATTTTAAAATCCGCATTTTACCTTCTCGCCCAAACCGAAAAAAACACAGTGGAAGAAGGTAATGAGTTTCAAAGTCAACAAAAATCCATGATCTATAAAATTTGTAACCTTTATTTGAATGGAATGATAAAACAAGAAAAACACCCACTAGTAGCCTTATATATATAAATGTATATAATAAAGTAAGAGGGAAAGAGAAGGGGAGTGGTATATAAGGACGGTTTATTTTTTTGTAAATTAAAAGAGACCACAGCAGGAAGAGGAATTGTTGTGCGGTTCATCGACAATGTTCATAGCGGGCGCACGTTTTCGATCACGAGGTAGGTATTGTTGTCGTTCCAGAATATGTCTTGTCATGTGTAAAAAGATATCATCGATAGTTCCTAATCAAAAACATTGAGAAAAGGAAACGAGTAAGTCTGCGAGAGATGTCATATAAGTAAAAGTAAAAAAGGAAATCGCTTTACCATCATCTTCTTTGGCAGACGCTTCATATAAGAGAGTATCAGGGCCAAGAGCAGATGTGACATATTCCCGTGCCTTCGTTTGCGTCACTTCCCGACGTGATTCCAAATCCACCTTGTTCGCTACTACCACCATAACCAATTCGTCGCCAACCACCCGTTTGAGTTCTAAAAATAAAAAGATATGAATCATGGATGATCACCAGTCAAGTCAGTCAGTTAGTCTTAATATTACCGTAGCACTGTTTTTTTTTTCTTTTTTCTCGCATTTCCCGAGGCTTACCTTCAACCCAAGAATGAAGTTCTATGAAACTTTCTTCTGATGTGATATCATAAACTAATAAAGCGGCTTGTGCACCACGATAGTAGAGTTGTGACATGGCCCGAAAACGTTCTACCCACATATCATAAATATATGAAAAGGAATGTCCACTCTTTATAATGCTCTATTATCTGCTTACCTTGCCCAGCTGTATCCCAAATTTGAAGACGCACTTTACAGTTATCTACGTTTCTTGTGTATGCAAAATAAAGAGGTAGAGATCAGTAGTCTATCCTATCACTAAGCCAATGACTTCTTTTTTATTTTTGTTTTTAGATACTAATCTTACAATGTTTTCTTCATGAATGAGGCACCAATAGTGGAAGTCGAGTTGGGTGCAAAGGTCCTAGAGATGTAACGTACAGCAAGTGAGGTTTTTCCGACGCCTATATTTCAAAAAGAATTAGTATAAGACCCTTCTCTTCATTCAAGTAATGTACTTTTCAGTATACATCTCCACTCCTTGACTGTTTTTATTGTAACTTACCTTGACTGCCAAGAATAACTACCTTTGCTTCCATGTTAGATGCCCAAGAAGGATTCATCTTGTTGTATGATCAATTAACGGTTGTTTATATATGTATTGTATAAAAGTGATAAGACACTAAAAGATAAAAGTGATAAACGGTGAACGGATTAGAAAAAAAAAAAAAAAAAAAGGAAAAAAGAAAGAAGAAAGAAGGCACTGAAAAAGAAAAAAGTAAAAAATAAAAAAAATAAAAATTCTTGCGGGGGCGGATTCGTTTGAGGTTCAAAAAAGAAAAGAAAAAAATGGGGACGCTTCGTTATGCCGCCTTCCGCGCCCCCAACTTCCCCCCCCCAAAAAAAAGACCCTCCCTCCCCCCTTTTTTTTTCCTGCCCCCCACATAAGTATCCTATACAAAAAAGCAGGACACATTGCACAACCCAGATCCCCAAGTCAAACTGGCCATGATTTGTAAAAAGAATAATACTATCCCTATCCGATAGCGATGAAACAAAGCCACCAATCAAAACAAAAAACATGACTATGTATGTATGTACAAAATAAAAGCCACGCACACAAAATTTTGGGTGATCGTTCCTGAAGCTGTTTTATGGTATCCCAGTCCCACCCCTTGCGTATGATATGCAACTCAAAAACTCCGAAGATAAATCCCGCCCAAACTTTCTAAAAGAAGGAAGACATCAAATAAAAAAAAAGACCACGTAGTTTATTCAAATGACAGATATAATAACGTTAATAATGTAAGTAATAATAGATGAGATAATATGATACTAAACTGTAACCGCCATAATTCCATCAGAGTGACTGACTCCTTTTTTGGTTGACCGTTCCACCCGCCAAGAATGATCACCACGTTTCAGTCCGGCACGCAGTTCTTGTAATACTTGATCGAATCCATTGTCAGGATGACTTCCTTCTGTTTTCGAAACAGTCCTGATGGAGGTCCTTGTCAAATTGTTACAGGTTATTGGTGGTTTGTCATGAGGAGTCATGCCAACCGCAGCAGTGGTGGACAATGGTGACGCGATAGCTATTACCTGATCAATAGAAATAGATAGCATATATATCATGCATTTAGTTTGCTTGTTTTTTCTTTTTGTTCAATCCTTCAATGATGTTGTTCAACAAACCTTGCTTGTATTTTGCTGCCGCCGCAATTCTCTTAGTCTGGCTTGTTCTATTTCCACTTTGACTTTCTAATTAAAAAATACAGTACAAAGTAAATATCATAAACTAGTAAAGACTGTGGAAAAATAGAAAACTTACTTCGAAGGATGATGAAAATTGCCAGATAATTGAGAAGAACTCTTGTGGTTTCATCAAGGTCGGATCTTCACCATAATACATAATCAAATCCTTTAATCGATCTTGAATATTTCTTGCCATGGTTTTCACATTTTCAATAATAGGTTCAGCTTCTACCAAGAATGCCTATAATGTGATAAAAAGAAAAAGAAACGATAGGTGTTAATTTAGTGGATTATCCTATCATTCTATTTATGTATACTTGTCGTTTCTTCTTTACCTTCATCGACTCTGAAAACCGGTCCATCTTGAGTAGCATTGGCTTTTGTTGGCAGAGTAGAATAAGTTCGTTCCGAACGCGGCCAAGGTTTCCGTCTAATGTTTTGACCGACGCAAAAAGAGCAGGTGGAGAGACTATGCAAGGCAAAGAAAAGCATTAACTTTCTTTATTCTTAGTCATGTAACTATGATATGTAATAAACTTACTTTGGGCAGCAGCATCCAAATGAGATACACCATCCTTGAATGTGGTCACCACTTGTTGGCCTGTTTTCGATAAAAAGAAAACAAGGTAGTGCAGCAATGTCGGCAAATTGATATCACCTTTACCTTCAGTTTTGGTGTCACCCATCTGTAACAAAACTTGAGGTTTTAGTATTTATTTTGAATTACCCTTTCTTTTCTCTCACTATATTTACATATTACCTTCAACAATGCATCCAAATGGAATCCAGAAGCATTTCCTCGGATTGTATGGTCATTCAAATGATTTCCAATTGCCAGGATTGTTTTTAATATGTGCTTGAAGGAATGACTGTGCCGTAGTTCGTCGATGGCCAATTTCAAAACGTCGAGTTCCTTCAAAAAAATAAAAATAGAAAATGTCAGACAATACAATCCATTAGCGAGGTGCTACTTTTTTATCGGGTAGGTAAGTTTGACATACTGGTAAAAGTTCTTGAAGTTCATGATGGAATTTTCTTCGGAAAACCATGCAATCAATCCGATCAGACAATCGAGGAATATTCATGATCTACAAATGAAAAGAAGACAATGAATATCAATGGTGTTTTTGCCTTGTATGATGGTTTGTTGGAATTATTATGGAAGTCCTTACCGCCTTGAAGTATTTCTCAGCATTTCCAAGCCCATCACTGTCACCGTCGTAGTCCCGAAGCATTTCAATTTCTTCTTTGGTTGGAATATATTGTCGAATAGCCATGAGGTTGTCCACATTCAAACGATGATCATCAACGGTCCAGATACTGTCTCGTATTTCCGAATACGACAATTTAATCCGAGCAAGCATGATGGCTATGTGAATCAATCGAATAGAGATAAGTAAAAAAAAAAAAAAAATAGAGTATGATAATGTATATATACATTTATATATTTTGTCGTACCTATATTGTTCGCACGGTTGAATTCAAGCAGAGTCTTCAGAGGTTGTTTTCGTAACTTCGTTGTCCCAATAGGTCCTTGATATTGACTGGAAGTATGATTTTTGGTGTTTTGCGTCTTTTTGAATAGCTGTTCTAATTCCACAATATCCAATTCCACCAGCTGGTTGTCATGAAGTTGATTGTGCTGCTTAGGATCTGATGGCCGTCTAACTGATTGTCTATCACAGTTGTTAGTCAGACTGTTCGAAGAAGAGTTGTATGTGCCTTTGTTGTTGATTCTTGATGTTTCTTCTGCTGAGATTTCTTTCCAAACAGTGTTTTGAATACGCTCCTGAGGAAGCTTGGACCAAAAAAATTGCTAGAGAGGAAAAAAAAAAAAAAACAAGTGAGTTATTTAATGCGAGCAAAACGTTCAATAATGGACGATGATTGAAGAAAACGAGAGCCTTACCTTCATTGTTATTTCTGGAATCTGCTTCAAGCGAGATTCATCCACGGTCGTTTGTCGGTAAGGTGATGTTTGCATAACATTGATATCGCTAGAGATTGTGCTTGTCGGGGAAGAGGGTGTGTTTTCATGCAGTGATTTCAAGGAGCAGAAGTTGAGATTCAAAGCCAATGGGTGGAAGTATTTTGATGATCTTGAAGAGCTACGCGTTCTGGATTTTCTTCCCTTGTAGATATTATCAACACTCTTCATTGGCGGAGGAGGTGGTGGTGGTGGTATAGGAATCGATGATGTAAAACACGTTGCTCGATCGACTGAAGTGTTTGAATTCATTATGGTAGAATGTTGTTGCTGTTGCTGATGATGATATTGCTGTCGCTGCTGTGTAGTAGATGGGGCTTTTTGACATTGCAGTTGATATGTTTCTAAAAGTTTGCTGTCTAGGTCCTTCACTTTCACCACTAGCTCATTTTTTTCCCTGTGCATGTTGGCGACCATTTCTTGGCTAGCATGTAAAGCTTCCCTGAGCTGATCCACCGTGTTTCTGAGACATTTCATATCTTCCATAGATGTTGCTGTTTGTGTTGTTTTGTCTATGTATTTGTCCTTTACTAATGTATCTGTAGGCCAACTCCAATCCATATGTTGTATCAACTGCATAAACTGTAAAATCCGTGGTTGGAAATCGTCTGATCAAGAATAAAAGAGGTTCACTTTAATAAAGTCAGATATTTTTTATACGTTTTATTTGTTTTATAGCAATATCTCTTACCATTTGACTGTACAGAGACCATGTTACAAGCAAATATTTTGATCATACATAATACGTTCTTGGCAAGGCTGATATAAAAAAAAAGGAAGGGGGTAATTAGAGATTGACCATAGGCACTGCATTTCCTTTCCTACTATACTTTTTGCTGGATTTCCATTTTTCTTGTCCTGATTCCAGTAAAACCAATAGAGTGTTCACTGCCATATCACCCACATCTGAATCACCATCGAAAGATTTGAGAGCGTTGAGAATGGTATCGCCATGCAATTGACTAAGGAGAAAAGGGAGACAAATGAATAAGACTATGATCCTTTACTATCTTCGACAAAAGCACCTACTCCCTTTCCACTTTACCTCCATTTATCTTGCGTTGAATCAAAGTTTCTTTTACCATCAGTCTTGGCTTGACGTTTTACCTTATAAGGGATAGATGTACTTGATCGAATAATCTAGGGAGAGAGAGAGGCGGTAAGTTGAGGGATCATCTTCAGCAATCATCGTCTCCTTTTCTGGACTACCTTGTATATTCATCTTACCTTGAATAAATCATTAATATCGTGTCTATCACCGCCATGTCTGTCCTTTATGGAACGTGTTGTTTCTACGCCTTCTTCACCAGATGAATCACATGCAGCATCAAAGAAGAAAGACAAGGTTCGTGTTTTGCACTTCCACACCCAAGGATCCACCGAGTCCAGAGCCAGCTGGAAGAAAGAGCGCAAGGGCCACCGTTCTACTTGACGACTTGCCCCATTGTTGCTACCACCACCATGAAAACCTTGAAAAAGAGCTTGCCAAGTCCACTGAGACGCCGAACAAAGTACCAATAGAGCTTCGAGAGCTTGACGACAACATGATATGAATAACGTATCTTGACGCTCCATATTGACGCCACTGTCAATAGCCCCACTAGAGTCAGTCGATGCTTCAACCAACATGCGTGTTCGAAAGGTGAAGGGTGATGGAAAGGTGCTGAAACCGCTACTTGAATGGACCTGTTCTATTGGGCCTGTAAGTGCCATGGTGCATGTCAGAGCCGTCGTTAAAACCAAAAGTAGATCATATAGAATACTAGGCCGCATCACCAGTTGATGTATATCCAACTATGCAGGAATGACAGAATTAAAAAGAAGAAGGTGCAAGTATCAAAAAGTGAAAAAAAAGGAAGTTAATATATAATAAGCGTCAAAGCTCCCTACCCAAGGTACCGCCCTCCTTTTTTTCTTCCACGTTTATCTCCATGTCCCACTTACATTACGAGTAATCACAAATTCTATGCGCTTGATACATTGTGTTTCTAGTGACGTCCATCTTGAGCAAAATATGGGAAATAAACCAGAACGATAATGAAAGATGAAAAAATTCAGGGTAAAAATAAAATAAAAAAAATTAGGCGTCAGCGGGATTCTAAAGATCAGCCAACTTACATTTCGGGAAGTTGCAAAATGCCTTTTATTATTACTGACAAGTCGTCATAATTATAAAACATTGTATCCTTCGCTATGAACATTTTTCTAGCCTTTTGATTTGCTTCCGGAAACGCAGCAACTTTTAACATGATTTGAGTACTATTGTAAATAAAAAAAGGAAAAGCAAAAATCAGTTGGCTGAATATGGTTTTTTAGTAATGCACACACTGTATGCATTATGCGCACACTTAGAAAAGATGTTGACTACTACGACATTAATATATTGGCACGACCTTTTATTATATTGGTGAGGAGTATATCTTTCATGGAAGGGTATTAGTTCTGTGGCGGTTTCTGAACGAGGAGAGGAGGTCCGTGTCGTATTATCACTGTTAGGAAAATTAGAGTTAAGAAAGAAGCATGCCTGATTCATATTGTTATTTATTATTGTGTTGAATTTCGATACCATCTCCATAGAATGGCGTCGAGTGGCAACTAATCTCGTCAGTGATGGTAACAGCATGACGTCGGGGTTGGAAATATTTCCCATGTCGATAAAAGGCAGTTCGTTCCTCACGGAATTAAAATTGTCATGATCATTTCCGTTCATGATCGATTGAAATAACTTGAGTTAGAGAGAGAGAGAGAGAGAAAGAAGGAACGAAAAAATAAAAGGATATAATGAAAGAGAGAGAGAGAGTCAATTAAAAAGTGGGCGTCAAGTCAATCATCAAGGTATAATGTGTTAGTCGCCAAAGCGCATGTTAAATAGATAAATAAAGTATTTTTGCTACACGCGTGGGGTTGACTGTCGGTTCAATTAAATTGCCCCTTCCCCATGACATACTGCAAATCAATGCCAAGTACTTGTCAGGTCGATCATAGGGACAGTAGTTGTGGCATGGGGGGGTAATATAATATTGTCCAGTTTTAAAATAAGGGGTAGAGGAGTGACATACACTCTATATCGATGGGACAAAAAAAAAAAAAGGCATCCCATGATTTGTTGCTAGGAGAATCGTTCATAATAAAGCTAAACCCAACCCTCCTTGCCATAAATACTATAACCGGATTGATGGCTGAGTCTGCATTAAAGATATTATATAAGTTACCCATATCGTACTTCCTTCCCTTTATCCTTTTTGGAAATCCAATCTCTAACATTCTCTATCATCGAAACAGACATACCCACATCTGAATGTATAACACCGAAAAAAAAACAAAAACAAAAAAACAGTAAAATATTATAATATAATAAATCCGGGTTTTATTATTGTCGAGAATATAAAGTCATTGATAAACGATGATGATAAATGTATGTAATCTAATGTGTGTGTATGTAAAAAAAAAAAAAAAAAAAAAAAAAAAAAAAAAAAAAAAAAGGGAGAGAGGGAGAGAACGGAACATGGGATATATTGCGGACGATAAAATCTAATTTACATATATATGTTTGTATGTCTGTGTGCAATAGTTTATTTTGACTTGAAGAAGCTTGTCAGAGGTTTGATGTCTTTTGTATTGACATTGGCTAAGCTACGTGGTGTGGTGGGTTTAGGTTTCTTGGTCGCTTTCTCGGTGGCTGGAGATGTTGATTTATTGGAGACAAGTTGGAAGTAATCATCGACAGATGGGTTATTGATATCGTTGGCCATACTTTCTTCGGTTTCATCTACTGCTTCCTCTGTGAGTCTATCATAAAGATATGATGTAAGAGTGAGTGTAAGTTACCGAATCAAATCATCCCTAGTCGTCGACCTTCCTTTTTTTTTTTTTACCCGTCGTAGCACTTGAACAAGGCTTTGATCCAGTCATTGGTGAGATATTTGGCCAATACATAGATTGATTCGCGTAAACGATGATCTATAAAATGTCGAACGCAGTCAGAAAGAGTGGTTATTTGAATTCACATTACCTTTTTTCTTATCCTCGGCAAGATCACTTAAGCTGTTTTTAAATTGAGGGATCATGTCGAATTGTTGCACTAATGCGTCCACCTGATCAAATGATAAACAGTTTAGTTTACTATTGTCTTTATCCAGTAACAAATTAGTTTACCTTTTGTTTCAGCCACCCGAGAGACTTTTCTTCATTGTAACGATAAACCGACATACCAGGTGCAATTTCTAAGATCAAGCGAAACAAAGAGAACAAGCAAGTGTGAGTAACATTACAATTTACTAATATATATATGCCTCCTCTACCTTGGGTGTCACAAAGATGAGCAAGTTGTTCAGAGAACGCGGTGGTGTCGATCATGCGTTGAATATCGTGTGATGGTATGTCTTGTTCAAGTGTGAATATATCATCCATTGTTCGATATAAGGCTTTTCCTTCTTCCTGAGCATGCGATAAAGATATACGTGTAAGTGACAATTCGCTATCCTTTTTTCTCACTATAAGACTTACCTTTCTTCCAATTTCAGCAAGAATAGGCAACACAATAAAGAGTGGATCAATAGGTGTAATAAAGTGAAGAGCACCATCTACGTATAATATAGAAAGAGACTAGTGGGTAAATCTATATAACGAAAGAAGAAGAAACAAGCTTCTGTTTAGCTTCATACCTTTGTAAACGGAATTGTCAATAAGCCAGCAAGCTTTTCTGCCTTCAGCTACCTTTGAAAGTTCAAAAATAGTAGTCGTATCTTGATCATAAAGAAAAGTAATCACTTTCCCTAAACGTAAAAAGAAAGGGATCAGTTAAAGACAAATATATATATATATATATATATAAAAGACAGTGAAGGACGTTTAGCTTTTACCTGTCCGTGGGCAAGGGAGTGATATTGGTTGCAAGGATGTAACATCTAAAATAGTAAAGGACGAAGATCAATAAAGATATAAAGGGAGTGTGTGTGCATTATAATTTCTTACCTTGATCTTGCTTTCGCGTAAAAGCAATCATCTGCTTCTTCGAAGTCATGTTCACGCAAAGAAGGGTACTGAAAAAAATCTGATTTTTTAACCCAGATTCATTCAAATTTTTGCGCCGGGCACAGATCGCCCATCTCCAAAAAAATAAAAAAAAAATACCAATTCAATTCCCGTCCACGTGAAACTTTTCTAGTTTTTTTTTTCTTTCTTTCTTTTTTTCATGTCTTTTTTCTTCACCATTCAATTTTTATGACGTAATGGGAATCTTAGATTAGTGTCAGGACTAGTTCAGACGGGTGTTCAGCTCAGGGATTACAACATACATGGGGAAACCCTTTCATTTTGGATTCACTGTTTGGGACCACCATTTAGTTGGCTTTTTGGAGTCGTCACTGGCTTAGTTTAGTGTTAGTTTGTCCATAGTTTGTTTCTACCATTGAAGAAAACAAGTTTATTTTATGTGCTTAAGTAAAAAATGTCCCATTTGTCTCTCTCAAGTCTTGGGCGAGAAATCCGTTTGTTATCACCATCCCCTTTGATTAATGTTGACTATTGATATTCAACAATAAAAGAGAATCCTCTTTATACTCTTTTTAATGCTTTGTATAATACATTATCTCGCTTTTTACACTCATCCTTTTGAAATAGTTGGTCATTCTTCATAATCCCATATTAGTCTCCCTCATTCTACCTCCATTAGATCCTATGGTCCTCCGCCTTCTTAGCTTAGCATCTACCATATTCCTTCAAATAAAATACTCCTTTCTTTGTTAATCAGCTTCTGACCAGTTATATAATGAGTAAATGAGTTATTGTGTTTATTATTTGAGTGTCTTATCAAACATTTTACTTCTAGTTCTTCCACCATGCCCACTTATCCCAACACCTAGAGCTCCAACGACTGACTGCCTGATCTACATCAGCTGATATGAACCGTAACCTTGTTTGCGCTCTACTATGGAAAAGTGTAAATCTTTTATTACCTTATAGATAGTAATAAAAATAGAAGACTCAATAGTAAGTTTTTTGAAATAGACAGCTCTTTCAAATAACGCCTTTTCAGCAAACCAAACACTATAAATTTATCTTTCGATCAATTGAAATCATTACTATTCTTTGGTTCTTAGCTGTTTTTTAATCCCATCCCACCAGAACTATTCCCTAATGACTTGCTTGCCAAAGCTTTTTTTTTTTTTTTTTTTTTTTTTTTTTTTTTTTTTTTTTTTTTTTTTTTTTTTTTTTTTTTTTTTTTTCTCACACAAACACATTTCTGTTTTGTTGTTTTTTTCTACACACGAGAATTGACAGGCGTTGAATATTTATCATAGTGTAAACCATTGATAACAGCTATAGAATAAGATTGAGCCTATTGAGATTTTATTGTATATATTGTATAGTAAAGTAATAAATAAAAAATAGAAAGGGACAAAGAACCATGATAGGTTTACAAAAAAGTTATAAATATATATATATATATGTATAAAAATAAAATAAAGGTATGTAAGTGAGATACTAGTCAGCAACAAAATAACTAGGGATTGAGAGGGTGTATAATCAACAATAACTAAAATAAAAAACAAACTATCGTCGTATAATAAAGGGAGGATGGTATATGTAACAATAAGGGATAACTACACTAAGCCATTAGAGAGGGACAGGAGGTCAACTAGAAGGGCAACCAGGAGGATCGTTTGTCCCGTTTGTCGGTGCTAGAAGAAGAAAAAATGGGTACAAGGTTCTCAGTTTCAGTTAAAACGACTCTCGAGAAAAGGGAGGGGATCAATTTCTTACCCATCTTGAACGGACACCCCACCACGAAGAGGCTTGGCTATGCGGCTAAATCCAGCGAATGATGTGTTGGATCGTTGATTTGTGCGAGCCATCTCTAATCGGTCCCGTAATGCTTGCATTTTCAATTCAAAGCTAAAATAAAATAGGATGAGTATTTAGTGTTCAACTTTATAGTCGTGTACCGAAGTCGTTTCTATTTTGTTTCTTTTTTTACCTTTCAGTTTGTGAATTGAGTTTTTCTTGTGCTTCTTGTAGCATTCCTTCCAAGTTTTGGATACGTTCATTTTTCGCAAGCAATTTGCGTTCGGCAAAAGACATTTCCTTCTTCAAGTGTGAGTTTTGCTCCACCAACTAGTAAAACGGGCCAATAAAAATAAAAAGTAAGTCCCATTTCAGAGATAATTGGCGGGATATGAAGTGAAGGGGAGTTTACCTGTTTCTGGACATTTGTCAATTGTTCCAAGTTACGTTCCAGGAATACCATTTTCTTTTGTTGTGCCTTGTTGTTTGTCGCACGAAGTACATTAGCATATTGTTCCCTTGTTTCATCCAAAGTGATTTCCAAATCCACTACACGTTCACATCGACTTTGTAAATCGCGCATCAATGCCTTCTTCATCATGTCGAAATCCGCCAATTGCTGAGCCATGGATTTGCGCATTGCTTCCACATCCTTTTCTGTTGCTGCGTTTTCCGTGGGGGAGATTGCTGGTGGCTGTAAATCATCAGGTTGGCACGAAATAAAGTCCTATACAGTATAGAGAGAGTTATTTAGCATCATTTACTTCAAGTTCTCTTTTTTTCATTTTTTTTATTTTTTATTTTTATCTGAATTGATTACCTGAAGTTCTTCATTGACCATTTTCAGTTCTGCAATAGCCACAGCAAGCTTGCCTTCTTGTTGATCTTTCCATTGGAGTTGCTTCTTGAGATCATCCAATTCCTTTGTCTGTGTTTCCCGTTTAGCGGCGTACTTTTGTTCCAACATGACCTTGTGCGCAGCTAGTGAGTCTTGTTGGTGTTCTTCTTCTTGAACAGCCTTTTCGAGCTGTGCTTCGTATTCGGACTCCAAAGTGCTGTAGTTTGTTTCCAATTCCATCTGCTTCTTTGTCAACAGTTCCTTGCCAATACCCAATTCGCGGATAACAGTTTGATAGTGGTCCACCAACGCTTTCGATTCCGTAAGTTCCTTTTGGAGAGAAATAACTTCATCTGCTGATATTGTAGGGCTGTCTGATACTCGTTGAAGGGCACTTGCAATGACTTTTTCTTTTTCGTTGATAATCACCTGTCAATAGTAAAATAATAATAAAAATGTTAGTCAAAATATCAAATTTTTTCAAAACGAAAAGGAAGAGGTTCTTACCGATTCATCGACTTGGGTTGATGTTGAAGATGTCATCAAGTTGTTCTTATTAGCGTCCTTATTGGCGATTTCTTGTTGTTGTTGTTCTTGAAGTTTTGCCAAAGCTTGTCGTAATCGTTCCAATTCTTCCGCTAGTTCCTGATTAGCTTCCTTGAGCGAGTCTGCAGTAATCAAGCCTTCTTTGTTTTCATACATGATTTTTTCCAACTGAATTTTCGCTTCACCAAGTTCGGATGTCATCTGTTGATTATCGGAGACGATCGTTCTTTCATGTTCCTTGCGTTGATCCAATTCATCTTGCAAATCTTGTACATGCTTTTCACGGTTCGACAGTTCAGTTTCCTACAAAACAATGGAATGAGTATGAATTGGTCATCTATTCAATAAGAGTAGAGATAGGACTTACTTTTTCAGAGATGAGCTGTAATAGTTCGTTTTCACGTTCCAAAAATTGATCGCGTTCATCTTTTTCTAAGGCAATAGAAGGGGTGAACGGGCGAGAAGAATCCTGAGATCCATTGGTAGGAGTTTGTCGACCAGTATTACTTGCTTCCGGAGTGGCACCGTTCGTAATCAAACCAGCAGTAGTAGCATTTCCAAGAGTAGCCCATTGTGCCTCAGGGACCGTTCCGCCAGATCTCCAAATGCCAATTTCACCTTCCAAAGCAGTGATGTAGGTTCGGTAAGTAACAGTTTCCCCCTTTACTTTTTTCAATAGAGCCTTGAGTTCAGCAGGAGAGAGATCGGCGTTCACCTTGGCTTGATTCTTGATCGTCTTGGCCCGGACACCAAATCGCAAAGTGGAGATTGTTTCAGCTTCATTATAAGAGGAGGGCGAGCAATTGATAATCAGCGTGGTACGAGAATTGCCACCCAAAGATTCTTGAAGAATTCTTGTGAGCTTGGAATCACGATAAGGAATATGACTTGACTTGATAATGGTTACAAAAAAAATAAGAATTGTTTTGGTTATAATTGCCGAATTTTTTGTATATGTACATGTATATATCTTAAATATATTGTCATTACCTTGCCATCAGTTAAAGAATTGATCACCATACCAAGAGCAGTTAAGGACTTGTTGATTTTTTTGGCTTCTTCTAATGTTTGACCCGATGCACCGGTTTTTCCAACCTACAAACAAAAAAAAAACAAAAAAAAGTGACATGAGTAAATATTGACAGGAGTCAGAGAAAGAGAATTACCTTTTCTGATCCTGCCAAATCGACCAAATAAAGTTTGCCACTCTTTGCTGCACCAGTGTCGACATTTTTTTGGGTGATGGTAATCAGCACAAGGGAATGACTTCGGGAACTTTCAGCATTCATATCTAGATAAGAGAAAATAGGGATTAGTTTAGTGACACGTGATATATATATATATATATATATATATATGAAAGGAAGAGAAACTTACTTGTATAGGCAACCACACGATTACTACCACCACGTCGCATAACATCATACACTTCTTCGGTAGAGGAAACATAGACTTCTAGGACACCCTTGACATAGACACCCTTCACCTTATCTTCATGAATAGCCAAATTGTCCATGGATGCTATTTTAAAAGGAAAGAAAAAAACAATGCGTGAGGTCAACATATTCAATGCACAAACATGCTCATAGGAATTGTCATTCAAACTTACGATTTAAAAGATCGCGCACTTTTTCCATATAAATTTCCATATAAGATACTTTGACTGTGAATTCCATATTGTCCGGTGACAGCATGATACTTTCGAATATTTGTTCAACAATACGAGGAATAATCCCTTTATTTTCAGCGTCGTCAATATCAGACCCCTATGTAGAATATATTTATATAAAAGGAAGTGTGAGCTTCTAAAATTAATGGACGATAAAAGATATATCTTACCATCATAGTGAATGTTTTACCAGAGCCAGTTTGACCATAAGCAAATACAGTGCCATTGTACCCTGCCACAACATCTACACATCAGCCATAGAATTATATGTATAAAAAAAAAAGGGGGAGGGGTCAGTAAAAGAAATAAAAATAAAAAATAAAAAAAAGGAGGCAAGGGGGTGAGGGACAAAAGGTCAGTCATTGAAGAGGGACATAACAAATTCTTACCATCCACAATTGATTTAATAGAATAATCAAACACTTCTTCTTGTCGTGTATTTGAGCCAAACACTTTATCAAATGCATAATTCGATTGAGTTTCACCCTTTTTTTGGCCCACACAAAAATCAATAATAAGTAAATAAATAACTAATATATAAGAATCTCCATTTTTTATCGTTACCTTGAGTGTTACTGAAGTGCCTTCATCGTTGAGTTCTATAATGGGCACACCCCCTTCCTTGATTTCAAGTTTGTTTTGAGGCCGAAAACGACACACTACCTTGATATTATTTCCAGACATTCAGACACTAATATATTCACACAAAATAAAAGGAAAGGAAAGATGATGTCACGTTAGCATAAGAGTTTATTGAAACGTGTCGTGACGACAATAGGGTGGATGATGGAAGAATGTACTTACATAAAGCAAGACTAAAAAGTGGAAGAGAAATGAGAGATAATAATAAGAGCAAAAACGTTGTAATATAATATAGATGATAAAAGAATAAACAAATAAATACAAAGTGGTAAGGATGGCAAGGGGGTGGAGTAAAAAGAAAAGAAGAGAGGTAAAAAAAAAAAAAAAAAGGGCGGAGGCACCTCCGTCCTTTCAAAAAAAATAATTCAAATTCAGCTTGATTTTGATGCTGGAGTAACGACCAGAGTGATTTTATTATTGAGAAGTAAAGGAAAAAAAAAAAAAAAAAAAAAAGAGAACGATAAATAAATAAATAACATAAAATAGATAAATAATGTATAGACAATAATACTAAAATAGGGTGAAATGGGGGAGAGATATTCTAAAACTATCAATGAATAAAGAGACTATGGATACGTTCAAATTCCTTGACGCTATTGAGTTGTATACAGTGGGGGCTCTTGGTAGAGCCTATGGGCATAATTTGGGGTAGTGGTATCTTGATTTTAGCTAATGTAGGGATAGACAAAGTAGTTGATGGATTCTAGAATATTATATAGTTGAGTGTTAGTAAATAAAAACGATAACTTCATGTATGGATTGCCCAATTACCTTTGTTGTTGTTGTTGTTGTTGTTGTTGTTGCTGCCGGTGCTGCTGCTGATATTGATGATCTGCCATGTTCGTGAGCCAATGTTTGGATATTGTGCTGTAATTGCTGTGTACGTTGTCTAAGAGTATAAAGTACGCTTTGTTGTGCTTGGTATTGATAATTAGGTGTTTTCTTGATACTTTGCCATTGTTTCGTCGTCATCGTTGCCGCTGTCGTCTTGGTGGGTTGTTCAGAAAGCTCCACTAATTTCGGACATGCACCTGCCATGCGCATATCCTTCAATAGATTACGGGTTTGGCTAGCCATACTTTGCATACGTTGCACTCGTTCAGTGCTGCTGTCATCTTTGTTTCCATTATTCACAATTTCTGGTAGACGTTGCAGGTTCAAACTCTTGGCCAGATCTTGACTCTTCAGTTGTGCATTTTCACTACGGAGGTATCTAATGGCAGCCTTGAGCGTTTGCATCTAAATCACAAATGTCAAAAAAAAAAAAACAGCCGGTTAGTGATACATTGTGTACATATGTATATTTATACTTCACTACTTACATGACTATCCATCATTTGATATCCACCAGGTTTGTCTTCATCACCAATGTCAGTTGTTGCTGAGGTCATGTCATCGTAGTTCATTTTCTTTAGTAGCGATTGGCGTTTTTCTTCCTTTTTGGCTGCATCCTTCTTCAATTGTATATTTTCTTGTTCCAACAGATCATATTCGGCTTGTAGATTATCCATCGCTTCTACATACATTTGTTCTTGACCGTGGGCCTTTTCCAATGCAACTTCAAGCTGTGATAATTGTTCGGCTTCCTTCTTTGCAAATTCCATGCGGCGTTCCAGTAAGTCCACCTTGACGCTTGCTTCTTGTAAAGATTGATCCTATCCACAATGAATGTCAACGAGTATTAATATTATTTTTTCATGCATGAGTCATCGTCTTTTTGTTTATTTTTCTTACCTTTAATTTGACATCCTTGATCAATCGGACCATTTCTTCATTATGTTGTTGTAGTTTGCGCTCTAGGTCATGATTGACCATCACCTCGGCCTTCATGTCGGAAGCACGTTGAATCCAGGGAGAGACACTTGAAGCAACTGTATGATGTATTTAATTTGAAAAAAGAAGATAATTAGTCCGTTATAATGAAACCACCATCTTCATCAATAATAACTTACTCTTATCCTTTTTGTGATCATTTTCCACGCTGGTCAAAGTATTCGCCAACTCAGAAGTCAATGATTTGAGGATCTTGAGACTTGCTTCCCACAATGTACTTTCAGGGATATCCAAAGCTTCATCTGCCTTTTCCCGGACCATTTGTTGGATAAACTTGATGCTAATAGCTTCTCTACTTCCACGTTTGGCATTCACATAAGTTGTAATTTGATGGCAAAGCTATTTTGAGTGATAAAAAAGAAGTGTGATATTGAGATCAGTATCCTTTCGCTTTATGGGGTGTTCAAGATCACTTACATCGTAACAAAAGTTGCAGAGTTTGGAGCTAATCGCATAAAGAGTCTTGAATCGATGCAGATGGTCAACCTTCAAGGTCAAGGCTTCTTCGGAAAGTTCTTCTAATTGACGAAGCAGTTTCCTATATTAGCAAAAAAAAAAAAAAAAAAAAAAAACCATGACATCAATACCCTTGAATCGATCAACAGTGATCTATGCACAACTTACTTTGCTGATATCTTGCTGTTCTTTGCTTGCACGATCAATCGGGTCAATGGTTCCAGATAGTCCACGTCCAAACAAACGCTTCCTTCTTCGATTGGAATATCTAATTATGGTAACAGAATGGATTCATCAATGACTGCATTTTGCATTCAACTTTGCTTTATTTACTTACCTTCCACCTTGTTGGCGTTGTTCACCAATTGCTGGACATACGCAAACTCGACTGTCATACGATCAGCATTAAAGTCCAGTGCACGTGTCAATGCGAAGAATTGGTCGGCATTATTCGACTCCCCATATTGTCCCAAGTAGGCTTCAGTGAGATGTTCAAGTTGAGATATAATTCTGAAGAGAAAGAAAAAAGAGCATGAGTCCAAGAACCATCGACCGTGGCAGTTATCTATTGTAGTATACCTTTGTAGTTCGTGCAGACAGCTTGCATCACTGACATCGTCTGTACGGAAGATTTCGACAATAGTATTCAATCTATATAAAAGCAAATAAGTATATGACACTATTAAACAACAACAATAACGCCGACTTACCTTCGTTCAGTTCCAACAAGATCATGGTACACTTGAGCCATCTTGATAAAGACATCTGGTTTGCAGTGCTTGATAAAACTGACAAATCGTTTCGCGAGATCACCTAGCCAACCTGCCTTTTGTCGCATCTAGTTTAAATGAAAGTAAGGTATGTATGATCAGTTTTTTGTCTCAACCATGTTCTAGGCACACACACACACGCACACACACTTACTTCGCACACTGTCACCAAGTTTTCAGTCACATCATCCACGATTTTTTCGCTGATAGGGTGGTTTTGATCCAAATGCTTGATAATGAGATCCGATTTGAAGACGAGGCGTTTGAAGAGCAAGAGACAAGACACGGGGTCGTTTTCAGTTTTGAAGAAGGCATCGGGCAAGTAAGGTTGAATATAGCCAAGACGGTCTGTTGCCTGGGCACAGTCCAATTTTCGAAGTTCTAGATCAATGGATTTGGCTTGAGCCTTCATCACTGTAGATTGAAGTTGAAGGTTGAGAGACATCATCGCTTGAGACTGACTACTGAGATTATGTTTTTCAGATGCCTGGTTTTCTTCCTTTTGTCGTAATTGTTCCAAATCGCTATAGAAATGATATAAGATAAAAAGAGATTAGTAAATAACATATAAAAAAAACCCCCCTCAAATTGTTATCAACTAATTATTACCTTTGTAATAATGTCACTAATTCCCTGAATTGCTGAATGGTAGATTCATAATCAGCTGCCGTCTCTTCAGATGATCGGAGTCGGTCCAGTTGTTCCCGGAGCAACATATCGCGATGATCTACAAAACAAATATATATGAGTGAGCCAACAAGATGTTAATATGGAATTATTTTTGATCTTTCTTTACCAATTTCAGCTTCAAGTTGCTTTTCAGTTTCCACATGATTTTCTTCCAATTCATCAGCCAATTCCTTCAACGCTTCCAAATCGTCCACAGTAGCACGCATTTCTTCCAATTTTTCATTCAAGTTCAAGTTCTTTTCAGTCAGTTGATCAACCAAGTCTTCCGCACCAAGGGCATCATCCAATTGTTGTTTGAGATCTTCCATTTGGTATTCAGTAATGTCCAATTTTTCCTTAAAACGATCACGTTGTTCTATAAAGAGTGGAAACCAATGGGTTTTTGTCATGAGTTAACGTAGTTATTTGTTGTTTTTTAAAATGACAGGATATAATGAGGGAGAAAGACTTACCTTTGATATCATCCAATTCAAAGCAATCTCGTTCTAATTCCTTGATACGTTCGCTTAGTTCAGCTTCTTTTTCTGTAGCAGCATCTCGTAACCTAAAGAAAAAAGAAAGTAAATGCCGTAGTTAGTAAGAGGCAAGAAGTGAAAGAAGATATACAGATATCATTACCTGATCAAAGCTTCCTTGAGTCTTTCATTATGTCGCTCTAGTTGGACCACTTCCAAAGATGTTTTGCCGTCACCATAGCCAGACAGTTCAGGAGGTTGGTTCATCATTTCTACATAATAAAAGAGTTGAGTATAAAAATCATACGATATATATGTGTATCAGCGCATGTTTTTTAAATCTTACCAGATTCTTTTCTCAGAATATCCAGATCTACACTGATTTCTTCAATTTTGTCGGTAAGCACGCTAACTTCCAGTTGGAGAGATTCTGCCCGTTCTTCTGCCACTTCTTTGTCCAAAGTCATCATTTCTAATGATTCCAAAACATCCACATACTTGTTTTCAAAAGATTCTTTGTCATCTAACGCATCCTTAAGATCCCGTTTGGTTTCACGTACATCTTTTTGTAGATCAGCAATCTTGTCTATATATTGTATTTGTTTTGAAAAAATTTTGTAGTGAGTGAACAGTGTGATAATATCATAGGAGTTAATGTTTTTTACCTTGTAGTTTGTTTCGGAGGGTAAGGAATTGTTCAGCTTCTTCTTTGATCTTTTCATGTTCCCGAGATCGTTCACGGTCTTCTTGTCGCTTGCCTTCCAGAATCTTCAGCTTGAATCGCAATTCTTCGTAATCTTTAAGGGGCACCATCTAGAAAAGGAATGTAAGGTTAAAATACAAAAGTCATTTATCAGTTCTTTTTTTTTTTTGGTATAATCAAGTTCCTTACTTGTTCTGATTTGCTTGTAGGTTTAGTTGATGCCAATGCACCATAGACTTGTTGCGGTTGCTGTTGGGATTGTTGACTAATAGGTGATGCAGATAATCGTTGCTGTTCATCAAAGCCACTGTCATGGTCTTGTTCAGTGATGCGATCAGATTCGGTTGTTGACGCTGTGTCCACTTGGTTACTGTCAGTATCATTGTCTGATATGTCCTCGTCGTCGTTGTCAACATCTTCTTCTTCGTCTTCTTCTTCTTCGTCTTCGTCCTCTTCATCGTCATCTTCATCATCGTCCCTTGCTTGTTGCTCCATGGCTTGCTGTTGTTGGAGTAATTGTTGCTGTTTGAGTCGCATTTGTTGAAGCTGTTTCATTTTTAGAGCTTGAAGTTGCTTTTCCTTTGCTGCTGCATTGTCTATGGAGGCTGGTTTGTCTTGGGGTATCGCTGTTTGAGTTGAGGATCGAGGTCGTGCAGTAGGTGTTCTAGGAGCGACAGATGGAGGAGGTAGAGTAGTCTGCTGTTGTTGCTGTTGTTGTTGCTGTTGTCGAACAGATAAGCTTTTTCGTCTATTCTGAGCTGCAGCTGATAGAGTAATGCTTGCACGTGGAGTATCACTATTCATCAGAGAAGAAGGGCGTTTTTTCATGGTGGGAGAAGGAGTCGACGATTTGCTAGATGGTTGCTGAGTGGACATGCGACGAGATGTAGTGGTAGGCCGCTGTTGCTGTGGTGGTGGTGCTGAAGTCCTGTGAAGTCGTTTCTGGTCTAAAGAGGATACCGAAGAGCGTGCACCAGTACCTTGGTCACCAGTGCCATTTGTAGTAGCCGTCGTGTTGTTGTTGTTACTATAGATGCTTTTCCTTCGAGGGTTGTTAACAGATGATGAAGATGGAGTCAAGAGCTTAACTTGAGTGGGACGCACAAAGACACCATGGAGAGCTTTACATTCGAAGTAGCGTTTGCCTTGAACTACGCCTGCATTCTTGCCTTTGGGTTCATCCAATTCGATACCAATCCAACGACCAGTCTGAAAACTTGTATTTCCAGTATATCGTACAGTCCCTGAGTTTTCACCATGGACAAGCACCCGTGCGCCAATGTTAAAATCATAATCAGCAGTAGTCGGGCTAGCCGGACCTGAGGTATTACCATAGACCGACTTTCTTCTTTGTCTATCAATGGCAGACATACAATATCAGAAAGTGTATATGTTTGTACAAAAATGTATATATATATAGAAGGAGAAGAAGAAAGGAGTGGAAAAGGATTGAAAAAATAAAAATAAAAGTATAATAAAAAATAAAAAATAAACAAAAGAAGAGAAATTTGAACTGTTTTCTTTTTCTTGTAATTATTAAGTGGACGGGGTACGAAATTTTAAATTTTATTTCTTGAATCAGTACACTTTCGTCCTAAACAGTTCAAGTACATAAATATTGTTCTTATACCATTGTTCATCGTCTCATCGGTACTTACTCTGTGTACTGCGCCCATATTTTACTGCACAACATTAATGTACTTAAAATAAGCTTCAGTTATAAACACACTATCTGCCTGTAAAGTCTACTGATAAAACGCAGTTATCTGAGTCAAGAAATGGATGATCACTCATATATATTTCAACTTGACATCGAGACAAAAATTGATTTTTTAAAAGGGTGGGGGCAGGGCACCTCCTCGATAAATCAAGAAACGCATCATGAAGTAAACTCTACCATCAATCAAGAGTGCAATACTCTATTAATAAAACTTACATATAAAAGCTTGCATATCGTTCCAATTTTTCTAATACCTGCACCTTTTTAGTCTTCAGAGCACGGTCCTTAATTTTTTAAAAATTTTCAAACTGTACTATTCATACACTTCATGATATTTTATATAAAGCTTCAGACCAGTGAGCCTTCAATCAAATATAGTATCATGGTATCTTAATTATTTTGCGATTATCCCGTATTCTATTCAATCATCAAGTCAGCAGTCCAGCACTATATTAATATTTATCATGGTTGGGTGTTGTGTGGAGCATGGATGTGATACAGCATAAAGCAAAAGAAGGCAGCCTGATACACTTTATTGAGAAAAGATACGGACAAACTAAATAAAAACTGGAATGGAATGGGACAGTGAACAATAAAAAAGATACCGTCTAGTTTCAGCAGTCAGGTTTCTTGTCATATGTATATGATACTGATTTACTTAAACACACACTATTTTCGAGATGTCCACAGACCGATATCTATAGAAAATAAATTGTACACAGTGATTTCATTCACTTTGAAGTTGCTATTGCAAAAGAAATCGAAACTCCGCCCGTGACTCGTGGGCAACCTATTTAGAACTTCCGTTTTTATTTTTTTATTTTCTTTGATACGAAAAAAAAGTGTACAATGTCATATAGACCAGAACAACGACAACAAAGACAGCCAGCTCAAGCAAAAAGATACCGAGCAGGTGTTCCAAAAGGTTATGTGGAAGAATCTTCGGACACTGATGAAGAAGAACAAGAGGACAATCACAAACAGCAACAACTCCAACCGCACCAGCAACAACAATCACAACATCAAAAACCGATTGTCCAATTTGCTCAGAAGGATATCGACACAGGAATCAAGCAAGTGTCCATTTCTGCTTCAGATGCATCAACTGACAGACGATTACGACGAATACAGCAAGCCCAGCAACAAAAACAGCAAACAAAACAGGAATCGGACACAGGCTCAGGACTACGACGTCGAAGAGCGGCAGTTGAAGACGAAGAGGAATCAGACGATGATGACAATGATAGTGTGGACGAAGAACAACAAGCTCGGGACAGACTTCGTATGAAACAAAGGGCACTACAACGATTGCAGGAAGAACAGCAGCAGCAGCAAGGCGTAGTTGGCGCGATTGGATTGGAAGAAGGCTCAGAAGAAGAATCAGAGGAAGTAAGCTCATAGTCCAGAATACGTATTATGAATACTTGAAAATGGAAAGCCAGGACTCACCTCGCTTACTTTTTTTTTTTACTTTTTGCTTCAGGAATCTAGCGAATACGAAACTGACAGCGAAGAATCGGAGGAAGATACACTCCAACGAATGCCCAAGCCTATGTTTGTTCCAAGGTAATAAAAATATGCATTGTGCAACAGTCATACCATTTTCTCTAACATGGTGTTTTATCATTGTATCAACGTTTAGAAACCATCGGGCGACCATCTTGGAGCAAGAAAAGAAACAACGTGAAGCGGAAGAGCGTGAAGAACTACTGGCTGAAGAACTGGAAGAACGAAAACAACAATCTCACAATATGTTGGCTGAGGAACTCAAACGGGAAAATGAAAAAGGTAAAGGGCTATCAAAATAAAGGAAAAATAAAAACAAACTCAATGCTAACACTACTATTGCCTTTCTCATTTCAGTCGCGGAGGAAGACGATGTGGAAGACGATGTGGATGATACCGATGGATTAAATGAAGAAGAGGAATTTGAAGCTTGGAAGGTGCGAGAACTCATGCGGATCAAGCGGGATCGTGAGGAACGAATAATGTAAGTCAATATATATGTATATCACAGAAAAAGAAAAAAATGGATGGCTTATATTACAAAACTATACGTTCTTTTTAGTCGAGAAAAGGAAGAAGAAGAATTGGAACGTTTACGCTCACTGCCGGAGGAACAGCGACTCAAGGAAGACTTGGAACGGGCCAAAGAAACTAGGAACAAAGACAAGGGTGAATTTACATTTATGCAAAAGTATTATCACAAAGGTGCCTTTTATCGCGTAAGTGACCGTATTGAAAACAAAAATAAAAAAAAAAATTGGTTCAAGTGATGAACTCACTAGGTTTTGATGTTATAGGATGAAGATGACGAAATATTCAAGCGTGATTACTCGGCGCCTACGATCAATGAAGTACGGAAAAAGGATCTTTTGCCAAAGGTGATGCAAGTCAAGAATTTTGGTTTGGCCGGGCGAACAAAATATACCCATTTGGCTGCGGAGGATACAACTGACAAGGACTCTCCATGGAATCAGGAGCATGTACCGAAGCGAAGGAAACATGGTTTTAATGATAGAAAATAGTGTGATCAACTTCATATCACTTGTTGTACATAGTAGCTTGCTAGATTATTCTATTTATTTGTTTTTATGAATAATAAAACTCTTTATACATCTCACTTTTTTTCTATATCTCTTATCCCTTTCATTTTTATGTGACGTACATGTGTGAATATTTGTGTGTGTGGGGAATCGCTATTACTCGTTTTTCTGGAAATCAATGGATGACATATTCCCTTTTAGGCTTAGATTTAATATAGAAACTTTAATTGATCTTCTTTTCTCAAGCGCTAGAAGATTTCATAGTTTAGGATTGCCACCTTCATGAGAAGCAGATGTCGTTGTACCAACTCATGTTTTTACACAATGTGTCTTAGGTAGAATTTTAGTCACTTTCATTGTCTTGCCATAGTCACTAGTTTATACTGTTGTCAGCGCCAAACATAAGCTGTGTTGTACCTGCATCTCCTGCAATAAATTACATTCGATGGACTATAGGTATGATGTATTATGGTACTGTACATATATTCCTTTCTCTTCCTCTATTCGCCAAGGGATACTGGTAGAGCTCTTTGTTTCATAACCATGGATCCTAATTTAGGCAAATATTTTTCTTTTTTTTTCCATGAAAAAAAAAAAACGGAAATGTTAGTTAAAGTTTGTTAGAGTGATAGGTCTCAGAAATGCATGTATGTACAACCCACACTGTTGAAAAATGCGACTAATGCTATGGTGTCGTGTCGGAGTTTTCACCCTCCATAGATATAAAACTTGTACCTGGACTTTTTTTTTTCTGAATTAACCTTTTCTTTCTTCTTTGACTTCTATTGAGTAGATCTTATTATCCTAAGGGAATGGGGACTGTAGAAGAATATTCTGATTATCCACTTACCATGACTCGAATGATTGCTTGGGATTCTCCATCGACTTGGGGACACGCCTTTGTCACAGATTCGACATTCCAGCCTCTGACGGAATCTAACTTGGCAGCTCATGTCAAAGCCCAGACTTCTTGTTTTGACTCGAAAAGTGAACTTCTGGAACGGTACTATTCTTCAATGAAAACATACTACAATACTGAAGTACTGCCATCATCACCAACCCCAATTGGCAACACCAACCTAAAGAAAGGTCATCGGCGAACGACAATGACATCAAGAACAGCAAAAACCACTAATACTGCGACAGCTAAAAGCGTAGCCATTGATGTCCATCCACTGCCCTTTCCTTATCACAACGACAACACATTTCTTCCCACTGTTGAAACTGGTCGAACTCGATTTGATAGTGAAAGCACCCAATCTTTGTACGACAACCAGCCACCCAGTCCAACTCACATCCACCATCAACGGCATTTATATTCGAAGCAATCCAATTATGCGTCGTCTCGGATTACTGGAAGTTGCCATCGCCGCAGACGTGATAGCAAAACTAGTCACTACTCATCATTTACTGCTATCACCGATACCACCAGCTCAACCGCGACCACCACTACCAACAGCACACTACGTACTCAACAAAGTAATAAACAGCATCGCTTCCAAACAACCAAAACGCAACTCAGCGCGTTAATCAGCAGAAACCGACTCAGTATGAATGGAGCTCAACACCGTTTATCAACATTGCTCACAAGAAAGCGAACATGTCCCGCTTCTTTAGGTGGTGTCACTCAATTTTCTGGACGGGGTAGAGATTTAGGTGAACGACTTTCAACAAAATCTCAAACGGCGTGGATGTCACTCAGCATGAACATAGCCGTCGTCCATCGTCATTGTTGATATCACCAGAGGCGTATTACAATTATTGTCAGGGAAAGCCAATAGCAGCACCATTACCAAATCAACAAAGCTACCATGCTTGCCCCGTTTCCTCAGAAAAAACGCCTTGTGGTACAACAACAACAACATCCAATGTATTTGCAACGATTTTACCACAGCCTACGCCTAACAACAAAACGGCCTATGCAGATGGAACAGCATCTTCGTCATCTTTTTATTCAACCTATTTACACAACCCTTCTTTCTGGAAAATCCAAATGGCATCCGCATCCAGTTCATCCAATCAATATAGCAACAACAAAACAACCTCCTGTTATTCACCCCCTCCGGAAAAAAGTACCTTTGTCTCTAGATTTGCAAAAAAAATACGTTTCTTCAAGTAGTATTAGATAGCACCTCCCTTTTTTCCTTTCTCATCCACCTTTAGTTATATGTCTTTCTCTATCCTCTCCCCCACCCTCACCTTGTATAGTTTAATTTTTGTATATTATTGTATTATCTGTATTTTATGATTTATTCTTCAATAAAAATTACTTTATTTAGTAACCTTTTTTGACTTTGATCTTCGTTTCTTCTATGTACATATTTTCTCATAATTGTATTATAGACGATACAATATGCAGGATCTTGTATTACAAATATCATGCAGGACCTTTATAAAACAATGGTAGCCTCAAGTACATCATCCATCTTCAGGTGATGAGACTTTCTGTAACCGGGTTGTGTATGATATGTTTGTTGTTATTTTTATGATGACGAAGGTATGTGAAAGAAGGTTTTGGGGAGCCGTCTCTTTCAAAATAATATCCTATCCCATTGGTGTCGATTTCATTTATATATTTATTTGGCTGCTATTATTTTATTTTATTTGTGTTGACTCGGATAATGATTCGGTTGGATATGATATGTGGCTGTTCGGGGAATGAAAATCAGGGGGGGCAGGAATAGTAAAAAAGGGGAAGCATTGATTTGTTGCCAGCCTCCTTTTTCTTTTTTTACTTTCCCTTTTTTTTTTTTTTCTTTTTTTTTTTTTCTTTTTTTATTATTACTTGACAATAATAACTCCATTTTAATAAGATACAGTATGGTATTAATTGACATTGATCAACAAGCACAATACAATGTCACGACATTGTTGTCATCTTTACAGCAACAACTCGATATAGCACAACACGAAAACCAGCAAGTAAGGAGGGGGTGGGGAAAGCGCGTTTAATAAAGGAAAATACTTAAACAATTGTTGCCATAGTTAAAACAAAATATGAATGACCAAAATACACAATACCAAAAGGATCAAGACTCCCTGGAACTGGTAAGAAAGAAGCAATAATATTTGTGGATTGGTTTCCCTCTAATATCTCACTATTTTTATTCTTTATTTTTTAATTTTTTGTAGAGGGTGAAAAACATCCTTCAAGAAAACGACTCACTTTATGCTACTCAAGAAAGACTGGAATCTGACCTTTATGCAAAAGAACAAGAATTGGGTGCTCTACGTAAAGAAACTTCATTATGGAAACGCTTACACAAGGAATTGAACAAGTCGTTAGACACAGAGGTAATTGGACAAGATAATTAATGGTGTGATAAAGTAGTCCTCTTATGATTAATGGGAAGCGTGGGGGTGAGTGAAGTGGTTTTGAATTTTACATACTTACTGTTATACTGTTATTTTATGATGTTTAGCGCGAAGAATTCGACAAGGATCGGTCATCCTGGATTCAGCGTGAATCACAACTAACGGATACTATCCGTCAGCTTCAACATCAACAACAGCAGCAAAAAAGTCATCATTACCGCCACCACCGCTCCTCATTGTCACCAAAACGGAAACACGGTTTGTTGTCCCCCCATTCTGCATCATGCATTCCCACTTTTATGGAAAAGCTTGATTATACCCCAGGTGAGTATCGTAACCGAATTTTGTTCCTCCCCCCTAAAATATTTTGATGAGACTTATCTTTTTTTTTTTTTTTTTTTTTTTTTTTTTTGCCGTAGTGGGTGATGAATACCAGAAAACAGCCGTAAAATTGGACTATGCTTATCATCAACTTCCATCAAGTGAACAATCTGAAACACAATTATCACCAACAATGAAATCTAGCGGACGAGAAAACCAAAGTACCATCAAGACACAGGAAAGGATTATCATTGCTTTGAGGGCTAAATTGGAACAACAAACGAATGAGATGCTCCAGCAACGCCAATTGGACAATCAAAATGTATCAACACAAGTAAAGAATTTGATGGCCGAGGTGGATAATATCAAGCAACTGAATCAATCGCTAATGGAAGAAAACGAAAGCTACCAAATTCTGTTACATGAAAAAACAATCAGCGGTGACTTTATCTCAGACTCAATTATGCAGGTATTAGCGAATATAATGGGAAAAATGAAAAAGTGAAGTAACCCATTGATTCAATTTTCTTTTATTTACATTTTTAGTTTGATCAGGGTATCCGTGATGATTATTCAGGCAATGGCTTTGTTACTGAAAACAGACATACTAATTCAAATGGACAGCATGGACTCAATTTGGCTGATGAATTGGCCATGGCGTCACCTGCACAACCAGATGCATGCAAAAATCAGGGGCTATCGACTAAAGAAGGTAAACCTATTTTTATCTGGGACCCATTTTTCTTTTTTTTATAATAAAAACTAGAACAAATTTTTGCTAAAAAAAATTATGTAGAATTGATAGGTGAAATCAAGGCCTTACAGGATACAAATCGTGCTTTACAGCTTTATATGAACAAGATTCTTATGCGAATTGTGGAAAACAAGCATCTTGAAAATATCCTTAGTATTGATGAACCAGGCAATGGATCAAAAACTTCAACAACTATCATCAAGTCATTAACATCTCCCACTCCTGTTCAGGCAACAATGGTCGCCTCTGAAGATCCCCAAAAACCTGCGAATCTCAAGCAAGTACAATCCTTCTCATCCTTCAGTAGCATCGAAGAAGACAAAATGTCAGCATCATCCAGCGATACAAGCTCAACAAAGACAACAGACGCAAGTGATAACGCTAGTGACGCTGAAGACGGCGGTGGTGATTCATGGACTCAAGTATTTAGGCGAATGAGCAGTGGATTTACTGGATGGACAAAATCGAGCGATGTCAATTTGGATAGATCACCTAGTATAGAAGTTGACCATGTAGTTAGAAGTCTTTATTGCTTGAATAAATAATCCAATTGATTTTTTGCATGAACCAAAAATGTGGCAAATTGGCAGGCGATTCGGGATGTGAAATATTTTGTATTGATATCGCTTTCCCTTTTTTTTTTTTTTTTTTTTTTTTTTTGACTTCCCTGTCTCTTCTTTTTTTTTTTTTTTATTTGGGGTCAAGTTATATTTATCTCTTCTCCGTCCTTTATCTTTTTATTTTTAAAGATGCAGTCAAGGAACCTTGGTGACCAGCAACAGACATCCGGCACACCTAGGACAAGTACACCGACTTCCCCGCGCATCAACCAACTCCTTCAACCCAACAATAGCTTGAAATTGTCACCTTCATCTCACGGAAATAGTGCCAACAACAGCCCATCTCCATCTCCGCCCATGGTATTATCCTCGTCTCCTCGTATCGGTGCTGCCACTAGTCATGCCATGAGCCGTGAACGATCCTATCAGCGCGATGATACCTTACCATCGTCTTACTCCACTCCGTCAAGTCGACCACCATCTGTTCGTTCAGCATCGTCCTATGGTCGCCCTTTACCCAACAATCGTCTCATGCATAGTAGTGGTGGTGGGCATCATTCACGTCGCCATTCTAGCTATTCCAACTTTAGTACTATGAGTGAATCTTCCTTACCGTGGACAACAAAAGATATTGGATTCAATGCTATATCAGGTGAGGAGAAAAAACCACCACAGCATACTTGTTTATTAAGATATGAGTACTAACGAATAGTTAATTATTTTTGGTTCATTAGGTGTCTTGAACGATCCTGCGAAACGAGGTCAAGGGGCTACGAAACCTAGTAAGACAGACATTTCACCTGTCCCACAAGCATCCATTCCACGAATTAGACCTTCAGATTTTGACAGTTATCTTGCTCATGTTGGACCCGTTTTTGAACGATATCAATACAACAAACTCACCAACCATGACGACACCCAAACGAACGTAAACAATACGACGTATGGATTACAGCCGGACACCACTCCTCACATTGGCGGCTTAGAAGATGTCAATGCCTCCAGCACATTGCTATTACCAACTCACCAACGCCAAAGCAGTCGAAACCCATATAGCCTACCACCTCAGCAAATACTGTCTTCTGAGTCACTCACTAGCATGGACTCCTCTCTTTCACCTCAGCAACGTGACTTACCCATGCTTGAAAACGTACCCTCGATCTTTTTTGAAGAAAATTTTCAACTGGAGAACCCTCGCACATTTGACACTGTATGTGAAGGTGCCGATATTATTGGACGTAGCGCTACTGGTGGTGGTGGTGGCACTAGCAGCATCACAAACACTCCTATCTCTACCAACAGCATTCTACAAGAAAAACTCTCTTATTATTTGGATACAGTGGAAGTACACTTGCTGCAAGAAATTGAAAATCGGTCGTCCTCGTTTTTTGAAGCCCTCTCGAACTTACAAGCCCTGCATCAACAGACGCTGGACTGTGTCACTCAAATTCACACGATACGCAACAAAATGAAACAACTGGAGAAAACGGAATGCAAGGATGGCTTGGATGTGATTCGACTGCAAGTCAAGAAACGGAACCTGGAGCGACTTTATACCGCCATTTCGACCATCAAGGATATTGTCTCGGTGCAACCTATGATTCAGATACTTTTGGGACATGGTGATTATTTTGGCGCTTTGGATTTGATTCAGGAAACTCGATTGACATTGGAGCGACAGGATGATGATGATGGTGGTGGTGGTGATAAAGCCGGGTCGACGGCGGTGGATTGGCGATCAATCAAGGCATTGGTGAACCTGTCTACTCAATTAGATGAAATGGAAAAAGCAGTGGCCGCAATGATGCAACATGATTTCTTATCGATGATTTTATCGGATGTTACCTCTTTTGCCAATGGGTTGAATATGGATACAGTTTCTAAAGCGTTCCTGGCCTCCTCTTTGAATTCTACTTCCAACGAACACTATAGCATATCTGATGATGATCTTCCTCTTGGGTTGAAGGATCGCCTGATGTCAAGTGTTATGGGTCTGATCTCTACCAATGCGTTGGCTACCAGTATTCAAGACTACAAGGATCAGTTATGTGTCGAACTCAAAGCAATGATACAAAAGGTATAAGGAAAAGGAAAAACAGAGGTTGATATGAGTGCATCTAACATTTATCTTCCTTTTTTTTTCTTTCAAAACTATTAATTCAGCATTATCCAGCTGGTGTATCTCAAGAAGACACTCTAGATTCCTCCTCGAAAAACAATGGTGGTGCTGGACTAGCAAAATTGTTGAAATCTATGCCGTTTGATCAGTTTTTCCATATGCTTGTATGTTTGTTTGGTACCCTTGTAGAAGTGATTCAACGAACAGCTATGTATGACCAACTGATGATGAACATGATCAACGAGTGCTTGGAACGACAAATTCAATCCATCAACAAGGACGATGCAGCACATCATGATCAACAGCAGCAGTACCTCATGACGTGTCTCCAGGAACAATGTGAACTGGCCAAAAAGGCGTCAAACGAAGTAGTGCATACCATTTCTGATTTGGCACATGTCCGGTGTGGGAAACTGATTGGATTTCGCAGCGATCAACATGCACTACTGAACACAGCTGATTTTTATCGACTCACCCAATTGATAAAGTCTTTTATTCATCAATCCGAAACTATTTGTGGACGGCCTTGTTTCGGGCTTCGTGGCACAGTACTCTCTCAGGTAATAAAAAGAAAAAGAAGAAGAAACAGATAGCTATGGGTGAAGCAGTCGAATCAATACATCAAAACTCATCTTTATTTATTATTTTATTATGCGTGTATGATAGCAAAAGGCATTCATTGACCATTTCCATATGGAAAGAATCAAACAAGAAGCGCAACTGATTGAAAATGACCAATGGGTAGCAAGCGAAGTACCTCTAGATTTTCAACGTATTGTGGATCGTATCTGTGATGGGACATTTGGAACATGCAACAACAACAACAACAACAACAACATTGTCAGCACGGGTTCGCAGCAGGCTCCTTCCCAAACAGGAAGTACATCTCCGATATCGTCTTTACCACAGGCATCATCACCAGTACCATCCTCACAATCGTCATCAGCACAAAATGAAGCGGAAAAAACAACGAAACTTTTGTTGATCCATAACCAGTCCTATTATGTGGTGGGGTGTACTTTGTTGATTATCAAATTATTCGAAGACTATTTACAATGTGTTTTAAACTTGGACGGAATGGCTACTGATATTATGCAAAAATTGCTGGAGCTACTCAAGGTACAAAGCAAATATATTTATCCATGAAATTAGAAAGAATGAGTGATATAATATTTTTATTCTTCGATAGCTATTCAACTCCCGGGTATGTCAAGTGATTCTTGGTGCAGGTGCAATGCGCTCAGCTGGGCTAAAGAATATATCAGCAAAACACTTGGGTAAGTTGGGCGAGGAGGTGGAGGGGATGGACCACAATTTGTAAGAGATCCACTAATTGCTCATTCTTATGTTATCTTAATGCATAGCACTGGCTTCTCAATCTGTTGGTGTAATGATTGCGTTAACCCCATCCCTAAAGGACTGCGTAGGACGATATATGCCAGAGAAACACATGGTGCTTTTATCCGAATTTGATCGTGCGGTGAATGATTTTAAGGGCCATCAGCAAGAAATACATGTCAAATTGGTGGCGATTATGAACGAACGATTCTCAATTCACGTCAAGGCGATGCAGGTCATCCAATGGGACATTGATGAAACAACAGGAAAACAGGCTAATATCTACATGGAAACTCTGGTTAAAGAAACAATGACACTCCACAAGGTACTAAGTAAATATTTGCCATCTCACGATCTGAAGGTAAGTCAGAAAAAAAGAGAATAGAAAAAAAAGAAAAAGATACCTCCCTCTCATCCATCCTTTTTTCTTTTTTTCTTCTAGTTTATCATGTTCCAAGTATTCCAATCTTTTACAACAAAGCTCTCTGAAGTCATAGATCAAACTGAACTCAATTCGGAACAAGGTAAAGCGCGATTAGTTAAGGATGTTACCTACTTTCACCGGCGGCTGTCCTCCCTCCATGGCATTGATGGCCCTCGCGTGAAGTCTTGGATACTGTAGAATCTATCAAAATTGTATCTCCTTGATTCTTCCCCTCCTCTCTCCCCACTCCCTCTTAGTTGTATTACCATCATACCTTCTTTATTGACTTTATTTATCTTTTTATTGTATTCCCTTTTTTTACACAAATCAAAAAATAATAAAAAGCCCTTTGAATTTTTAGACCATTTTATTCTTATGTGTTTTATATGTGCAACTATTATTCTAGTATGATGTCTACTGTCTTCGTTTGCGTAGAATAGTTGAATATCTATCTCATCCACAGAATTTGAGTGGAATTATAGGGATTTTTTATTATCGTACATGCAAAAAAAAAAAAAAAAAAAAACGAGATGGATATATATATATATAGGTCAACACTCATCAAACGTGGCAGGTGGTTGTAAAAAAGGGATCTATTGTACAAGACATGAGATAGACTAATGGGACACAATTTATTAAAGTTTGTAATAAAAGACATGGTTTATTCAAATATAAATACAAACTATGGACAAGCTAACGCTAAACTAAGCTGGTGAAAGCTCCAAATAGCCGGCTAATGATGCCTTCAGATCCTCGTTCCAAAATGAAAGGGTTTGCCCATGAATCTTGTAATCCCTGATCTGAAGGCCCTTCTAAACTAGTCCCGATACTATTCTAAGTCTAACGTAACCCCATAGGAGCCACAATTGTGGAGAATGGAAGAGAAAAAAGAGAAAGAGAGAACGAAAAACGTAAAACGGGAGAAAATAAGTATTTCACGTGGCCGGGGTTTGAAGTGGAGGGTGTGCTGTGTGCACTTAGAATAGTTTGTCACTCACCCAATTACAAACCTAATTCACATTTACTTAAGCACCATAGTATTACCATTAAATCAGTTTACCTTAGTTGCTATAGTTTATATCTACGCCTGAATAAAATATGCCATGTCTTTTTACTTTTACACTGTCTTTCATATTTTTAGCTTGCATTATCGAATGGGAATACTCACACTGTAAATTATAATACCTGTATGTTAGAAAAAAAAAAAGATGGTGTGTGTGAGTGAGTATGTGCGTGCAAATCAAAAATATCAGGTATGAGGCCACATCGATCAATAATCGTGCTCGACGCTCTATTTACTGTATCCACCGCGTTTGTGACTATGAGTGAAAGGAATTTCTTGTATGGGTTTTAAAAAATGAGCACGGTGAAAACATAAAAAAAAAAAAGCAGCAATGAGCGCATAAAGATATTATTTTGTTTTTGATAAAGTCTTGTTGTTGCAATTCCCCAACTCCTCAGTCAAAACCGGTCAATTTCAAGTACCAAAGACGGCTTTGATATAAAGAACACACACTCACACACTAGCTATTTAACATTGTTCCTTTTCAACTTTGCTACCATATTACGTGATTAAACGTTTTTATTATCAAGTAAAATAAATATTTCTAGTACCTTCCGTAAGACCCAATTTTTGTTACGTTCTTTTTGAACTCAAATCATTCCTGTAGCGATGACAATTAGCATAACTCTATTTGACGGTGCATCCCCTATACATGTCTTTCCCCCAATTTCTCAAGCTCACATTGATCGTCCACAATACACGTGTCTTATATTTTCTTTGATGCAAACAAACATTGACCGATTTCTAAAAACAAACAATGGCAGAAAGTCAAAATATGTCAATAAATGGATAAACTACACCCGGCCCAGCATAATTTTATTATATAAATTGAGGTATGATACAAATTCATTCTATACTAAGTAATAATGATAAACTAAAACTAAATTAATAAGATACATTGCCGTCCCCACATAGAATTATTTCTAAGTCCTATGAAAAGAACTGCATTTCTATGCCCATTGTTCGAATTGGATTAGATGGATTCATCAGATCGGCTGTAAGACCCAAACTAATAAGTGTATTCTTGTATCGTCCTTCCCACATTAATGCAAGACCCTAAGTATACCATACCGTATGATGTTAGGAACAAATGTTAGATATTTCTAGAATACATACGTTTCTTCATCTGCTCTGTCTTGCTTCTTCTTTTTTTTATTTTTTTCTTACCGAAGCAAATCCTAATCTGACTTTCATTAATCCTTCCAGCTTCTTAGTTGTTGATGGTGCTCTGCTACTGGCGACGTCTGTTTCCCTGGATGGTTCAATATGAGACTGGTTTTTACTGGGTTCACCCTTGTTCTTTTTTCCTTTTGTGGTTGATGATGATGATGATAAATGCGTGGAGGAAGAGGTCAACGGTGGTGGTGCTGTTGATGATGATGAAGTCAAGTTGGCGTTTTTGGTGCGATATTCAAAGCCCAAAGCGAGATCACTTTCATAAGAATAGATACTGAATTCAAACCTTGAACACATGGTGAGATTTTCTGAAACTTGAGCAACATAAGCGGTAGCCATATGGCCGACAATTGGATTCAAAGTATAAGTCACGTTAATAGGGGTCGAAGTAGAGGTTGGATTGGTCCGATATCGTAGTCCTGTCGATACTAGATGAGTTCAACAAAGAAAAAAGAAAAGGGGGTAAGATGTTCAGTTACAATCAATCTTTGCTTTTTTTTAAAAAATGTTACGATTTACTTACATCCTCCACTTTTGTCCAGGGTACCATAATACACCTCCGTTCCTAATGACCACTGTCCATGTCCTTCTTCCAAAGGCTTGCCAAAATTATATAATGCACGTATTCCCAATAATCCATCGTCAGTGGTATAAGAGCATTCCGAGCACCATTTTCCAACATCATACTGTAATTGGAAGGCCATCTAATATAAATATACCATTAGCAACAAGACATACAGAGCTGTTGTTATTGCTGTTTTCCTTACCTGTGGTAGTCCAGATTCACGTGGATGGTTGACAGCTGTAATCAAATACTGTAATCGAGGTGATAAGCGTCTGACATACATTGACTCCAGCGCGGCACCAGGGAAAAACATTCGTCCATACACCAGATAATTTTTCTTCGCTGGCGCAAATGCTGTATCTTCCTTGATGGTAGCTAGTTCGGGTGCCGAAGGGGTCGTTAGTGACGGCAAAGATTGTTGTATACGAAACTGGTCTACCATATCTTGAAAATCCACTGTTCCACTAGTGCCAATATCCAATGGGTCAGATGTAAACAGATAACCAATGCTGCCGTTCAATGAAGGTAGTGCATTCATAGTATAAGAAGGCTTGAATTGTGAGGTGGGTAGTTTTGCAAGGTGGAGTGACAAGCCTCGGGGGGTATAAAAGTCTAGAAGTGTACGGGACCAGGAGCAAAGGTTGGAATACTGGTTTTCTTCATTCCACCCGGAAGACCGATAATAGCATCGGAGACAATACTCCATAAAATCATACATTTTTTTTATTTGATAACAATGGGAAAGAAAAGGGGAGAAATTGAAAATAAAAAGCCCAGCCTGATTTTCTTTTTTTTTTTTTTTCTCGCGGACCTTTCTCCACTTCCACCAGCATCCAAATATTTATACTCCGGTTTGAATATTTTTTTTTTTTTTGACCTCTCTTTCGTTTCTGTATTGCTGAAAAACTCTTCTAACTGAAGCATGGATTCTCATTTGTGGAACGTATTAAAGGTAAGGGACCTTGATCATTGTTCTTCTTGTTTATTATGACTCTAAGAAGATTTCTACATGTTATTTTACTCACTCTCAATTTGTTATAAAAAAAAATCAGGAAGAAATTCACGAAAAGTGTGTTTACTATGAATACATTGAACAGTCAGGTAAAAACAAACAAACCACATTCTATATCCTCACTGCAGTGACGTCTTATACTCCTTTATTCTTATTATTTCCATTAGCTGACAGCTCGTTATCGGACTACATTATCAGTGTCATTCAAATGGGCAAGGCGCCAGAAGAAGTGTCAGCCGAATTGGGCGCTTGTAAGTACCTTCCTACGGGAAAATTTGCCTCTCTTTAACTTTTTCGCCTCTTACTAAACTGAAATTCTAATGTTTTAGTGATTGGACCTGACTATGGTAAACAACAAGCCTTAATATGATTGATATGCGAACAAAGTTTGATTTGCTTACAATTTACTTTTGACACATTTAGATCGGTACTTGACACAGTGGATATTCGCCCGTATAGAGGAACTGAAAAACCAAAAGCAAAGTTCTTCAACAAATGCACCTGACAACACGACGTCTTCTCCTCAACAACAACAACAACAACAACAACAACAACAACAACAACAACAACAAATACCTACCTCAAATTTTGAAATCAACGAAAAGATGGTAACTGAAGAAGAGGATGTCTCGTCGAAACCAGCCATGGAAAGAGCTCCAGTGCGAAAAAATCGCATGTTTAGTCAGGCACTTAGTGGACTTGGTCAACGTCAGCAAGCACAGCAGCAACGACATCATTCTCGGGACTCTTATGATACTGATAGATCAGATCAACGTATGACGAGCAGGGATCACTACGATACTCATCTTGATCGACGCCAGCATCAGCAGCAACGTCCTCATCCTGATCGTCGTCAACAACATCGTCCTGATTATCGTCGCGACCATTCTAGGTCTCGGTCTCGGTCTCGATCACCTATTCGACATAGTGAGCGGGCTGTCCATCGTGAATACAAAGACAACACTATTTTTGCAAGGCTCGGAAATTCATCCAATGGATCATCGCCAACAGCAGGTAACGAGAAGAAATATAGGAAGAGGAAGAGGCAGTGGTAATTGTAGAAGAAATGTTTGAAATTATACTGAACACAATTGTTATTTTGGCAGAACTGAAAACCACGTCAGTATTCGATCGATTGGGAATCAAGAAACCAGAACGCGTTGAAACTGAAGAATCTGAACAAAAACGATGCAAATACTGGCCCACTTGTGATAAGGGTGATGACTGTATTTTCGTCCATCCTCATACCCTGTGTCCGTAAGTGAAAACATTGTTTGTAAAAGTTGGTAAATAGGAACTGGATTTTCAAACATTCTTCCTATTTTTTTTGTTAGTGACTTTCCAAACTGTCCAAAGAAGGCTACAGAGTGTTTATTCATCCACCCATACACACCAAAGAAACCATCTCATACCGCTACAGATAGTTCTCTGACTGAAAAGGCCATTCCTTGTCGATACTTCCCTCACTGCAATAATGATCAATGCCCATACTTCCATCCTCCAGCCGTACCAAGCTATTTTGAATCACCGACTTATCCAGCATATCAGCCTTATCAACCTATTAGTCAAGCTGCACCCACCATTAGGCGGGTTCCTGTGCCTTGTAAAAATGGAGAAAATTGTACTAGACCTGGCTGTCACTTTTTACATCCCAAGGACAGCAATCCTGCCGAAATTATTGTAAGTAGCTTTCATTTTGTTGTTTTGTGGATGTACAAACCAATTGATCCACGTTTTTATTTTTATTGCAGTGCAAATTCGATGGTGCATGTACTCGCCCAGGTTGCTTCTACAAACATACTGCTCAGTCAACCCCAGGTTTTGGAACTAGTTACAACAAATCATTGGTGGTAAATCAAGCTTCAACAACGGTACCAGCAGCGCCTACTAAGAGTCAACGTGGATTTGCTATCGCGGATGACAGTCAAGTAGAAAAAATGCAAGTAGGTGAAAGTGCGGATCTCATCAAGCCCGAACAACAACAACAACAACTCGACACAGACATGGATTTATGAAGTAGATAGATATTTAGTTAGTTGTATTAGGCTGCTAACAAAAAGTAGCAGTAGCAGTAATGGTAGCAGTAGTGGTAGTGATTGTAGTAATTTATCTGAACTTTTTTTTTTACCTCACAAAATAAAGCATCTTCACATTTTTACAACCCCCGCGGCGTGGCTTGAATTTTTTTTATTATATTTGTGTCTTTTTTCAGCTAAACTTTTTTTCCTTATATCTTTTTTATTATTACCCCTTTCCTTTTGCTTTTTATTTATCTATATTTATTCTTCTTCAATTATTCTTATACTGAACTTACGTATTGGGTATTGTCAATATGCACTCTGAATCGACACATATTTCTTTTGCCCAACAATTGTCGACTCCATGCCAATCGCCGCAAGGATCCTTGTCTTTTGATCAGGAACAACTATCAAAACAAGATGACTCTATAACAAAAAGCAATATGCAGTATATACTTTTGAATTCAGGTAAGTAAAAGTGACAGGGAAAAGACTTCAATTTTCTTCCCCTTTTTCCTTTTTTTTTGTGTTTGTGAAACTCACCTGTCAGTAAATTTTGTTTTCAAATATAGAACATGGTACCCCTGGAGCACAGCATACCAGCACAAGTATCAGCAATGGTGATAATATCAAGTTTCCTGACAACTTCTTTACCCAGTCATCACCGCCTTTACCTATCAGCCCTTTATCATCCTTTTCTAGAGAAACTTGTAGTACAGCAACAAAATCTCCCAACCAACTACGCAGTACCCCTGTCCCAAAGTCAGCATCTGTCTCACAATCACACCCACAACCTATTCAAACACCAATATCAACAAGACGACAACGGCACCGACGTTCTATTTCAATGGATAGGGATCTTCGCAAAAAACTACAACATATGAAAATGACACCTACCACATCTGCTGCTGCAACTTCACCTCCCTCACCCAACGATCAAGAAAATGCTAGTATTACTTCTGAGGCGTGTTATTCCTGTGATGACGGTGACAACGACGGTAATAACGATGATGATGATGATGATGACAATAGTAATGATACCAACAAGAGATACGAAATGGGCACTCCTCTCGATTTTGATGCAGTAACCAGCAAAACTCGACGCTCCAATTCAATGCAAAAACCATTGGGAAGGCATCGACTGACTTTGAACAACTTCATTCTGGAAAAGACGGTTGGCACTGGATCATTTGGAAGGGTACATTTGGCTCAAGGGCGGAGAACTGGGCAATTTTATGCAATCAAAGCATTACGGAAACAGCATTTGGTGGATCGACGCCAGGTAGAACATGCCAACAATGAACGCGTGATACTTCGGTCGGTGGACCATCCTTTTGTCGTCAAACTATGGGATACCTTTCAAGATGATGCTCATGTATTTTTTGTCATGGATTACGCTCCGGGAGGTGAGCTGTTTCGAATTTTACGAAAAAACAAGGTAACTAATTTTTTTTTTAAAAAAAAAAAAAAAAAAGACTTCACTCACATTTTGCTCACACTCTTAATTTATATGAATTCTTTGATGTAGTCATTCTCGGAATCAACTGCAAGGTTTTATGCTGCTGAAGTATTATTGGCTATTGAATACCTTCACCATTTGGACATTGCTTATCGGGACATCAAGCCGGAGAACATTTTATTGGACGCACAGGGACATGTTAAGCTGGCTGATTTCGGGTTTAGTAAAAAAGTAACGGATCTAACTTGGACGGTTTGTGGTAAGCGACAGAAAAAAAAAAAAAAAAAAAGATGTGGAGGAGGATGGAGAATGAAAAAGGAGCTGACTCGACCCATTCTTCTCCTGCGTATTCAAAAAGGAACACCTGATTATTTGGCACCAGAAATCATTCGTGCACAAGGTTATACTAAGGCAGTGGATTGGTGGTCATTTGGTGTATTGATATACGAAATGGTGATAGGTGTGGCGCCTTTTCGAGCAGCGAACCCAGTGGACAAGTATCAAATGATTCTAGATTGCAATATCAAGTACTTTCCTGACAAAATGACAAATGGTCTTGTGGATTTATTACAGCACCTCCTGAAGGTTAGTCCAGAAGAACGATATGGGAATCTCAAAGATGGTGCCAAGGATATAAAATACCATACCTGGTTCAAGAAAATGGATTTTGAAAAACTTGTGAAATGTCAAGTGAAACCTCCTTATATACCTGACGTCAAACATGCTGGTGATACCTCATGCTTCCAGACTTACACTGAACCCACTACACCTTATGGATCCATCATTGGTGACTATACGGATGACGACGACGATGATTTCAGTGATACCGGCGCAAGGGATCAAGCTTCCGTTGGGGACCCCTTTGCGGGATTCTAATTTAGACCTCCACTACCCATTTATCATTAGAATAGATTCCACTTTATTATCTTTACATTATCTCCTCCAATCAAATAGAATTATATGCTCCCTTTTATTTTGTTGTATATTTGTAATGGCTTTTATTGTACATAGATTTATATCAGTTTTGTGTATTGACTCTATTATGTTACCATCATACCCTCTTATTTATCTAATCAACCTTTACATGAAATAAAATCTATTATTATTATTATCATTACTCGATAAACTGACTCTTTATTATATATATGATACTGTGACATCTTTTTTTCTTTTCTGCTGGTCTTGGTTCGGTATCAATATTTATTCCGTTTACTACCAAATTTAGAAGTATCAGATTTGCATCGACCGATTATTCCTTGTTTTCCCGGATAATCCATTTCACACCTTATCTCTCTCTACTGTACTCTACTTATATTATATGTAGTACATTACGATACAATACATTGCATTTGACCGCTTGTTGTATTCATTTTCAATTTTATTGTACTCTCTGCAATAAACCTTCAAATGCTTTGCGGAAGGGGGGGGATGAAATTTCATCTTTTGATTATTTTGAAATATGCACAAAACGATATTACACGATATACTACAATACAGCACCACAGGTTACAGTAAACAATAATCAATAAATATGCATCCTATTTTACTGTATTTGAACTACGATAACAAAAATTCTGCATCCACCGGTAGGCACAAAAAGGAAAAATCGGGAGCATGCGGAAAACTTTGATCCTTGGATGTTTGTTTCTATCGCCGTGATGCCCATCCCAGCTCTCCGCCCCACTTTCTCTTTTCCATGGTTACCATACTCTTTTAACCAACATCAACGTCATTTTTTTCTCGGAATTTCAACATCGTATACCCACACGTTCACCTGGACGGAAAGATGAAAAACCATGCTAAAACATTTTTTTATTTCAAGTCCGTCTCCAAGAAATAGCATTCGCTCCATTGGTTTGGGTTCGTGAAATATGCTGGATGGAGTATGAATTCATTAGAACAAACAAAATGAATGTTAAGGAAAAGAAAAAATGGAACTATCATTTACAGTCAAGTGCAATATGATTTAGTACAGTGCAGTAGAACAAAAAAAAAAAAAAATACCCATGGCATCATCTCTGGGCAGCCAAGTCAGTAACAAACCTAAAAACTTGGTGCCTGTCAAATACTATTTAAACTCCGTTTTCTTTTTTTAATTTTTTCATTTTGGACCTGTTCATTTTCCCTTCTTTTTTCTCTCCACTTTTTTTTTTTTTTTTAATCCGTACTTTATTTATTTATTTTAGCTTTTTTCTTGACATTCTTCCTTATATAAGTCGACTATATACATCTAACAACACGTATCAAGCCAATTACAGCCTACACTTTGATTGACATGGATTCAAGATCAGCTCCCCTACGACCGTTCGTCATTTTTTGCGCTGTTGTTGCTTCATTGGGAGCTTTGAACAACGGATTCAACACTAGTTCTTTGAATATTCCTGGCGATTATGTAAAAAATTGCCCTGGTGTAGCGTCTGGCGTAGTCACTTATTATCCAAACTCAAGCTTACCCCAATGTATTCCAATGGATTCTTGGATCTGGTAAGAAAGTACCGAATCTTTTTTTAAAATATTCCTTGCTCACAGTATACTTATAATTTTTTTTTATTTTGTTTTGGACACTAGGGGTGTTGCTACAGGTCTTTTTGCTGTTGGCGGTCTTTTAGGGGCCATGGTGTCTGCTCCTTTGGCACGACGAATGGGCCGCCGTGATTCGATGATGTTGATGAATGTGACCTTTTTTATTGGTGCCATTTTGCTCTCCACGTCCACCACAAGTGCACAATTTTCTATTGGCCGTATCTTTGTTGGCATAGGTGCAGGTTTCTACACTGTTGTGGTGTCATTATATATTGCAGAAATATCTCCACCAAAATACCGTGGTGCTCTTGGGTCAATGCTTCAGCTGTTTGTGACACTTGGTATCTTGATTATTGAATGCATTGGTTTGGGATTATCTTCATCTATTGGGTGGCGCGTGGTAACGGTGATCACAGTGGTTCCTGCCATTATACAAATGATATGCCTTCCCTTCTTGCCCCGCTCTCCTCGCTGGCTGGTCACCAACAACCGTGTGGATGAAGCTCGCAAAGAAATGCTACGTTTACGGAATGGAAATATTGACGAAGAATTCAACGATATACTGGAAACGCTGATTCAGGGATATGACCGTGATGCCGACACAAAAGTTTCCTATACGCATAATGACACGGATTCTGCAAACGGTGACATGTCTGGCTCATCTCCTTCTATTAAAGGACAAGCTACTGCTGCTGCTCCCAAAGCGAATGATACCAATCTCTCGGTGCTCCAACTTATGTCGGTCCCTGTCTTGGCCAAATTGACGCTGAAAATGATGGTGGTGCACGCATCTGGACAACTCACTGGGATCAATGCAATTATGTACTACTCTACAAATATTTTTCAAGCTTCGTTTGACGACTCGGCTCGCTATGTGACAGTTGGTGTAGCTGGTCTAAATGTTGCCTTAACCGTTCTGGCTCTTGGTTTGGTCGACCGCTTGGGAAGAAAAATGCTCTTATTGATCTCGGCAGTTGGCATGTGTGTGTTTAGTGTCCTGATGACCATTGGCCTCAAATACAGCATTTCCCCTCTTCAGGTCGTGTGTATTATGCTCTTTGTTGCCTCTTATGCTATTGGTTTGGGTGTCATTCCTTTTGTTATCACTGCTGAAGTATATCCAACTTATGCTGTTGGTACAGCTAGCTCTATTGCTCTTGTTATTAACTGGGTATGATAGTCGAAAAAAAAAATTGAATTTATATTGACGATCGCTTTTTTTTTTTTTTTTGTATATAATGTATGTATAAAAGCTGTGCAATTTCATTATTGGCTTGATCTTCCCTACCCTTCAAACTGCTTGTGGTCCTTATGTATTCCTTATTTTTGCAGGTATTACCTTTGTGGTGGCCATCTTTGTGGCTCTATTTGTACCTGAAACCAAACAGAAATCCATTGATCAACTTGGCCATGAATTAGGCTGGGCAAACTTAGATACCAAGGAACTGTTTACGAACAAACCAAAAACCGGCAATTAGTAGTCCATGCTGACTTATTCCTGCCCCCTCCCTTTTTTTTTTTTTTTTTTTTGGCATGTCTTTAGAATAAATATCATGATATATATAGTACATTTTGGTTTATTATTACAGGTTCCATTCTATTTATTTAATAAAAAGCTTGGGAGTTCTGAATTAACATTAGAAAATCATGAATTTACTGTTTAGGGTGCTATTTTTGGGTACAGCTGTTAAGTGTGTTTTGATGGGTTGCCATCAGGAAGGAGGTACTCTATAATGCACTCATAGAATACTACAATAATAACTTCTCATCTAATGTGTCAGAGGATTTTAATAGAAGGACATATTTTATTGAAGAATACTTAGAAATATTAAACTAAAGGCTAAGGCTCCGTTGTAACAAAGGTTCTAATGTTAGTAGTATGAAGGATGCTAATGGGGAGATCAGAAGAATGGTCAAAACTGATCTGAAGGGAAAATTGTAAAATGGGAACTAATATAATGTACAAGACATGGGAAATACTAAAGAGTGTCTTTTTCAGTAAAACACAACAACCGGTCAACATTAGTCAATCTAGTTTGATTGCTAGAAAAAAAAGGAATCTATTTTGCCAAACATGAGAAAAAGTAATGGGACATTTTTCATTGAAGCAAGTAATAATAGACATATTTTATTCAGATATAGAAACAAATTAGTACTAAACTAAGTTAATGAAAGCTCTAAAAACTAATTCATGGTGGCCCCGAATACTGAATTCAAAATGGAAGGGTTTCCTCATGCATCTTGTAATCCCTGAGCTGAAATCCCTTCTAAACTAGTCCTGTCACTATTCTAAGTCCAGTATAACCCCATAAAAGTTAAATGATGAAGAAAAAAACGAAGGAAAAAAAAGAAAGTAATCAAAAAGAAAGAGATCCGAAAACAGAAAAAAAAACCGGGAGAGAAAAAATAAATACTTCACGTGGGCGGAATTTCAAAAATGTCTGGAGGATTTTGTGCTGGAGACAAAAAACGGAAGCCCCCTTTTTTTTCTATTTTCAACATGAAATAACGTGTAACATCATCGACATGGTAGTTCCCTTGTCATGACGATAATTCTCACTATTCAATAGTTGCTTACTCCAGTATAATGATAGCATTCGGCAGTGCAGTGGCTCTTTTTTTTTCCGACAGCAATTATCTGTATGGAGAAACACTGTTCTTGTGACAGCAACCCCCACCATTCAACAAGAGCGGCATGACACCTTTGTTGATACCATAGAGTAGCTAGCACCAATTCAATTTACCTCATTTTACAATGAAATAGTTTATCGCTCACGGATTTTGCTAGTACTAATTTGCCTTTACACTGTGTTTATTCTACAGCAATACATTCGACTTCCTAATAGTCTCATCTTCAGGCAGGTGTCACAGTACTGTTTTAGGTTAGCTTAATGTTATTTGTCTTTGTATATATCTACATTTAATAAAACATATATTGTTTTCGTACCAATCTCTCCCATACGTCCAATTATTTTGTTGATTGGGGTATCATATACATCCATGTAGAAAGAAAAAAAAAAGATGTACATGTATGTATAAGAAAAAAAAAATTGTTGGACTTAAGACAACTTCTCCTTCTGTGTTCAGTGCTATGACAAATGAGTTTTCATCGTACTCTATGCGTGTGTGAAGAAACAGCCATGAGTGTGAAAAGAAGCTGACGGTTTTTTTTTGATTTTTTTTTTTTTTGATATCTCCATCATCATCTACATCAGCGGGCTGCCCCTCTTGAGACTTAAATGTCGTGCTCATTATCCCAATCGAATGAGTAGTTTTGTGGGGCGTGAGGAAAATGACTAACACCCTCTCGCCGCATTGAATACAACAACTGTATGCCAAATTTTCCCTGGATGTCACATATACCTTTAGGGCCTATCTTCTATATAACGCAACAGCCGGAGCACCCTGTTGACTCACTACACTTGAGGATTCAAACATAAAAATAAAGCCATAAAACTTTTTTATATTTTCAAAAGAAAGGAGGTATTGATATAACTATGCTACCCCTATGAGAATGCTCGATACTGAAAATTCCAGTACTGAGCCTACATCAAACAATTTTTCTCTATTGTCATGATTATATGGATAAGAATATAAAAGCAGGGAATAAAGAAATAAAGAATACGTGCCAATTGCCAACCTCACCCTTCACTACAAACAAACACACACACAATAATTGCGAGATTTTATTGGTAATGAATACATGATTTATTATTTGATAAAGTGTATATATACATAAGGGAGCGGAGGGAGGTCAAGATAACTAAACTAAGCTAATTTGCGGTAGTTGTAAAGGAGGAAGAAATCATACGATAAAATAAATTAGTAAAAGAATGATAAAGAGATAAACTAGATTGATAGGAGCAGCCATCCACCGAAGAGAGAGATAGTCAGGAGTGTAAACTATAGTAGGCATGCGCGACCAGTGATACTATTTTTTTTTAAAAAAAAAAGTCAATAATCTATGGTAGTATTTTTGTTTTTGTTTTTGATGGACTTACTATGGAGTTGACACGTCGTTCAATTGGCAATATCCGACGCAACATAAATTTGCTTTCAAATGACCTTACCGACGTTTCAGCACGAGGACCCAAAGCGGCCATCTTGGGGCGTTCACGACGAGAAGTCACCCCGGATGGTAGGTCATTTTTCTGAACATTGGAAGTCAAGGATGACGATGACGCTGATGATGTTGTTGTGGTTGATACGCTGTTTCCTATGTGTCTATTTGTCAATGTGGATGATGACGATGATGAACCGCCAGTTGTACCAGTTGAATCCTTGTTGGTTGTCAAAGGTTGAGGAAACATGGTTCGGGAACCATCCGGGAACGGTAGCTAGAATGAATTTCCCAAATGATAGATTAGTTCAAAGCGATCTCATCCAATACCCCCCTCCCTTTTTGTTTTTTTTTTGTTTGGTTTACCTTTAATAATGATGACAGGTCGGTCAACATGGCTGATAAGACTGCAATATCCTTGGAGGCTGTAGGGGCTGCTACTTTTTTTTGTCCACCAAGAACCGAGTTTTTCCAAGTTTGACTTTTTTCAGTTGGATGTATTCTAGTGTCCATAGCATGATAAATCCCTTGAACTGACTTTACTAAATGATCTGATCGAGGCTGTCGTTGTGCTGATGAATAAATGTTACTTGGCTTCCATTGCTGATCATTTGCTGCAGACACTGATAATATTCGATCCCGTAATAATTCCAATTGTTGCATCACCATATCTGTTTTGGACCGATCTCCTGCATAACATATACTCGACAAATTGCCCAACGTGTCTCCATCCTTTTGCTGGTGTTGATCTGCTGTCATTGAAGATAAAGCCGAGCTAAATTTGGATCGAGTGATTTGTAGAAAGGTTGCTGGTTGGTATACTGATGATGCTGGTTTGTTTGTGGTGCTGCTTGGCGGTATACCTGATAACGTCAACTTGCGTGCAGCGATTTCCAGTCCTTCTTCGATCTGACCCAAATAGTCCACCATGTATTTTGATTTCCATACATCCACAAGTATCTGAAAAATGTTGAGTTCACCATATAAGGAGCTACCATCCAATGGTTGGGTCGATCTTGCTGGTGTTGTACTTGCTGTTGTTCCTGGAAGTGTTGTTCGTACTGTTGAATACATGGGGCGCACTGATGATGATGAAGGTATTTGATTGGTACCATTAACTGTCGTTGGTGCTGCGTGTGGCTGTGCTATTGTCTTATCCGGGTAAGTAAATGTTGATATACGCTGTAAAAAGGAATCCACCAATGTAATGTAGTACCATGCGTTTTCTAGTATAAAAAATGCCCAGCCTGTTTCCAACGGTGATGATACTTCCAATACTCCAGTCAATTGCGGTGATGAAGTCGTCGGTGATGGTGATGATTCTTTTTGCAATATCCTGTCACTGCGTTGTTGTTGCCCTTCTGTATTCAGTGTGATTATATTTTTGCCGAGCCGCCACGGTGCCGCCCATAAAGTCCATAAATTCAGCACCCAGATGTAGTCATCCTGTCGCCTCCAATTTGAAGATAGACGAGAGAGAAGAAGATAGAGTTCGTCCTTGATAGATAGGTATAGATTGGTGTAAGCTGATTCCACTTTGACGTTGTTGATATTGACATTGCTATTTTGGTGACATGATGTGCAGCGACGTAAATCCCCACCGACAACATACTTCAAAAACGTGGCAAGACATTGGATGAAATCAAGAGACAATTTTTGCGAAGGCGATATCCAAATCGTACGGATCCATAATTCAATCAAAGCGTCTAGAAAAAATGTCCCCACTCCATTGACATAAGGTGCTGTATCATTAATCACACATGGGATGTATGCACGCATATAAAGGAGCATCATTTCATTGTAAATACTGGCATTGATAGAGCGAAGTTGACCTGGAATCAAGTGGGGTAAATTGCTGTTGGTCGTAGTTGTTGTCGTTGTGTTTAGTGGTGGTGGTGGTTTTTTCGAGTAAGGTGAGTTTGCTGTAGAATAAGGAATTTTACTGTAGTACGAACTGGTGCCTGCTGACGGTAAGGAGGAGGAGGAAGTATAAGGCGTCGTAGTATTTGTAGTTGTAGTTGCAGGTGTAGGTGTAGGTGTGGATGTAGGTGCCAATGGTGGCCAAGTAGGTACACAAGTCAAATAATACATATAGAATTGGATCATATTGAATCGGATACGAAATTCACCTACAGAAGGTCGAGGGAATATTGAGGATTGTCGCGTTGCTGACGCCCGAAGGTCCGCCAATGTTGTCGCCTTTGATACGTCCAAAAAAGCACAGTCTTCATAAACTCGTGGAAGATATTGAATCGCTCCTGCTGCCAATGCCTTCCGAATATCATCCTATTAAAATTATCAAAACGTTTCAGTTATTTCATTTCGATCGTCAAACCCGCTCACTTTTTGTTTTACTTTACCGGAAACTTTTCAGTGTTCATATCGTAGCAATATTCTGATCTTGTACCAAGTTTGATCAAGGCTGTCAAAAAATGGCCTCTTGGTTCCAGTAACTGCCGTATTGCATCGTCTTGTTCACGTCGAGTATCTGTTTGCAGCCATCCCCTGATGGGTAATGTACAGATGATAAAAAAAAAAAAGTTCAAGTCAACTAACTGCATATATAACTATAAGTTATCAGCATACCTGGTAGTTGGAGATCCAAAGATATATGTCAGTAGAGTTGGTAAAAAGGAATGGAAAGCAGAGGCGTGTTCTGTTGATACGGTATTGATATTAATGTATGATTCACAATAATTATTGAGGTGCCAGCAAATGCCAATAATGTCTTTATCCCTGAATGCCTTGTTGTTGTCCATTTGTTTCTGGCGTTGATATTCAGATCTAAAAAGACCAACACTGGAAGGCGACTGTCACGAATAGCGAAGAAAGGAAAAGAAGAAAAAAAGCAGTGGGAGCCTATTATTTCTGCTTTTGGCGACTTTCGGCATTCAAAATATATTAATGTGTCGCCCAATCAAATGGCCTTATTGAAAAATTGATCTGCTCAAGCTTCGATTGTTCGCCAAGGTCAGTCTCCGTTTAGGGTATGATACTACTACTGTTGTGATAATTTTATTAAAATATATCCAGCGATTACTTGCTTAGTATGACAATTTAGCTGGCCTGCCCTATTGCATAAATTCGTCTCTGAGCATGACAGCTCTACAGTGAAACTGACTTTTTAAATCACCGCTTTTTTTTTTGTGCGGTGACTGTCCTCACCCTGGTTCAATTTTTTTTTTTTTCTGGTACGATTTCCCCTTTTTTTTTGACATATTCTTACATTACCAAACACCATGTTTGCCTTGAGGACTGCCACCAACAAAGCTATTCTTCCTGCTACACGCATTGCCTCCCGCCGCTGTGCTTCAACTGTTTCTTCTAGATCAGGTAGGATATATCTATTATCAAAAATCTCCCCCAATCTTCTGTTTCTGACATTTTATATTCTGCTATTAGCTCTTGTGTCTGCTCGTACCGCTTTGACTCATGGTAACCAATTTGTAAGCTGGATAAAACCAATCGACGGATGCTTTAGATACGCCATACTCATTCCTGTTCTCTATTTATATATATATAGACTTCCAACTTGGTCAAGCAAGCTTATGTGTCCTCTGCTCCTTCCCGTTTCCTTAACTTTGGTAAGTAAACGGATATTTGTTTCGGGACAGTAAAAGAAAAAAGACATCAGGTCCATTGTACTGATGCGCTTTTTTTGTATAGGTCGCCGTACCTTTGCTAGTGATGCTGGTGGCAAGTTCAGCCGTGGTAAGCCCCACGTCAACATTGGTACTATTGGTCACGTCGATCACGGTAAGACCACGTTAACAGCTGCCATCACCAAGACATTGGCCACTGCCGGTGGTGCTGAATTCATGGATTACAACCAAATTGACAAGGCCCCTGAAGAAAAGGCCCGTGGTATCACCATCTCCACTGCTCACGTCGAATACGAAACCGAAAACCGCCATTATGCTCACGTTGACTGTCCCGGTCACGCTGATTACATCAAGAACATGATTACTGGTGCTGCTCAAATGGATGGTGCTATTATTGTTGTGTCTGCCACTGATGGTCAAATGCCTCAAACCCGTGAACATTTGTTGTTGTCTCGTCAAGTTGGTGTACAAAACTTGGTGGTCTTCATCAACAAGGTTGATGCCGTCGATGATGAAGAAATGTTGGAATTGGTGGAAATGGAAATGCGTGATCTTCTCTCTGAGTACGGTTATGATGGTGAAGCTACTCCCATTATCAAGGGTTCCGCTTTGGCTGCCCTCGAAGGACGTGACCCTGAAATCGGTGAAAAGGCTATCCTTGAATTGATGGCTGCTGTCGATTCTCATGTGCCCAACCCTGTCCGTGATCTTGACAAGCCCTTCTTGATGCCCATTGAAGGTAAGAAATATATTGAAAGTTTATCTGATTTGATTTAATTGTAACATTTTTTTTTCTTTTTATAAAGATGTCTTCTCTATCTCTGGTCGTGGTACTGTTGCTACTGGTCGTGTTGAACGTGGTTTCATCACCAAGGGATCTGAAGTTGAAATTGTCGGTATGGGACCTACTATCAAGACCACTTTGACTGGTGTTGAAATGTTCCGTAAGGAATTGGATCGTGGTGAAGCTGGTGACAACATGGGTGCTTTATTGCGTGGTATCAAGCGTGAACAAATTCGTCGTGGTCAAGTAATGTGTGCTCCTGGTTCTGTCAAGTCCCACAAGAAATTCATGGCCCAACTGTATATCTTGACCAAGGACGAAGGTGGTCGCCACACTCCCTTTGTGAACAACTATCGCCCTCAAATGTTTGTCCGTACTACCGATGTTACCGTTAGCTTGACTCACCCTGAAGGTACCGAAGACCCTGAAGATAAGCTTATCATGCCTGGTGACAACGTCGAAATGCAATGTGAATTGGTTCATGATGTTGCTCTTGAAGAAGGTCAACGCTTTACTATCCGTGAAGGTGGCAAGACTGTCGGTACTGGTGTTGTGACCAAGGTTCAAGAATAAATTCTCCCCCTATCCTTTACTACAACATCTTTTTTTCTTCCCCCATTTCTTTACTCATACACAATAGCTTTATAGTCTTCTTGTTATCATCATTTTTAGTTTATGTACATTTTTTATTCAATAAAGACACTACCATTTTTATAGACTTTTTTACAAGAACAACGTCTTTGTTATAATATTCTGGGTTATGCCATCAATAAAGTTTTGCTTTATGGCGACCTTGTCTACTATATACCTAAAAATTATGTGACATTGTCCGATTATTTTCCCAGTAGATCACACACATCATCAATTATAACCTTCATATCGCTATCGTTTCTAGTAACAACATCATCCCACGTATCACTTTCACTTAAAATTCATCTTGTTCTGCTTCAACCATAAAATAAAAGACAAAATAAATAATCCCAATATCATCCATTTAGCAAATATAATAGACACATTTGTGGTATAGGTCAAAAGTATGATTTTATTTCAAAACATAAAAGATTGATAAAAATAAAATAAAAGGCAATATATTTCAAGTATGCTACATCCAATCCAGTCGATTATGAAGAGGTAGTGGCACATAAAGCTTCCATACGTCGAACCAAGTCAGTCATACGAGTATCAATCACATCGACATTTTTATTCACTAAGTCTTCATTGTTCTTCAAACTTTTTGTCAGCTTTACATGAAAAAAAAAAAAAAGTTAAACCTTAGTGGGAAAAAAAGGGAAGGGAAATCTTACCAATTCGCATGTTGTATCCAAGCTTTTGATTTCTTCCGTCATTCTTGTTTGTTCGTCAGAGATCACCTTAACAGACTGGCCAAAAGTCGCCGCTTCAGTGTGCAATCCTTGCAAAGCCTTCAGTCGAGTCAATAACGCCGGTGTCAAATTCAGTAGTGGATCGACTTTCTCCATTGTTGCAAACAGATGACTGACTTTTTCTTCTGTGTCGTTGGAAATTACACTGCTGCCTCCATTTTGTCCATCCCTGTTATTATCGCTACTTCTGCTGATGCTTCCAATACCTGTATTTGATGGCGAGTGTAGCCCACCAGCGTTTGATGAAAATCCAGACAAACTACCATATCCGAGCTCTTTTCGTCCACCACCACCACCACCGGTTTTCAGTTCGTGCAAACGTTCCAGTTCACTGTTCAATACCTTGATCCGCCGTGACACAGTATCCAACTGCCGTGGTTGCGCCAATAATGATATTTGTTGTTCGAGTTTCGATAACGAATGTATAAGGGATGTTGTTGCCAAGCTAGATGGCTATCAAAAAAAAAAAAAAAAAAAAAAAAAAAAAAAAGAGAGAGAAAGGAAAGAAAAATCAATTGTAACCCATGTCAAAAATAGACTAATACGCCCAGGTAAACTTACAATGGAATCAAAGCCTTGACCTGACGAAGTGCCGACCAGTTTTTCTATTTTGGCAATACGTTCATCTATATCCACCACTCTTCCTTGTTGATGAGCGTTGGCTGCTTCAGGGGTATAATATAGTTCGTAGGTGACAGCCTTGATATAAATATGAAAAAAAAGAAGGTCATTCAGTATCTTCTTCTTGTTTGTCTTGGTTTCTTTCTCTTTTTGGACTTACGTCGCTATTTTCATTCGTGTTTTGGGCAGGCTCTCCTTCAGCAGTGGTCGTTGATGGAGCTGTCGCTAACGCTTTATATGCCTCCAATTGCTTGATCAGAGATTTTGCTTCGTTTACGTGTTTCCCATAGCTTGGGGATGTTGTTACTGGATCACTATGGATGTGCACAAGATCATTCTGTTGGTTGTCCGTGAACCGCTGATAAAGTCGACCCAAGTCATTTTGCAAGTATGTAATTTGAGACATAAGTTCGGCTTGAGATATATCTTGATTTTCCTTTGATTTTGTGGCAGCATTATCCTATAATCGCAAGAAGAAAAAGGATTCAATATTATTATTATTATTATTATTTCAACAAGTGGTATAATACTGTAATTGTCTCATACCTTGTCTTCAGTATCTAAAGCGTTACTAAGTTCCTCTACTTCAAAAGTGAGTCGCCGAAATTTCTGTAGTTGAGTTTCTTCTAATGCCGACTCCCGGGGTAAAATTTCATATTCATCAGTATCAAGAGCAGGTGGGCGACGCACATAGGTGCGATACAGGGCCTTTTTCCTTCGGCCCAATTGATCAGAGAAATCTACATAATAACTTAAAACAGTTAAGCCATATGATCACTTTTTTGTGGCAATATACGAGGCCCTATCAAGCCCTATCTCGTTCTGAAAAAAAAAATTACCAGTATTGTGAGAGTCTACTACACCATTTTTGAATCGATCACTTGCCTCTTGATGAGAGATACGGGTTCTCACCAAATTGTCAGTATCGTCATCACCGGACTATGTATATCAAAAACAAATGTGAAAAAATAAAATTTACTATCTATTCAAACATCACTTTTCTTTTTAGTATAGTGTTTGGTTCACTTACCTGATCAGTATCATTGTCATTAAGAGAGTGTAGAGTTCCTTCAGTAGCTTCAGGTGTTTCATAGACATCAGGTTGGTCATCCTATCGAAAAAAGTTGAATAAAAGCGAAGCAAGTGTATTAAACTTCATGCCAAAATAACAGAGTAATAAACATGAAAAAAAGGAGGATGGACTTACAATATCTGGCAAGGTGGCATATTTTGACATGATAAAGGACAACTAGTAGTACTGTATGATACAAAGAAGAGAAGCAAAATGCGGTGTTTGAATATTCATACTTTTTGGTCAAGAATGCCCTGAGGCCCCTCCCCACACACAAGAGGTTTGATTTTTATTGTAATGGTTGTTGAATAAAAACAATCATATAGAATAATGTAAAAATGGCAATAATGATGATAATAAAATGATAGCACTAAAATGGGGTGGGGGACAATGGGGTGATAAAAAATAAAAAGATGAGGTTGGGGAGAGGAGGGTGATACTATGGTATGGTATTCTAAGGAGCGGGTCGTTGCTCAGATGGATTTCTTGGGTTCGCTCTTCTGGCCGCTGGCTTGACGTTCCAAATGATTTCTTTCATCCGCCAAACGGTTGTATTCTTCAGCTTGCTGTCCTACTTGTTTCTTAAGCGTTTCAAAGTCACGTTGTTCAGCTTTCAATTCCTTGTTTTCCGTGGTCAAAGTGGCAATTTGCTTCTTGTAGTCATTTTCCATATCAATCAATCTTTGTTGGTCTTTGCCTACTGAAGCAGTCTAAAATCACAAAGTGAGTTTCTTAATGAGTTGCTGATGACATGATGATGATGATGATGTCGTAGTTGTTGATTTAAGGACTTACCTCCTTTCTGGCATTTTCAAGCTCTTCTTCACGTTTCAACATTTGAATGACCAAAGTACTAGTTCGATCCAAAATTCTAAATTCGATAGAACACAATTCCGAGTTAGTTTCTAAACCTTTCTATCTACACACAAAACTTACAAAGACAAAAAGAGAGTGAATCCAGTCAAATACAAATTGCGTTGGGCGTAAAATTTCTTGGCCTTCATATTTGCTTCATAGCTATAATCATGAGATACACGTTGTTCATCCTCGTTGAGACTGTCAATACGTTGTAAGCGGTTGATGGTATCTACTCGTATAATAAAACGAAATAAAGTAAGTAATGCAACCGCTGCCATCAACTACATAGTTTTGTTTTGTTTTGTTTTGTTTTTACCAATAAAGAGCACAAAGATAAACCTATTCAGTTGAAACAAATATAAGTTGTCAGTACCTCGACCATTTTCTAATCGATATCATCTGTCTTTTTTTGCTTACCCAAACACAATTTTCAAGACATAAAGAGCTTTAGCAACCTAAATTTATGATGGACATTAGTTCCAAGTATTACAATAACAAAATTTTCTTCCAGAGTACATACTAAAGGGGAGGTCGAGACAAACTTTAACATGGCACGACGCCAGTGAGAAGGCAAAGGAAGCTAAAAGAAAGACAGAGAAAATATCAGTATGTTTATATTATATTGCAGTCCAGACATAACATTATGTTTCCTTTCTCGCCGGCAAGTCACTTACTACAAGAATACCAAACATAAACATCTAAAATTTTCAAGAACCACAATGGACAAACGGATATAAAGTTAAAACACAATTTCATAAAGACGTGCAAATAGGTATATATTTTGATGTTTACCTCAGTAACAAGGATGCCAAAAGTTAAGGTGTAATAAATTGTCATGTTGTAGTAATAGTGAGACAAGAGAATTAAAAGGATGGAAAGGGTCTTGGCACAGAAAAGAAAAGGAAAGAAATTGAGCCGTTACGAAATTCTCGAGAATTTTATCAAGCGAATTTTAACCACCGCTTTTCCCTCACATTCACGTGCGTCGCCGAGCTACCAGTCTGCAGAACTTGATTATTGACCAAGAAAGTTTGGTTGACTTGTCTAGGGAAGCCTTTTCGATGTGCATGATGAACCCTGAGTACCTGGGTTATTTTTATTTCTTCATAGCTTAATCTCTTTGGAAGATTAAAAACAAGCAATCTCACAAGAGCTTTGTAAGCTTATGAATAGAATAGTCAGTTACGAAGATTTATGCATAGAAAGGTGGGTAAACTAAAAAAAGAAATAGATATGGTTCTATTTTGTGCTTACAATCCACACTGTATTTATAAGAAAATACTTTCTTTGTCGCCCTTGTTGAATGCCTTGTTCAACTAAATATAAAACACGACCCTCTGACTAATTTGGTTGATTTGTATGACTTATATAATTATGATATAAATTATGATTATATGTCTAGTAGTGTTGTTTTAAATACTTTGTACCTGATGATAGAATACGATAGTCTAAACGACACTACAGGTTAACATCTCATTATGCCTCATTGTAAGGTGTCGGCGTTTTAACTTGTGTTTATTTTTTTTTCGTTTTTAATTTTTTTTCCTTTTACTTTTTTTGTTTATCATATAGTTAACAATGTCCTTCGCCGCTCAACGTTCTTTTGCTTTATTGGCCTCTGCTCGGTCCTCTTTCAGTAGATTCTATACCACCGAAGCTTCAGGTACTGGCAAACGATCGCTCCTCACTCGTTTCCAGGTCGTCCATACTAATAGTCTTTATTTTTTTTTTTTTTCTATTTGACACTTGTAGCCAGTTTATTAACCCGACTCAAAGACGATAGAAAAACGTATATGCGCTCCAAACAACAACCTGATCTCAATGTTGTCAAATCCATTATCAGCGACTATACCTACTTTGTCAAATCACCCAATGCTCCTACTGGCCATAGTGAAGACGCCATGGTATTGTCTGTGCTCCAAAAGTCTATCAAGAAACGTCAAGATTCCATTGCTCAATACACTGCTGGTGGTAGACCCGAATTGGCAGCCAATGAACAAGAAGAATTGACCATTCTTAAACGTTATCTTCCTGAACAGATGGATGCTGCTGCCATCGAAGAAAAGGTACGTGCCCTAGTGGAACAAATCGGTGCTACTTCAATGAAGGATATGGGTAAGGTCATGAAGGCGTGGACCGTGGATCCTGCTACCGCTGATCGCAAATTGGTTAGTGATGCAGTGAAGAAGATTCTGGCTTAGATTATTAGTTTAGTATTATAGTTGTTAGTTTACATTTGCATAGTTTAGATCATATCTTAGATAATAGTTGCAGCTTGTTTTTGAAAAAAATAAATATGCATGTATGGGTAATATTATATAGGTTGTTTAAATTTTTGGATTGATGCTTCTCATAAACTATTGGGAAGTTGTTGTTAATGACAATGGGAAAAGATGGACATGTGGCAGTTTGCCGGATAGTTCTTGTTTATGACGGGGAATCAAGTGTTAGCTCGGGAAGCATAACCAAATGATTAGTAAGGGAATGGTATGGGTGGCTCACATTTATTCATTGAAATCAATGTACAGGATTACCTTTGTCTACAACAAGTCGTTCTCGTAGTAGCTTTTTGGTTTATAGTATCAATAAATACTAGCACACCCAAACTCCGTCAAGATCATTTTGGTATTTTATGACTGATGCCACTAACCTATAAACATATATCAAACAAATATAGTACAGATCACAGGTTATGATGGTTAGCAACCGAGAATACCCATCTGACCATATTTAAAAGTATTTGAGATGTTTGGACAAGAGTTGACAATGCGACCCCCCTCCGCACCGGCCAAGACACAAAACAAGGCAAAGCATGAAAAATATGCCAAGGTTTTCGTTCAAGAAAAACGGACTTTGAATTTATTTTTTCTTTTTACCTGAACACTTGGCGACCCTTTTTCTTATTTTCTTTGTTTCTCTTATATATAAACAAAAAGCAATGGGAGGAGGCGCTTCAAATTCTCCACCTGTATATTATAATCCATTTTCAATTTCTACCTCTACACAAGCTACTATCTCTTCTACACAGGTAAATCATTATCCTCATTATAATAAAGCGAAACGTTCACTGACTTCTTGATGTAGATGCCACCAATTTTACCTCCCCGTCCCCCTTCTACGCAAGACTCCTCAACAACATCAATATACCCAGCAATGCCACCATCTTTACCCTCAGTTCCCGTCATCTCATCTACCCCTCCTCCTCCTCTTCCGCCAAATCCTTATACTTTTACTATCCAGCAGCCATTCGAACCTTCCGAATCCACCACACAATCGTCGCCACTACAGCAACAACAACAGCAACGTCAAAATTTATCACATCCTTCTTTTTCACGATCTTCAACTCTGCTTTCTCGACCTCCTCGTCCTCAACCTCAAGAAGTGCAACTGATTTACACAAAATCTGCGTTTTATCTTAGAGAACAAGGTCAGGCACCGAAGCACGGTTACTTTACCATTATATCAAATAATCTCGGTGAAGACAACGCCTTATTATATCTTGCGTGGATTCCTCAGCATCTTGTCGACCCTATCGATATGAACAAATTTATGACTCTCGACAACGTACTGGCTTCTGATCATGGTAATAACAAAACAAAGCAGACTATTTTATGCCAAGGATTTTCTTTCTTATTAGTATGTGTTTTTTCCCCATCTGTTCATAGGATTCCCGACGATTTATTTAAACATGGGATATGGTGAAACAACAGTAATAGCACTTGCAAATATCCATTCATTATATGTTCGTCCGCCTACATCGGATGTCCAAGGCTCAATTGTGATTACTACTACTGAAGGCGATGTTTTACGACCTCTTTGGTATCAACCCACCAACCCATTTGATTCCTCTTGGCCTGGATACAATATCATCGACATTTTGAATGCGTTTGTTGATCTTGAAAAGTAAGTTATAGTGTGTCTTGTTCTTATTGTACTAGGATTTTATGTTTACAGTCTTCATTTATGTATAGGGCTTCCGATGATGAATATGTGTATATATTTCTGCCAAGTTTGACTGCGGAACTCCGTCAAGCAAGAACTACTAGATACCCTCCTTCTTCTTCCCAAGCTGTCAATCATTCTCCTTCCTCACCAACCATCTCTTCCCTCTCTGTATCTGAAACTGACCCGCTGTCTGATACCTTTAGAGAAGCAAGGTGGCATATTCTCGAAAGATTTTCCAGGATCACAAGAGCTTCAAGGGATGCGGCAGGTATTTATTTAAAAAATTATAAATATACCATCACGATACTGACCTGTGTCTTTTTTTAAATGTTAATAGCCAATATAGTGGACCATCCTGTAACTCAACCCATTTTACCACTACTTCCCCTCTCCGTCCAAGCCCTTAGTCGAAATGGTACTGTGCAAGAAACAATGAAGGACTACAATGTTGCAAGCTATTATTTGACACAATGGTAAAAGACCACTTCATTTGTAAATATACGTATAAATAGAACATTGGGTTCACATTCCATTTTTATTTATATAGGGCTGCTGACGCATCATTGGATCCTTTGTCAGAAGATGAACGATATGCTGATGGGTTGCTATCTGATATGCCGGAAATGCAGCAGGTATAAAAAAAAAAAAAAAAAAAAAAAAGGAACTTGAAATGTTCTAGAATAAGGATAGTTATTAATTTATGTACATCTTTTTAGCCATTGCCAAACCATACCCGCCGAGAAACAGTATCCCCCGAAGAATGGATTGACTTTTTTAATCAAGATGGTGTTCTTCATGTCACTCGCTCATACGTACACAAACTGATATTCCAAGGTGGACTGCACGCTGACATTCGGATTGAAGCTTGGAAATTTCTCCTTGGTATCTATCCATGGGAAAGTTCTTTTGATGAACGAGAAGCCATCCGACGAAGCAAAGCGTAAGTGAATCAAATGACTCGAGGTGTGGGGAGAAGGTCGATCAGACCACTTACACTGACTTTATATTTGTATATATAGTGAAGAATACTTTGATATCAAGGCCAAATGGTTTAACGATATGGAAACAAGAAACACCAAACAATTCATGGACGAAAAACATCGCATTGACAAGGACGTTCATCGGACGGATCGTAATATTGACTTTTTTGCCGGCGAAGATCTTCCCAACCCAGATCCTCAGATGGTGGTGGGCACCAACGAGAACTTGGAAATCATGAAGGATATATTAGTGACTTACAATTTCCACAACACAACACTTGGTTATGTGCAGGGCATGTCGGATTTGTGTGCACCTATGTTTGTTGGTATGGGTGATGAAGCCATGGCTTTTTGGGGTTTTGTCAACTTTATGGACCGTGTGGTAAGAAGGGAAAAAGGCATTTACTATTCGTGTACACGTACTTATTCTTTTATTTATAGCAATCCAACTTTTTTACTGATCAATCTGGAATGCATTCACAGTTGAAGAAATTGGATGCCCTGATTCGGTTTATGGATCCACCGTTATACAAACATCTCGAAGAAACTGAAACGACGAATCTTTTTTTCTGTTTCCGATGGCTTTTGGTATGGTTCAAACGTGAATTTGATTGGGAAGACGTCATCCGGTTATGGGAAGTGCTTTGGACAGATCATTTGGGCCCTCAATTTCTCCTTTTTGTTGCATTGGCTGTGCTACATCAACATCGGCAAACCATTTTGACTGAACTCGGTCAATTTGATGAGTTGCTCAAGGTAATTGAATTGTCAGACTCATAAATATGTAGGATATTAACTCTTCTTTCCATATAGTATATCAACGAATTGACTGGCAATATTGAATTGAACAAGACGTTAGAGGTAGCCGAAGTATTGTACTACCAATTTGAACGAAGAATGAAGGCAATGGACAGAAAACAATTACAATTACAGCAGAAACTGCAACAACGGAGTGTATGGAATAACCAACAAGAACGCAACGAAATTCAGGCAGCATTGAAAAAATTAACGATAGATCCTCAGCTACGCGAACTTTTAGTATAGTATAGCATATGCCCCTTTTTTACCTATTGATTGATCAACAATAAAAAACAAATACACACACATATTTTTATTTATCACACTGTTCTTTCGATGCATTGTTTGTCTTGGCTTAGTGAGATTTTGAACCCCGGCGCGGGGAATACTAGTCTCCTTATTTTGCATTTATAGTAAAACTCCTCCCTCCCGTCCCTCTCTTTTTCTTTAAGTGTTTATTTTTTAAATGTTGTTTCTTTTTCTTCTTCTTTTTGCTCCCCATCCCCACACATATATACTCATGCCAAATGTCCTGCGTAACATGGCGCCAACCCCACCGAAAGCGGCTATTCTATTCCTACTTGAATGACTGGGTGTTAGTCATTCTGATGCTTTTGATCTTTTTTGGTCTAGACAAGATTCCGCCATATCATAGGGAGTTCTCAGTCACTGACAAGACTATCATGTTCTCTTATACTGAACATGAGGAAGTACCTTTGTGGGCCCTTTGCGTAAGAGCAATAACGAGCGACTGGGTGACGAAAATATTCATATATACTGATTTTTTTTTAACTGGTAGGTGATATGCTTTGTGGTTCCGTTCTTGATTATTGCAACTGTCTCCTTAGGATATAAGCGAAGTGGTCATGATTTCCATAGCGGTGCTCTTGGTTTAAGCCTGGCGATTAGTCTGACAGTGATGTTTACTCAAGCCATCAAATTAAGTGTTGGACGCCCGCGACCGGATTTCCTTTCAAGATGTCAACCACCTGCAAATACACATGACCCACCACTGGGACTATCCAACTATTCCATATGTACCACTCGTATTGATTCTGCGATAATGATCGATGCATTCAAATCGTTTCCAAGTGGACATGCCTCGTGTAAGGGAAAAAATATAAATAAAAAAAAGAGTGAACCTGTTCCTGTGTAGTCCCATCTCACTCTATATAGTCTCATTTGCAAGCCTTGGCTATATTGCGCTTTATCTTGCTGGAAAGCTTCGGATATTTGATGAACGTGGAGTAAGTCTTCCGAAAAAAAGCCCGACGACTTTGTTAATTCTCCTTTTTTTTTTTTTTTTTTTTTTTTTTAATCTATGTAGCATACTTACAAAGGATTTACGTTTGTATTCCCTGTGATTGGAGCTCTGCTTGTCGCCATTACTCGAACAAGGGACTACAGGCATCATTGGAGTGACGTTGCTATTGGTGCGATTCTTGGCGCTGGTTGTGCGTTTTTTGCCTACCGGCAATATCATCCTGCGCTTGGTCATAAAAACTGTCACCTTCCTCATACCCTTCGGTTTCTTCCGATTGAGAATGGTGTACCTCATTCAACCAATGATTATGATGATCACCATAGAAAGGACGGATTACCTGGAAATGTTGAAACCATGATTGGAGAAAATGATGCTTATATTGTTACCAACACCACTACTGGATCAACGTTGCAGCAGGATAGAACTAGGAAATTAGACATCTACGACTCGGTTTAAAATACCTTACCCCAATTTGACCTTGCGCTCCCCACACACACCCTTGATCATATCCCCCTTATTGTATACAATAGTTTCAGCTACTCTTTTGAAAATAAAAAATAGCCATTTTTAATTGAAATATATTGTTTTTGCTTTGGTTCTGGTTTATCTTTATATGCATTACGACTTTTTTAGTGTCATTTATTGTTGAATAATAGGGAACTTCAATTTTGAAATGCAAAAACGTCATCCATGCCTTTGATTTTTCAACCACTCAGTCACGGCAAGATATACAACTGAACGACAATTACCTAATATGTAGATCACATCACAGTGGGAAAAAAAATCGGTGAATCTATCTGAATCAAAATCATCGCCTGAAATTGATCCAGATTGATACAGTGATTGAAATCGATTCAATTTAGATTGAAGTTGATACATTTTTGATTTATTAGTGATGATTATGTCGTCTATGTCAACGGAAGATTCAATTGACGTATATTTTTTCAAAGATTCCCCTATCAGATAATAGATGAAGATTTTGTATGAGTCATTTTTTTACAAATTCCCCCCGGCTCCCCGTTGTAAAATAACGGATAAAATAAAAAATAAAAAAAATAGAAAATGAGACAGGTAGAATTAAGTGAGATTCTTGTATATGGCTTTTATTAATTAATTAATAAAAATGTCACTCTTTATATACTATATCTTAAGTTTCATTGGAAATAGACATTACATGGGTTTATTGTTATTATTATTTTTTATCATCATCATCATCATCATCTTTATTATAATCGTATGATGTTCTGATATTAGGTGTATGATGATACGATTGGTATTATTGCAAGGGTATTTTATTTTATTTTCTTTTATTTTATGAGACCTAATGATTTCATGAAGTGAATCATTGTTTTCTTTTCTTCCATCACAATGTGATTATTTATTTTTATCATGCATTGTTCCTAATCGGAATCTCAATTTCTTCAGGAACAGATTTTATTTTTATGCCATCATTTTTCATGATGCGATACCCGTTCATACGAGTATTCACAAATACAACATGTCTACTGTGAGTATTTCTCTTCCACAATACAACACCACTATCCTACAAAAAGCAATATAATACATACACTACAAATACAAATCAACACATACCGTAAAATAGATAAGTAACACATACCCTACAATAGATAAACAACACATATCCCTAAAAGAATAATATATTCAACACAAAAACAAATTACACAAATATTTTTTCAAATGTGATTTTCTTTATTGCAGTGATAACATGATAAAATAGACAGTAATAGTAAAATAAAAGACAATATCTAATAACATATAAGAGATGAAGAAAATACTAAGATGAAGGGCAGATGATAGGAATGATGTGCACACTAAATAATGGGAATTAAGTTCACTAGTGTGGAGAGGGGATGATGGAGATGAGCACTAAAGTAATAAAAAAAAAAGTTGAGAATGTACAGTGAATAATAAAAGAGATGAAGGCCAAAAAAAAAAAAATCCAATAGACGGAAGAGAAGGAAAGAGAGGAATTTTATAACAGAAGGAAAAGAAAAAAAAAAAAGAAGATCTGCGGGGTTTAATTTCTATCTAATTTTCTGTGGTGGTCTGTGTGAATGTAAAATAGGGCTGATGAATATGATAGGAATTTGTGTAGTGGGAGATTCGGGGTCTGAATTACGTACAGTATTATTGAATGATCGCATGTGCATACAGTAAGGTATAGGAATAAGTGTAGCGATAAATATATATATATATATACATGAAAAGATATATGGTAGATGGATAGATGGACGATAGGTGAATGTGTTGGTATACAACATTAACCACACCCCGAATAAAACGATAATTGATTCATATCAAATAAAAGAAATCAATATTGTCATTTTATTTTCGACTTTCTATTTTTTTCTATTTCACAACAATATAACCATTAAGCCAAGTAACTTTTTACCAAAAAAAAAAAAAAACAATATATATTGTATTTTACCACTAGTCAATGTATACATTTAACTACCTTGTGAAATGTATATATATAATATTTTATAAAAAGAACAACTGTTAAAATCAATTACTAAAATTAGTAATACCATTCAGGCCTTTAATTTCCGTCCATTAAAATCTTCTAATATTGTTAGTCCATCCAAGAACGTGTACCAAACAAATATAATCATCTACTTCACTATATCGAAGATACCTCTAATAAGTTTCATGAATATTTAAACATTCCAAGAAATGCAATATTTACAATAATAAACTTAATGAAATTTCAGTCAAGCCAAAAACGAAGGAAGGAACAGTCAAAACAAAAATGTTCATTACACAGGCTTCGGAGCTTAAAGCGGTGAAAAAAAATTGGGCTCCGCTCGCACTGCCCCTGGGTCATTTTGGCAAAAGCGCGGCGTAGCCGCGCCTCTCCCGGCGCTTTTTTAGCGGATTTCCATGTTTTTTTAGCGGTATGGAGGGGTATTTCTGTGTGTGTATGGGGATATTGGATGGGGGAAAAAAAAAAAATGGTATGAGTAGAAGGAGTATGTGACTAGAAAGCGGATGCAAGCAAACGTGGATGTCCAAGTATGTGTGTGGTTGAATGGTGGGCAATAATGTAGAGGCGGTTATTATGGCTGTAGGCTTTAGCTGTGAGCTTATAGGCGTAAACTTTAGAGCATTGTGCAATTAATTGTATGAGAGATGGATGGATGGTTTGGTGGCAAAAAATCATTGTATAATATTTCTAAAGATGCATGGAAAATTTGAAGTTGAACGGTTTCGTAGTTCGTTTTATATAAAGCGAAGAAGAGTATATTGCAGGTTAATTGGATTTTGCAGGCTGTAAAGCCAGATGGGTGTGAATTCAACCGCCGCCGCCGGCAGTCTGGATTGTTGATCCAAAAAAAAAAAAATGGGAGCGCAAATCCAAAAAAAAAAAAAAAAAAAAAAAAAAGACAAGTCAACGGGATTGAGCCAACATCTGTATACATCCCGGTAATCATCTGAATATAGAACCTCCCCCCCCCAAAAAAAAGGCATACTTACTTATCACTTCTGCTTTTTATCCTTTAGAGCTATACACTGCTCTTGTCTTCCTTTTCCTCATCTCTGTTTACAGCCCGGTAGGCATCTGAATGTAGAACCCCCCCCCCCAAAAAAAAAAAAAAGGCATTCTCACTTATCATTTGTCTTTTTATCCTTTAGAGCTGTACATTGCTCTTGTCTTCCTTTTCTTCATCTCTGTTTACAGTCCGGTAAGCATCTGAATGTAGAACTCCCCCCAAAAAAAAAGGCATTCTCACTTATCACTTGTTTTTTATCCTTTAGAGCTGCACATTGCTTTTGTCATCTTTTGTGAAGAATAACTAGAAGGTAAGAAAACTGGATGGTGAAACATCATTATGTGTCGCTTTTTCACATACAAAGTTTTTCATATCTTTTTTTCTCGTAGACCAAGTTTTTTTTTTTTTTTTTTTTTTTTTTTTTTTTTTTTTTTTTTTTTTTTTTTTTTTACAGTAGATATGACTACGTTCCCTTGTCCAATATTACAAATATTTCCCATGATGTAAGGTAATTGCACGAACAAAACATTGCCTTCTACAATGCAGTACACTCATACTATTCTCTTATAGCACAACTTCCCCTGCTTCATACTGAATGATGCTGCTGCGTCCGAAGTGATAATGTCCTATCTTTGCTTCTGTTGGAGGAAGCTCCTTCAGAAGCTATTTAGTAGTAGCTTTGGTTTGGGTTAGGGTTTTGGGGTTTTTGTTAAGTATGTAGTATGTAGTATCTCTTCTTTACTTTGTAGTATAGTTGGAATTAGGTGTATTTTATTATTATTGTTATTGTCGTATTTGTCATTTGTCATCATCCACACATATCAGATACGCGGTTACCCATCGCGTCCCAACAATTGTACCTTGTCACTCCCCAGCATATCCTTACACTGGCTATGTTTCACTTGGTCTACAATCAATATCAAAGATTAATGTCAAGGGTAAACACTACAGAAGGGAAAAGTGTACTTGCACCTATAGTGATAGGTGTGCACGTCAGGGGATATGGATAGAAAAGGAAGATGATTAGAACAATGTAGATTAGCATGACTATTATTGAATGGGTCTTACAATAATAAAGAACAGAAGGGAAGTATATATATATATAGTAAGAGGGAGGACTAGGCGTAACTAGGGATATAGAATACTAAAATATACAATTAGACAAATGTATTTATGCAATAGGCATAGTAATGCCGAAGGACACAGCGGAGGCCAAATTACATTTTAGGGGCGAGACAATTAGGTTCAACAATGGAAGACGTGACAACCAAAATAATGTCTGATGAGGACAAGTAATTATATAGCGTGATATATAAAAAGGAACACTAGAAAGATAAGTGGATCTTTGATAGTAGTGTTTGATATATGTTTATGAAAATAAAACAGTGATATTTGAACTTTGATAATTGAATGTCTTTTATTTGATTTGATTTGATTCATCTTTTTATATTAAATCGGTGGAATGTTCCGATTGGGGAAAGTGGTAGTAAAAAGATGAATAAGAAGTGAAATGCTAATAGTGATAAGGGTTGGAGCAGTAGAGGATGTTAGGGGATATATAATGGTGTGATGGAAAGAATGTGGTTGGAAGTAAAATAAAATAGTTAGCTATTATATATAAAAAATGGGACAGTAAACTATGATCATTATAAATAAAAGTTAAGTGGTAAAATAATTAAGTAGTAAACTATGATCATTATATATAAAAATTAAATAGTAAAATATGAGTAACAAAATATGATCATTACAATTAATCATCCATCTCTTCCATAATACACTATTTTATTCCCTCATCTCGAACTCTACCAATAATCCATTATCATCTACAATCATCTATCATCATAGAAATTTATTATTCCAACATCCGCTTCCCACACTTTTACTATAAAAACCCACTGTCATTTTATTTAATAAAAACCATATCTGTTATATCACTTATTTGATTGACTTTACAACTTTACAAATAATTACAGTTATTATTTGTATGCAGTATTGGTAGTGTTATTATCATTATTATTACGTTTGAATAAAAAAAGCCCTGTTTGTTGACCCAATTATATGAATGTATGGAAGCTATAGTATTGATGCCAAGGAGTGTGTATTTCAAATGAGTCATCGTATCAGTCCGTATATACCCTTGTATCGTCCAATAAGTGATCACCATAAACCCGTTTATACCCTTGTATCGTCCAATAAGTGATCAACTTAGACCTGTAAATACTCATCTATCGTCCAATAACATTGTCTATTATGAGAAAAATATAGACGAGGATCAATCAATATTTTATTGATATTATTGATTGAATTATTGATAAAAATTGATAAAAATTGATAGTTTTATAACAAGTCAATCAATTTCAATCAATAAAAAAATATTGATTGAACCTTATTTTAAGCCCTGATTCAATCAATATTCAATCAATTTAATCAATATTTTTTCCGCTGTGCGCGTGTTGGTCAGTATGACTTATATAATAGTTTGTTTTGAAAAAATCTGTCAAATCTTGGCCCGCAAATTCTGTTGGTGTGCCTGTAGTCCTACCAGCCCTTGGGAAGCGCTTGGTGAAGCGTAAGTCCGTTCCCCGAAAAAAGGTTACACCAAGAAATACTACTTGACCTTTTTTCCATGATTGTTTTCCCTTCCTTTTTTTATATAATACCTAATTAGACAACAGCAATAACAAATAGTGATTTGATATAAATAGTGTAGTTTATTGAATAATAAAAAAAGGACAATCTTTAACTATCTAAAAACCTATTCTAAAAACTACTGTCCCAGTGACCCAACTATATATACATCCCCTGATTTAACAACTGGTAGCTTAATAGCCGTATAACGATCATGACAACTAACCTTGAAGATGCACTTGCAAGAATGGCAGAAGCAATGACACTGATGGCCAGGAACCAAGGACAACAGAACTACGTTGGTTTACAAGCAGCCAAAGTCAAGGTACCCGTGCCTAGTCATCTGTCGGGGGATCGTGATGCTGTTGAAGTGGACAATTGGATTGCTGACATGGACCATTACTTCAAGATCACGCAGTTGGGGGATCAAGATCAAATGGAGTTTGCTGTGACACTGTTTGGAACCAAGGCGAAGACGTGGTGGCGAAGATTGCAAGCCAATAAGGAATCCGATAAACCCAAGGATTGGAAGGAATTGAGTGAAGCAATCAAGGTGGCTTTCAAACCTGCTGGATCATACCTAAGTGCAAGAAATCAGTTTGCTGCGTTACGTCAAGATGGATCTGTGGTCACTTACAGCGAAAAGTTTGAAGAATTGCGATTGGTGATTGGTGATGTGTCTGATGCTGAAGGTTTGGACAAATACATTCGTGGACTGAAGCCAGATGTTCAAGCTCACGTACGAACATACGCGCCGAAGAATGTTGATACTGCCCAAAGCCAAGCCCTGGCCTATGATGAAGCGCATAACCCTGTGGAGTCAAGACCAAAGTGGACAAGGAAGGACAATGCTACGCCCATGGAGTTGGACTATGCTGATACGCCATTCAAGAGAAATTACCGTGGGAAGAAGAATTTCCAAAATCAAAAGAAGAAGGCCATCAACAAGAAGAAATGTTGGATCTGTGAAGAAGCTGGACATTTTGCCAAGGATTGCGATTTGGTGGAACAAGCGAAAGCTTTAAAAGGCCGAGCGCAAAGACAGTGAGGGGAGCTTCTTTGTGCGCAACTACAAATCCCCAAAAACAACAAGGTGGACAAGGTGACAAGGTGGACAAGATGGACAAGGTGAAAACGACTGTGTTGGAAGCAAGAAGTGACCGTTGGAAGAAGGAAAGCGACCATCTGCATGAGCTGAACACAACTGTGGATTCGACTGGATTGCCTACGTATGAAGCGTTCATCAAGGATGAGCCGATAAAGGTGTTGATTGATTCTGGTGCTTCCGCTAATTATGTATCAAGACGTTGGGCCAAAGGTCTGAAGAAAACCAAACTGCAAGAAGCATTGCCAGTGAAGACTGCTACCGCGGGTGTAACGTGGGTAGATTCGATGGTGGACATTCCGATAACATTCCGGGGAAGTACTGGTGTGAAGATGAAGTATATTGTCAGGGCATTAATTTTTCCAAGTCGATTTGATTTGATATTAGGGCTAGATTGGTTGGAGGGTGCTAATCCTGTGGCAAATTGGACTGATCATACGTGGACTATCAAACAATCGAATGGTGACATCGTGTTGGAACCGCAAACCGCTTATCAAGATGTTGAATTGAATTTCGTGTGTACACCTAAACAAGCAGAACGTGCCGCTAAACGAAATGAAGATATGGGTTGGCTGTTAGTAACTGATACGAATGGTCCTAATGTTGTGAATGCCTTTCAAAACAAGATAATGAAGGATTATGCCGACCTCTTCAAAGATGAATTACCTGATCTACCACCTGTGCGCGATATTGAACATGTCATTGATACGGGCGATGCCAAGCCGGTAAGCCGTTCACCATACAAGACCAGTCCCAAGGAATTGATGGAACTACAAGATCAGTTAAGCAAGTTGAAAGCCAAAGGATTGATTGAACCAAGCCATTCACCGTGGGTGCACCCGTGTTGTTCGTTCGCAAAAAAGACGGAAGCATGAGGTTGTGTGTCGACTATCGTGCAATCAACAAGGTGACCATCAAAAACAAGTACCCATTGCCAAGGATCGACGAATGTTTGGAGCAACTTGGAAACGCCAAATATTTTTCAACATTGGATCTGAAGTCTGGATATCATCAAGTACGCCTAAGGGATCAAGACAAGGAAAAGACCGCATTCAACACCCGCTACGGACAGTTTCAATTCAAGGTGCTGCCATTTGGATTGACCAATGCCCCGCCAACCTTTCAAGCTCTAATGAATCGTGTGTTGGAAGAATTTGAAGATAAGTTTGCGCTTGTCTACCTTGATGATATATTAATCTTTTCCCCTACCTTAGATCTGCATAAGAAGCATGTACGCATGGTGCTGGATAAACTTCGTGACCATCAACTCTACTTGAATCCGGAGAAGTGTCAATTTGGTGTGCAAGAACTGTCGTTTGTTGGATACAAGGTGACCGCTAATGGTATACTGCCGGAGGATGTCAAGGTGAAGAAGATCAAGGAATGGCCAACGCCAAGTAATGTCCAAGAAGTGCGTCAATTTTTGGGATTAGCTTCGTATTACCGCCGATTCATTGCCAACTTTGCCAATATAGCCGCACCAATGACTGATTTGACTCAAGGCCAAGGACCCAAGCGACGGCGAATACAGTGGACCGAACAGTGTGACAAAGCATTTCAACAGTTGAAGGATAGTCTAACCAATGCTCCAATTCTACGTGCGCCTGATTTGAATCGACCGTATGCTATATATGCTGATGCTTCTGATTTTGCCTGTGGTGCTGTACTGATGCAAATTGATGATCGTGGTCAAGAATATGTGGTAGCATTCGAATCACATAAGTTTTCAAAAGCTGACAAGCCTACCCTGCTCAAGAAAGGGAACTGTTAGCGATTCTGCATGCTTTGCGCACATGGCGATGTTTTATTGAAGGTGCTGACTATGTGGTATATACTGATCATTTACCTTTGAAGTACTTCCGTGCACAGAAGACCCCTACGCCTAGGTTGACCCGTTGGATGAATGAGTTGGAATTGTATGATCCAGACATTCAATACCGTCCTGGTAAAGATCAAGTTGTGCCCGATGCCTTGTCTCGTATACCATGTAATGCTGATGATCCCTTGGAAGATGACGTGCCAGTGGTGTCCGAATATGTGTATGCTTTGGATCAAAACCTACCAACAATAGCGCATGAGTCCGATTGGCCGTTATATTTGCTGTGTGATAATCAAGATGTACCTACCGAAATCCAAGAACGATTGCAAGTTGGACAAGACGACTGGAAGGTAACTGAAGACAAAATTGTGCTGAAACGTCGTGGTGCTGATGACTGGGTGCCGTTTGTGCCGTTTGTGGAGCGTGCCGATTTGGTCAACAAATATCATCAACAAGCTGGTCATGCCAGTATCAAGACTATGATGCATCTGATGGAATCCCGGTGCTGGTGGCCGTACATGGATAGGGATATACGCAAGTGGTTGGAAGTCTGTCAAGAATGTCAGTTGGCTGGTCGCCCGGAAAAGTCTAAACATAAAGCAATGTTACATCCTATGGTATCTGCACAACCTTTTGCACGGTGGCATCTAGATTTTGTTGGTGAATTACCTGTAACCCGTCAACGCAATCGGTGGATTCTGGTGGCTGTGGATTCTGCGACAAATTGGCCTATAGCAAGAGCCTGTCAAGATGCAAAGGCAACTACTGTGGCAAACTTTTTGTATGAAGAAATCGTGCTTCGTTTTGGCTGTCCACAAGAAATTGTGTCGGATCGGGGAAGTCAATTCATGTCGGATGTTGTAGCCAAATATACGCAAAGAATCAATATTAACCATAAATTCACATCAGCTTTTCACCCTAGAACAAATGGGAAAGTGGAAAGGGTTAATGGAATGATCAAGACAATGCTACGCAAGTACTTACATGGCGCTATTCATGAATGGGATCTATACTTGGACTCTGCTGTGTGGGCTTTGCGAATTCGTAAACATTCTGCTACCGGATATTCGCCATTCTTCCTGGTGTATGGTCGTGACCCAATATTGCCTGGTGATTCTTTGCGTCCGTATTTGTTAAGAGAAGAAGTCAATGACCCGCTGTCGGTGAATGCACGTTCAGCCAAAGAACTAGAAGACCTTGGACAAGCCCGCGCTGCTGCTGAATTCCGCGCTAAATCGTATGCTGCAAAAGTCAAGGAGAGGTGGGATGCTGTGATCAAACCGGTTGGCTTCGATGTTGGTGATCTTGTGCTGCTACGATTGGAACAACGATATGGTTTGGAATATCATTGGCAAGGTCCGTACCGTATTGAACAGAAGAACGATCAAACTGATGTATACAAGCTGTCGACTTATGGTGGTGAAGTAAAACAAGACTGGGTGCATGTTGATCGACTGAAAGCAGTGAAAGCTATGGACAAGATACTGGAAACAAAACATGGTTCGATGTTAGTACTTCAAGAGCAAAGTGGCCTGCTGGTGCTTTACGCGACCATTCAATTGTGGACCTACCATCGGTGTTGCCGGAATTGTCTGTGAATAATCAAGTTGAAAACAACCCATTGCAAGAAGAACCTGCTGTTGGTGAAGAAGCGTTGCCGCCAGAAGAAGATACGGAAATTGGTGTTGAAGAATTCCCTGCTGAAGAAGAACTGCCGCCTGATGAAGATGTTGACATTGCTGCCGCTATTGGTGAAACTGAATCTACTGGTGTTGATGACCGCTTGGAAATTGATGTTAACAAGACGTTTGATGTTGATGTGGAACCTGTGGAAGAAAATGAAGAAAAAAAAGCAAGAAAGAAAAAAATGCCGCCACTGGAAATCAAAATAAACAAACGCCGCAAGCCCCTTATCAAGATTCAGATCCCGACACCGATGTGGATGTTCGAGGTCGAACATCAAGCTTGGGGGAGGTGTTGTCAAATCTTGGCCCGCAAATTCTGTTGGTGTGCCTGTAGTCCTACCAGCCCTTGGGAAGCGCTTGGTGAAGCGTAAGTCCGTTCCCCGAAAAAAGGTTACACCAAGAAATACTACTTGACCTTTTTTCCATGATTGTTTTCCCTTCCTTTTTTTATATAATACCTAATTAGACAACAGCAATAACAAATAGTGATTTGATATAAATAGTGTAGTTTATTGAATAATAAAAAAAGGACAATCTTTAACTATCTAAAAACCTATTCTAAAAACTACTGTCCCAGTGACCCAACTATATATACATCCCCTGATTTAACAAATCAACAAAGCCTTGCTAGCTCAGTTGGTAGAGCGTGGGACTTTTAATCCTAAGGTCCAGGGTTCGAGCCCCTGGTGAGGCGTTCATTTTGCTTTTTGTCGCTTTCTTTGCTGAGTTTTCTCTGAATTTACTTTTATGGTATTCAGATGACGGTGTGAAGCTTGTAACAGAGTAGTGTTTTTGTAGGTTTTATGTTTTTCTGGGTTGAATAGGATGTCTTGAGTTATCCTTTTGTATAGCTTTTGCTTGTTTAGAGCTTGAAAATAAATTTGTTCCTTAGGCGGAATTTGAAATATCTTGTTCCTGATTTGAACAAAAAATAGATTTGAGAGTAGTGAGCACCAGAACTTTTGTAGATAAAGTCCAACTGTAGAGAAAGTTTATAAAAAATAAACTTGAAAAAGTAAAATAAAATAAAAAAGAAAAGTATTGACCTTTGTTGGTTCAATAAAAATAAGTGTATAACACACAGTAAAAATAAAATAAAAAAGAGGACTTGTAGTCAAAAATAAAAGGAGGTTTCTATGATCCAATAGAAACAGTAGATAATTTGGTGGTTTAATAACCTTTGTACTAAGTTTTATTTGATAAATTGAGAAAAGAAAATAAGGTTGGTCGAAAGCGAGACAGGATGAGATTTGAGAGGGTTCGAGGTTAGAGGTGGTTAAAATATAGGGGTCGTTCGAGTTCATCAAAAAAAAAAAAAAAACAAACGACAGAGTGATTCGGGATCGAACTTTAACTTGAGCATGGTGTGGTTCAAGGTCATCAGGGGAAAATCGTCAAGGGTAGTACAGAGGCATCTTTAGTCACTAAGATAGCAAAGGCGGCTGCAGGTTCACTGTTGTTGGGAGCGGCTTCAGGCCAATCCTCGACAGTGTATAAGAGTAATATTGTTCTTATTTGAACGGATTTGTAGTGAGGATCAAAAAATACTTCTCCCCTGAATCGAAATTTGAAATGGTCCTTTTTTTGTTTACTTCACTGTAGTCTAGAAAATATATAGAGAGCACCAAATTTATATTTGATTATAAGTAGTGAGAACCAGAACTTTTGTAGATAAATTCCAACTTGAAAGAAGTTAATATAAAAAAATAAAACCTGATAAAGTAAAAGAAATAAGTAATATTGACCTGAATTGGTTCGATAATATAAAGTACTGCGAGCTTTAACACCCATTTATCCGTTGTGATATAACTAAACCCAGACATCGCACGATCGATCATCCACGTAGTAGATGTACATTTGGTTCGTTCGTGATTGATATCCAAATAGTAGTGCCTATAAACAAATTCATGCATGATTTAAATTTCTTTAATTTAGAAGCCCTAATTTTTTTTTTTTTTTTTTTTTTTTGAGATGCTAGCTATATATACTGAACTTTCAGGAATCAAAACGTAACAACAATAGTTTCATTCATAGCTGTAGTCATTTATTTATATTTCTGATCGTACAATGACTTCTGAAGCAGTATATTTTTTTATACGCCCATCATCACTCTGTCAAACAACCCAACGGTCAATTCCCCCACCTAAATTTCGATCCATCCACAAAAATACATTTCAACCCCCGTAACAAAAATTTATTTTCGTCCATTTTTATTTTTTCTGCTCCTTTTCTTTCTTTAATTCTTCACAATTGTGGCTCTTATGGAGTTATGGTAGACTTGAATTAGTGTCAGGACTAGTTTAGAAGGGGTTTCATATCAGGGATTACAAACTGCATGGGGAAACTCTTTCATTTTGGATTCAGGACTCATCATTAGCTGGCTTTTTGAAGTCTGCATTAACTTATCTTAGTGTTAGTTTGTCCATAGCTTGAATCTATACTTGAATAAAACATTTATGATTTTACTTGCTTCAGTGAAAAAAGTGTTCCATTAGCCTGTCTCATATTGTACAGTATATTCCTTTTTTTTTTTTTTTTTTTATTACTATTTATGACTTGCTTTGATTCATGCTGGCCATTGATACCCATTCAATCTCTCACATGTCTTGTACTGTACAGTACAGGGCAATAGCTCCAATTTTACAATCGTACCTTTATATCAGTGCTGCCCATTATTCAATCTCACATTAGTCTCCCTCGCGCTTCCTCCTATAGATCCTTCACATATATTCCTTGTTACAATGAACCCCTCTAGTTTTAGTATATACCAATATGCTTCAATAAAATATATCTTTTAATCAACCATCCTCTGACTCTTGATACAGTAAAATATGCCAGCGTTGTAGTTGTTTTGTGAGCGTCCTACCGAACACTTGCTTCCTAGTTTACTCACTATGACTTCTTTTCCTCCCCAAAGGCGCAATGACTAGTTGACAGACCAAGCACATTCGCAATTAACGATAGCCATATTCCTTCTCTACCAATCATATAAACAAGTCTACATTGTACTGTACTGTGGGTGTTTTCTAGCTTATGTACGAGTACTTGCACCACGCCCACTTTCTGAGACCTAATGACTCTTTGAGAGTTTTAGGCCACTTAATATGAAACGTGGCAATATTTCTGCTCTACCACAGCTCTAACCACCAACGTAGCCTCCGTTAAACAGGGCTTGTTCTATATATCTGGCTCGTCATTTTTATTTATTAATTCTATTTTACATGTGGTACAATAAAACAACAACAATGAAGCCCAGTGAGCACCTTAGGGATGCATATGAAGATGCAAAAGAGAAGGGTAATACCTAATGTTATCAAAATATACAGTTCAAAGCCCTCTGCCCTGGCACTCAGTAGATCAGCTTTTCGCAAGTGTGAGAATGTATGAATTGAATATAAAAAATTGCAACAATCAAGATTTACTGTACGTTCTTACTGAACTGCACCATAGACGGTAATATGAGCCGAATGACGATAGTGATACTGTGTAAAAATAAATACTTTTTTTTTATTTAAAACAATCAAACGTTATAAATATATTCTATGATAAATAATAAGATGGGTAGAGTAATAGGTAGTAATGATGTGCAAAATGGATCAACGTTAGACGAAGGGTAATAAGAATCAATTAATTCATCAACTAATAAAATAATAAACTTAGGGGGAGGGGTATGCTAACTATCTAATTTTTTGTCCAAATGTCCACTGTGCCATCAAGGTTGCCAAAATATGCTTTTTTCGCCATTCCGCAAAAAAGCCCAACTTCCACAACACCACTAAGAAGCTTGATATCTTGATAAATGGTGGCCGCTTGTCGACCCAGAGGGCCCAGATGACAATCAAGTAAAAGGTTCCCGTTATCAGTTATCACTGGACCAGCTTTATCTGTTGGAGTTGCCATTCGTAGTTGTATATTCGCTTGCGTATATCTATTCGTTAAAATCCTTTGAATAGATGTGATAGCCATGGGTACTATTTCCACCGGGATACCACGTGCGTACTAATGATTTCATGTCACCGAAAAAAAAAAAGTTTATCGTAAAATTCCAAGTCCAAGCTATAGTATGCAATTCCTCTCTTACCTTTGATCCCAAATTGTTCGATTTCTTACGTTCATCTGCAATAATAACAAACTCTTCCGATGCTTGAGCAACAAGCCTTTCTTGAAATAGACAGCCACCTCCACCTTTGATAGCACAAAGATCATTGTCGATTTCATCAGCACCATCAATGGTTAAATCAATACCGTTTGAGCACCTATACAAATATCATAAGATCGCAGCACATAGAAAGCGTTGATAAGGCTTATTTCGCACACTCACTCTTCCAAAGTAGCTAGTCTGAGTTTGTTTTGAAGAATCAATTGTTTTGTTTGAAAACTAGTTGGCACATAGAGCATAGAGTGAAGTTCCGGGCGAGAAGAAATACGATGAAGAGCATATTCAATTGTAGATCCAGAACCAAGACCAATGACTTTGTGGTTTTTTGGATCAATCATATCGTCAACGGCTTTCCAGGCAGCAAGTCGTTTCCCGTTTTCGATAGTTGTTGCTGGCAATGTGAGTGATCGTTTCAAAAGAGCTCCTTTCCATAGTTTTGAAATGAAGGGCGTAATAGGATGTGAAGATAAACACCTCATGGGCAACAAATAAATATGTACAAAAAAAAAAAAAAAAGGAAAAGAGGTGTGGGAAAGTATTCCCAGACAAAAAATAAATAACTATAGAAAAATACGACAGCGGTATCTAAAAACATTATGCAGGCACACAACGAGGACCAATTCTGGGACAAAAATCTCGGTGCATTGCCCCTTTTTCCGCCACTTGCTTCTTATCCGGATAGGTACAAAATAATAATAATAATAATAATAATAATAATAATAATAATAATAATAATAATAATAATAATAATAATAATAATAATAATAATAATAATAATAATAATAATAATACTGTGATGGTACCATTTACAGTCGCTTATATCGTCTTCGTGGTATCTGAAAGTAGGATAGTAAAGGAAAGGTTTCCTGGTCTGAGAACAATGAGAGTGGGGACAGGCTCTTGGATCTGAGAAGTGAACAAGGTGTAAAGGTATATTAAACCGTAGTAGAAAGAGGGGCCTCTTTATATTGCACCTAAGCACTGTACCTTATCAATTACAGGAGACATTTGTCAAAGGCATATTGTTTTTTTATTGTACTGTACAGTAGAATACAATTGAAGTAAGGTACTAAGGGAGTAATTAACTACGCGGTGAATGACATACTATTCTATAATGAAGGAAATAAGGTAGACTACATTACTGGAAATATATGGGCTATCCTACAGTGAAAAGTTAGATTGATCCCCTCTGAATTGTTCAACATTGAGTCGAAAAGCCATCAGGTCGTATATGTTGCATAGTGCTGGTTACTTCCAAAATAAGAAAAACTCACAATAGTTCCGTTATTAAGTAAAAGAAATTGCGTTGAAAGACCACAGATTTGGGATATTACCGATGGTGAATGATGGCGGTTTCCATCATGAGAAGAAAATTATTATATTGATTATTATACATGGTGTTGGGTCTCACTCCCTCCCAAAAAAAAAATCATTTCAAATTCCGCACACGTGAAATATTTATTTTTTCTCCCGTGTCTTTTATTTTTCAGCTCTCTTTTCGTTTTGATGATTTTTTTCCTTCATTTTTTTTTTCTCATCATTTAACTTCTATGGGGTTATTTTAGACCTAGATTAGCACCAGGAGTAGTTTAGAAGCGTTTTCAGCTCAGGGATTACAACATGCTTGGGGAAACCCTTTCATTTTGGTTTCAGGATTTGGATTTCCATTAGTTGGCTTTTTGGGGCCTCCATTAGCTTACTTTAGTATTAATTTGTCCATAGTTTGTATCTACGTTTGAATAAAATATGTCCATTTTTACTTGCTTCAATTGAATATGTCCCATTAGTCTCTCTCATGTTTTGCGTAATAGATTTGTGTTTTTTACTCGCAATCAATTCCGTTTGACTTGTGTTGACGGTTTGTTGTGTTTCAATAACAGAAGTCCGTTCACTATCTTTCATGCCTTGCGCAGTATATTAAAATCGTTTTTACAGCGGTATCTTTAGATAAGGTCCGACTATTCCTCACGATTCTCATTAGCATTCTTCATAATATCCATAGTAGCATGGTTGTTCTCTTCTTTGATGCCTTTACTTTTAAGACGGAGTAATTCGGCCTAGCTTAGTTTACCTGCATAAACAATCCTTTTTTTTTTTTCTTTTGTGAACATGTTGTGTGTTGCAATTTCTCCACTGCCAACCAAAACCGACGAAGTTACTTCAAATGGAGAAACCATTTTTTATTAAAACAAAAAGCAAGACAATCACGTAACTTTGTTCCTTTTCATCTTGATTAGCATTGTTAAAAGCATAATTATCAAGTAAAAAAAAAAAAGCCCTTCAGAATTTCACGTGAGCGCTGTTGTATACCAACACATCAACCTATCGTCCATCTTTTCATATATATATATATATATATATATGTATTTATCCCTACACTTGTTCCTATACCTTAGTTCATGCACATGCGATCATTCTATAATACATAATTCAGACTCCGAACGACCCACTACACAAATTCCTATCATATTCATCACCCCCTATTTTTACATGCAAACATGCCATCACAATAAGACAATACATTTGAATAGAAATAAAAAACCATCAAAAAGTTTCACACTACTTGATAACAAGTCCCATTTTATTTAATAATATAACAAGCCCCAATTTTTTTCATGTTTTTACTAAATTGGACCATAACATAGAAAAAAGAATCCATTTTTACACATCATCACCTATCATTGAAAATATTTCATAGAATATATTCAAGAAGTTTGAGCATTCGAAATAAATCAAAAAACGTTTTAAATTGCATGCCATCGTCCTAAAGACAAACCCGATATTCACTGTAATTTTCTCTCCAAAACATGATATTCAATTTTCAGTTTATTTGATAAAAAAAAACAAAAAAACAAAAACAAAAACATAAGCACTAGAGTACATCTAAGTTAATTCGCTATATACACCAAAAAACTAACTAATATATTAAGCTACTGTTTCTTCTTTTTTCGTCTGTCGGTCGTGGATTTGGCCCGCTGTTTTTCAGCGTCAATACCAACATCACCGCCATAAGTGGCCCTTGCGAAGAATCGAATGTAGGTGTCCGATCGCCGATTGATATTGTTGTCCTTGGCAAATATATATGTGATGTCCTTCCTTGGTAGGTGGTATTTGTTAGCGACTTCGTCCCTGGAGAGATTAACGGTCCGCGTGTCAACATAGACAGGTTCAGGGTGTTGCTGAAAATGAAGGATACGGCAGGTACCACAGAGATAAACAGAGTAACGTCGGCGTCGAATCGAACCGCTGTCCTTTTTGTCTTGTGAGATTCGGACGGGAAGCACCGCTTTGTAACCATCGCTTTCCACGCTGTAATTTGTTCCCGTGTAGCAGTAATCGCATATTGTATTCATATAGTTCACCACGAGTTGTCGACATTTTAATCCTTGGAACGCCAATGGCAGTTTGGGTGATGGTACGTCGTTATTTGCCCTGGCTAAACTCTGTACGTGAATCCAAAATTCAGGCATGTCGAATATATGTGTGGAAAATTCCCGAGATACTTGTGCTAGAGTGAGGACGTGACGGAGGGGCAAATGTTTCAAAATGATCAACCATATGTTGAGTGGTAATGAGAGTACAGTGGTTCCAGATGCAAATGAAGTTCTCGCTTTGTTTTTCGACGATTTTTTGTTGCGGGAGCCTTCTTGATCAGAAGCTCGTTTCTTTCCTCGTTCAATCTTTTGCTGTGATTCCATCGAGTAATTGGATATGAAGAGTGTTAAAAGATCGAAGTGATGTTGCAACAACGCAAAAAAAAAAAAAAAAAAAAAAATGAAATCAAATTCAAATCCAGAGAGCTCCGTCTTTTTTTATTTGCCTGGGCATTTGTCAGTCAATAATCCAGCCGACAATTCCCACCTTGATTTTTCCCCATCGGCTTACATATTTAATTCTCTACCGTTCACTCTAGCACCAAAAAATATTTGTATCCTATATATTTCCCAGTTTACCATCCCACATAACCACTTTTTTGTTCCTTTTGACTTCGACCTGATCCACTCATATTGTCTGCAACTTTTGCAATATGAAAACTGGTGTATAGATGTGGTAAAAACACGCATAGCATTCAAAATATTGAAAAAAAGCTACATTTTATTGGAATAAATAGAGTACAAACGGATGTAAATGGAGAAAGGAAGTAAGAGGCTACCAGCTATATATACATATTAAACTAAGATAAGGGAAACGGAATGGAGACGGGAAAATAGGTGGTGAGGTGTCTAAGCTAATTTTTGTAATCACTGATTTGATAAGATTCTAGCATATCAGTCGTGATTGAAGGAGGGATGGTTGCCATAGATTCTTCAAAATCAGACATTGTCTAAAAAAGTCAAAATCATGTTCAAAAAAGTTAATATTAAAATGCATGTTTCATTGAAGATAATCTATGCTTACCACATGTTGGGTATATGGATCGCGCCGAAGTGCCATCATCGCTGCTTCGCGGCAAACATTTTGTAAATCTGCACCAGTATACAATTCGGTCTATAATGGAAAACCGTAAGATTGTTCAGTAGGCTATTTTTTTTTTTTTTGACGATAATAGATAGATCAATAAATACAAGGAGGAGGGAAAGAGACTTACCATTAGTGAGATAACGTTGAGGTCCACATCATCAGCTAATGGGATTTGTCTAGTATGGATTTGTAAAATTTCCAATCTTGCTTCAAGATCTGGGGGTGGTACATAAATCAATCGATCAAATCGTCCAGGTCGCAACAGAGCAGCATCAAGCATATCGGGTCTATTGGTAGCTCCCTAACAATACCAAAAAGAAATTATTGAGTTATAGATATCAGGTTCAATACCATTTTTTTTTTTTTGTGCTTACCACAACAAGAACAGATTCAGCCAATTCAACACCGTCCATTTCATTGAGTAAAGTCGATAAAATGCGTTCTTGGACACTATCACCTCCACCAGATCCACCAGAGCCCATATCTCGTTTGCCTACAATAGCTTCCGTTTCATCCAAAAAAATAATAGCAGGTGCCGAGGATCTAGCCTTTTGGAATGTCGTTCGTACCACTTTTTCAGAATCACCAACATAAGGAGAATACAACTGCGCACCGTTGATTGATAAAAAGCTAGCACCAGATGACGATGCGATCACCTTGACCAATGTTGTTTTACTACATCCCGGAGGACCATACAGTAAAATACCCCTAGGTGGCTTAAGACCCAACCGGCTGAACGCATCCTTGTGTATCAAAGGCCACTCCACTGCTTGTTTCAGTTGCTATAATAAAAAGAAAAATAAACATAAAAATAGTTCGAATTAATGCACTTTTTTGAATATATGTATTTGCAATGATGCTTACCTTTTTGACATGTTGCAAACCACCCACATCTTCCCATCGAGTAGCTTCCACAGAAACTTGAAATCCACGTTGCATTGAAGGACCAACCTTGAGTAACGCCGTTTTGAAATCATTCATGTTGACATATACGGACCTAACGTAAATCAACAGGATGTTAATTAGAACATTTAGCATTATCTTCATCATGGTACTTACGGATTCTTTTCCGATTGAGTTCTATGAACAGCGTACAGAGCCGCTTCACGACACAAGGATGTGATATCAGCAGCCACAAATCCATTTGTGCATTGGGCGAGTGAATCTATTGATAAGCCATACGTTATTAGTAACCCAATACATCCATTTCAAATTTGCGAAACTTTTTACCTGAATCAACAGATGGATCCACTGGCATTGTTTTAAACTGTGAGAGAATGAGATTGTGTCTTGTTGCCGCGTCAGGAGCATCTACCGAAATTTCGCGATCGAATCTGTGTATGTATCAAAAAAAAAAAAAAAAAGAAGGATAGGAATTAATAAAAGTGCGATGATAATATGGAATATGCAATAATTATTACCTGCCAGGTCGACGTAAGGCGGGATCAATGGCATTTGGTCTGTTTGTTGCACCCACAACAATCAACTTCCCACGAGACTTGACACCATCCATCAAAGTAAGCAACTGAGCTACCATTCGGCTTTCATGAGATTGAGCTTCTTCCCGATGTGGAGTGAGAGCATCCTAAAGAATAGAATTCACCATGCAAAAGAAGTTAGTATTCAGCGTATATATATATATATATATATATATATAGAGGGCAATTAAATGCATGGACTTACGATTTCATCAATGAATAGAATCACCGGTTTTTCACTTTCTAATGTCATTTGTTGTGCTTGTTCGAATCGTTGTCTCAGTTTTTCTTCACTTTCACCCACATAAGGACCAAAAAGTTCAGGGCCTTGGATCACCATCAGTTGAGCATCGCACGTTTTGGCCACAGAGGACACCAAGTAAGTTTTTCCAACACCAGGAGGACCGTATAAGAGGATCCCTTTAGGACATTCAATGCCTAGCTTTTCAATCCAATCCTGGTAGATAAAAGGGTAGCTGACCATCTCCATTAGCGAATCGTAAGCCTTTTCCAACCCGCTAGGTTTGTTGCTGTTGTTACTAGTTTTGGCATATTCTTCATCCAGTTTCCCTAAGCTGTCGATAGGGGTGCTTGTTGAGTTGGTGGTGAGAGTCAGTGATTTCATTGCATTGTTGATTTGATCTTCTGCGTTGCCTGAGGTAAGATCCATTGCCTCCATTAGGTTGTCGAGTTGATTCACATTGTTATCCGAAGTTGTAACAGTAGCTAGTCGGGTTGCCTTATTCCATTTGTCACTGTACACATATTCGATCCGAGTGGCACTAGTCACAACAGCTGGAGCATCATTGGGAGTGGAAGATATAACCTATAAGATAAGAATGGAATGGTCAGTTTTGATTGTAGATTAAATAAAGCAGGGATGTACGTTTCATATTATTAAATTACTTTGATTGATAATGTAGAGGCAGCATTTGAGTTTTGGCAAAGTGTCATACCAGGAGCAATTACCATACCGTCGACAAAGGATCGGACCGTCTATATATATATAAAGTACTGTGTAAGTCTCAAGTATCCAGAGTATATTTTAATACCTACCTGCAGTTTCTGCAGAGATGACCCTTCTTCGAAGACAAAGCCAAAATCTTGCAGTTGATCTTTCGGACTGGCGTCATTCTTCACAGATACCTCGAGACTAATATGGACAGCAGTAACCGGCTTCAAAGCTGTTATTGTCACTAAAACCGGCACAAATGAAGTATGTAAGGAAATGGATCGATTTTATTGATACTCTGTAGTTCCTTATACTTACCTTCTGATACTGTACATGTAACTGATTGGTGAATAAAGTCATCGACGACGACATGATCCGTTGGGATAAGAGCCGGCCACACACGACAGTGATAGATCTAACGACAGACGTGTTTTCGAAAAAAAAAAAGTGTCATTTCCTTTTGTTTTTATTGTTTTTACAACCCAAAAATCCTTTTACTTACATTGGAAGAGAGATCAATGATTTTTACCCATCCACCAGAGGTAAGACCTAGTCGATTTAATTGATCAAACGAGACGTTAACAGTAGCGGGAATACTTTGCGACCCGGCTAAAACAATCATAGAAAAAAAATCGAGAGAAGAGGGAAAAAAGGCGACAGAATAGGCGGCATTTTAATGCTTTTTTTTTCTTCCCTTTGGCATTGAAGGTCACACGCTTTTTCCGATATGGGCTAATCAATCATCATACTAGGAGCATCCCAGATAAACAATAATGATAATGATAATAAGAATAATAAAAAAATGGATAGTTTTATTCAAGAACTAAATTCTAGCCCACAGACTCTTTGTCAACCTAAATTTCAATACTAGTAAAATAAGTCCACCTAACACATAAGTAAACCCTGTAAAAATTTTGTAAACTAAAAAAGGAGTTTCGACATGGACCTGAATACCACTAGCAATACTGGGCCCAAATACAGAGAATATATTTGCCATCAATAGTATGGATAGAGCAGTTGGGAAACGTTCTAATCCAACAATATCAAGTGTAATAGGCGATACTACAGTGCCCAAGAATAAAAAATATACCATTAGCATAATATATTTGATATCAATATCTTCATTCTACTTACAAAGCGTAAAGTATGAGCCACAGAACAAACCAAAGATGATACTAAATGCCATCACAACTCCATAATTGTATGCGAACATCCATATTAAGAAGGAGCTTAGCCCACAAATGATGGTCCATATAATATCAGCATTTAAGCGGCCAATTTTGTCAGCAGTGAATCCCACAAGAGGCCTGCCGATCAAGTTTCCAGTAGATAAAACGGCAACTAATGCTGTGCCTTGTTCAGCACTTAACCCAATTTCATGACAATAAGCTACAACAATGGTATATAAATAAAATTAAAACACGCCGACGTAAATCCATTATGCGTTCCATTGAGTTCTGTGAAACATAAGAATGGCTTACACGGTAAAAAGAAGAAGGGTACAAAAAATCCAGACAAGCTAACCATAGAGCCAAGCAAAAAAAGAACAAAGTTGAGGTCCTTGAGTACAGAGAATTTGAATAGTTCCTTGAGTGGTCTTGCCCGCCTATCTTCCTTGACACGTTCTTTGACCAATAGACAGGCACCAACACAACAGGCCAGAATAATAAATCCAAGAATGCGATAGGCCCATCCAACACCAAGAGAAGGATTGTTGTTGGCTGCATTGAGGACGAATGGAAGAATCAGACCACCAAATCCAGATCCAGAACTGGCAAGGCCCATGGCGAATCCCCTCCTCTTGTCAAACCATCTTGGTGCCGTGTTTGTCACTGCAAGAGAAGCAGTGGTTAATAAGGGTCAAATAAATCAAACATATTCATAACATACGAGCTTACCTGTTACATACAAAAGTGAGGCACCCAAGCCGAACACTTCATGTTAAAGAAAAGAGGAGATTAGCATGAGAGACTTTTTTTTTTTTTTTTTTTTTTTAAAAAAAAGTGCATAATTGAAATCCCGTCTACCTACCGATGCCCTGACAGAGATAAAGATGCCAAATCTGATAAATAAAAAATCATTAAATCAGAGGAGTTAATTAAACCTATATTGTAAAAAGTATTACCTCGGTAGCAAAGCCAGCCATCATCAAGCCAAGGGTAGCCAAAAAGGAGCCAACGCCCAATAAAACATTTATGCCATACCGAGAGACAATCAATTGAGCCGGAATACCACAAAGATTAACCATTGCTTCCATGATAGTTCCTGCAAAACTCAATTTTAGCTGAGCATCAGGTGTATCCTGAAAAATTTTCTCAAACATTGCTTGCATCACACCTATATTGCAAAAAGAGAAGAGAAAAAAAAAGTGATCATAGTAGTATGGTCCGAAAAAAAACACAACCGCGTTTTGTTTTTTAAGAGAGTGAGTTCAAATTGAAAAAAAGATACCTTCATAGGTGATAACAAAGACGAGGCACATATAATACGATCCTTTCCTAAAAAAAAGGAAGCTTACCCCTGGTAGACACATCCCATTCATAAAAATAAATAATAGTAATAATCAATAAACCTTTGACGAATCCTACTGCTTTTTCTTGCCACAGATTTTTTTTTTTTTTATTACCATGAACTTGCAGTTCCGAAGCAAAGAACTTGTACAAAGAAAGCCCCCAAAATCACCAGCCATGCTCGAGTACCTTCCAATGGAGGAATGGTGACTGGATTGGCATTGGATTCTAAATCATTCGATTTATCTGGTTAAGCCATAACCATAATATAATATATAAAAAAAAAAAAAATAGAAAATAAAAAAACAGATCAGTTCATGTCCTAATTTTGTGCCTATATGATACCATTATAGTGGGAGACAGTGTTTTGGGAATTTGTATACATACGGTGATATGAGGTTTCTTTGGTTTCAAGGTTTGCTTCAGAACCACGTTCATGGTGGGAGAGCGTATTCTGATGATCATTGGCATCAACAATATTGAACACCGTTGACACCGAATCGTTAGCCTCTTCATTCTTGTTTGTCATTTCACTTTTCATATTGCGTTTGTGTCTTTTTTGACTTGAGCTAAAAAAAAGGAAGACAAGAAAAAAAGAGTGGAAATTGATGCACTTTTATACTAATGATGGCTCATATTTTTTTTTCCCATATCAAGATATGGAGATACCAGATATACCAAATATCGCCTTTTATCTACCATCGATTACTGCCATGCCTAGCTGATAAAGTTTTTCAATATATCCTATTTTTCAATCAAGTAGCACAACATTTTATTGGTCAGATCAATACACAAGATATGTAAGAAAGTTTTTTATTTATTCAAACAAAAAGCAAAAAAAAAAAAAAAAAGTGGGGTTGGCGTTCTATTTTAAATGAATGTAGGGAAGAATATTAGGTGATAAGAGGGAAAGTATATATAAATAAATAAAAAATACACTATTAAAAGAGGTTCATAGAATAATAAATAAATAAGAGAATGACTGTAATGAATGGATGAAATAAATGGTACTGCTGATAAGATAATGGTGGAGATGTAATTTACGCAGAAGACGGTGAGGAGGAGGATGTCATGTTGAGTTGGCTGCTCTGGTGACTTCCTAATGTATCGTTACGCGTCAGTCCGTCGTCGCTGGTCGAGGATGGTTGCTTACTATTAAGATCAGTTGTTGTTTCAGCAATGGAAGAAGCACGGGTTGAGGGAGGTCGAGTATTCGTAGTGCGAAGAGAGGCAGCATCATTGTTGTCGTTAGAATATTGTGATTGTTCCCATTGCAAATGCAGAGGTTCGTGTTGATTGGTAATACGTTTGACATATATAGTGGATCTACGCAAATCATATAAAGTGGTTAGCTGTTATCCGTAACATAGATCACGCATTTACTATATAGGCAACTTACAACTTCTTTTCAACATAGGCAGTCAAAGTCTTGTCTCTTTGCTTTTCACCAAATCGTGACCGAGGTAAACTGGTTGGCAAAATGATCGCCACCGTGTCCACCAGGAAGGAATGGTTTTCCAAAACCGCACTCACAATCAATGGTGTGGCCGACGTCGCATGTTCCTTTGATTTCACGGCAACAATAGCAATTATTTCCTTATCATGTTGGATAACAACGCTAAAAAGATCATTAAAATAAGATATTAGAAATGCTTATAACCCTCCACTCCACCTTTTCTTTTGCTATATCTTTCTTACCTTCCATTCGCTGGGATACCCGGGTGGCACCGTTCAATAGAAGTTTCAACATCACCAGGGAAGTGCATCAAACCACTCCGTTCAATAATTTCACACTTTGAACCTAACACATATAAGCATTGGCCTTCTTCCAACATTGGACCCATCACATTACCGCGCCGCTGTACATTCCAAAGGAAGCCAAGATCACTTGTCCGCATATACTTTTTGCTTGGGTCCGCACCGGGTAATGTTGCTTCCAGTATTCCGGCATCAATATCGTCACCAGTTTTACCATCCGTCAATAAATGCTTCACGTTACTGTCAGATGACACCCATATTTCACCGACTACGCCACTTGGACACAAGGTAAGAGTTACAGGATTCACAATAGCCACCATCGTATTACTTGGGACAATGCCAGAGTCGTTCAAAACCACACCTCTTGATTCTTCTTCCAAAGGTAAAGAGCGTACGATGCCACGGCGTAACCAGTACAAATCAGCAATAAGAGTAATAGGCTCAACCAGCATGTAAGATCTTGTAGTGACCATAGGATTGGCAATGTGGCTATAAGTGGTATTGAGTGCTTCCTTTTCAAGACGGTGTAACGAGAAGAACCGAGCTAAATGTTGATCTATTTTTTTTTTTTGGTCAGATCAAAAAGATCAGTTATTGAATAATTCTATTTCTCTGATCCCCCCTTTCCACTTACAAAATATAGGACGTGGTCGCCCTTCTGTCGTCATCATTATGTTCTGTACGTTGTGTAAAGCCAATCGACGTTGTTCAGTTGTTGGTCCCATACGGTTCATCGCATATTGCAGCATTGGTAAAGTCACGCAGACATCCTTAGCTATAATTGGCAAAAAAAAAAGAAGTTCAATTTCAAACCTGGTTTCATTGAGGGGAAAGAGAGTTGTTCATTTACCTTTGTATCGTTGTATCATTTCAAAGAATGAGAAGGGGTCCAAATAAAAGTCTTCGGTAGGTACCATCACAGTAATACACCCAACATATACTCCACAAAAGGTGCTATGTAATAACCCCAAGTTGTCACAAGCACCAAGACCAGTAGCCACAATACCACGTTGCCATTTCATTTGACAAGTTGTTTTATGTGCCCGACATTGCTGAAGAATGGTTTCATGCCGTAAAGCAGGATAGAGTCGTTTCCCATCCGCTCCTATTTGCGACAGAATCAATGGTGCCGTAGTGTTGTTGCTTGCCAGCCATTCAGGTTGAATTGCCATTCCACTTTCCTTGCCAAGAAGTTTGTGATGCTTTGGTGCTTTGTTGATATTGGTGAATTCTGGAAGTTTGTAACCCTTGAAAGTAGATGTGGTGAGTTGACGCATAGCAGGATTCACCGGTTTATTCTTGAGAATATTTTCAGAGAGACTGTTCACAATCACATAGGTCACATTGAGATCGCGAGCTGTGGTCAAAACAACTTCCATATCGTCTTTGATTCGTTGTGCCTGTTGCTGTTGAGGGTCAGGGACATCCACTGGAACCGGAGTAACACCAATCACAAGACACGCATAAATAGCGAGAATCCAATCCACACTAAAAGGAACAACAATAAGTGCTTTGCGTCCGCGTTTCAGTCCACGTTTCATCAAATAAGTAGCAACCGATGCAATAGTGTAGTTGATTTTGCGCCAAGTGTAAGGTTTTGTTTCCACCGCCCCAGATCCATTGTGTGTCAAACCAACAAATGCAGTTTCCTCGGGATGTATTGCCGTTCGCCACTGCAAAACCTCCACAATATTGGTGAATGTTGATGAGAGATCGAAACCAGTTCGTTCGTCAATAACCGATCCCACTGTTTCCATTCCAGTATGTTGTTGCTGATAACTTGGCATGATTGCTCTTTGTCTGATTGCCCGCTCGTATGCCATGCCTGATCGCCATAAAGCTTGTGGTACAGAATCATCATTAGCTGCCAAGTTGTATATTGTTCGGTCTACATCCATACGAACATGTCGAATCGTCAATTGGCCATTTAGGAATGCGCGCTTTGTCATCAATGCATGAATTTGACGCCGACCATGTTTCAAATGTCGTGGGAGTGCATTGTTGCCTACTACTATCACCGCAAATGCTCGTAACCCCAGAAGGTCCAGTAAGCTTTCATCCACTTCAGCAGCCATTCCGGGTAATTCAGATCGCACGGCACTTGATTCGAACGCCACTACTGGAAGATGTTGGTTGTTCACAGTGATGTCGAAAACAGCACTATAATGAATATAAATATTAAAACAAAAAATATTAGTTTCATTCGATAATTTCGCTATGTCGCTTTTGATTCTTACCATTTGTCATTTTGAGTTCGGCTTTCAATAATATCAACAACATCATTTGCAAAGTAAACTTCTTCCAGACCTTGAGCTTCACCAAACACTTGTTGTCGAATCCTATCTTCATAGTTTCCAAATACAACTAGACGGCCACCAATCAACGTTCCAATTAAGCCAGTACGAAGAAATTCTTGATTGTAAATTTCAGGATATAACGTTTCAGGCAAGACAATTGTTGGTTTGGCATGGAAGATGGCTTCGCTGTGACGAGGTAAAGCCCAAAAACCGCCCGAAATGGAGGGAGCATCAATCCATACTTCACCAATAGTATCAGGAGGACATAAGGTAGTTGTATCAGGATCAACAATTGCTACAGTGGCTATATCATGCACAAGCATAGAAAAAAAAAAAAAACATAGTGAGATATTTGATTGAGATATTTATGAACAAAAGTCACTTTCTTACCTTCAGGAATAACAAATCCAAAAGAACTGACAAGGACTTCATGGCAATCAGTACGAGCTCGACGAGCGCCTTCACCAGCAGCTACTACGACGACCTTGTTCATCTTTAACGCTTCAGCATCCAGTAAGCATTCCCAAACATCATTTGATTGACCTTCCGCAAGTATAGGTCGATTTTCTTGGCCATTTTCATATCCGTCCAATTGAGCAGGTCCCAAGTTATCACGTATACTGAGAAGCATACCACCATGTTCCGCCAAAGATAACACTGGACAAATCACGCCGATCGGGTCATCATTGTTGCCCAAAGGTCGTAGGAGTTTATCAGCAATCGTTTGATTCAAATCAGGTTTAGATACGCAGCTGTCGATGAAAAGATGTCGTAACGAAGAGAGATCGGGTGCCACCTTTTTGCTATGGTTGATGACTTCTTTCGTGTTATCTTGATAGTATTTGGTGATTCGATTCAGTGCTGTATAATCAGATAACGCAATCGTTGCTGTGCAAAAGAAAACAAAAGTATGATGAATATCATTTTGTGCAACAATTCCCTTTCGTCTGTTCATTACCTTTGTATTTTGATAAAACATAAATCCAAACAGCGGGTGTGTCAACGATGCTACCACTAGTGAAGACAGTATGATTTCCACAATACACCGAGCATAAAACCGATAAAACCAAACCTACTTGCTGTCTTGGTTCCAAATAACTAACTACTGTGTCATAACCAGAGTAACCAGATTGCTGTTTAGGCGCCACGTTCAAAGTTTCAACCGCATCATTGCTGATAGATACATCCGTTTCTGTCACTGAAGCCTTGTACACCCGTCCTTCCGCCATGATCGTTTGATGAGTAATTGTCACACCCTTGAGTTCACCATTCACCGCTTTTGCATATTCAATGTAAGCCAATTCAGGTACCTTGACAGGAGGATATTCCTTGATTTTCTTGGTAGGATACCAGGTGCCAAAATCATTTGTTTTCCACCATTCTACATTTGCTGGTATTTCCGTGGAGCGAGTCTGCATGTCCTTGATAAAGGCACGATGATTGAAGTCAGTGGTGAGGACTAGGTTCGCGCTTGTCAGATTGAGGATAAATGATAATTCGGACAGATCATCAGCAGCATTGATAGGGACAGCCACCATACCGGCAAAGAAGCACCCAAAAAAAGCCACAATAAAGTCCAGAACTTCAGATTTTCGGTAGATAAGCGCCACACGATCGCCCATCTGTAAGCCAGACTTGTCACGAATGGAAATTGCCACCTTCTCCGCACGTGCATTTAATTTTTCCCAAGAGATCGACAGCGGTTCTTTTCCTTTGGCATCTACCACTGTGAAAGCGGTTGCGAGTCGATGACTGTCACTGGTTGCACGGTATCGCAAAATGGAAGCAAGGTTGTCATAATTGCCAAGATTCTGTTGATTTTTCCCACCGGCGGCACCATCCAGGATCGGGAAAGGAATAGATCGTGGTTGTAAAGGTCGCATTTGACGCCCAGCCAGGTCCGCCAGTAACATTTGTTCATAAGGATCGTCTAGACGAAGTAATGACACGGGCGCAGGTTCAATTGCCTTGAATGAGGTTGCCATATAGCTATCACCATATCGACTTCGGCCACGGTTTCTGTGATCTATCCGTCTTGCAGGATTCATAGAAGATGCCATTGTGCCCTTTCTGGTAGATGCAGACATGATGGAAGGATCTCGTCCTGGGGTAGGTCGCCATCCACCACCAACCGATGCAGTGTCTAATAAATAAAAAATAAAATTAAAATCCAAAAACACACTAAAACCCAAATTCGTCCCACCCTATATTACCCAGATAATTTTATTACTTACCCCAATCGGAATCAGTGCGTCGAATACCTCCACCAGGGGATGATACTGACTCCAAAGATGTATCCACATAATCCGAACTCTGACGAGGTACCTGAGACATTTGAGATCTGTCCACCGACATGTTGGCTGATTCTATCGATGACGTTCGTGTATGTCGGGAAGTACTACTTGGTGGTCGCATTGGTGAGCCTTGGACTGATTGTGTTGTAGGTTGCTGTTGTTGTTGAGAAGATGGCACAGGAGGTCGAAAATATGGAGGTCTTGGTTGTAGGACTTGAGGAGCAGGAGCACCACCACTATACATGTGAGGAGGGGGAGGTCTACCGCCTGTCGGATATCCCTGAGGACGGTACATTGCACCGCCAGCGTTACCGTTGACTTGATGAGGTAAAGGCGGACGAGGACCAGGATAGCCATGGGAAGAAGGAGGAGGACCCATTCCATATTGTGGTCTGTTCATCATTCGATAATCATACGGTCTCGGTCTCGCAGAGCCATAAGGCTGATGCCATTGTTGAGGTTGGGGTTGAGGTTGAGGATGTTGATTTCGATAGGCTGGATATTGTTGTGGTTGTACACCTGACCGTGGTGGTAAAGATTGTTGATGCTGCTGCCGTGGAGATTGAGTGAGAATCGAAGATTGTTGTTGTTGTTGAAGTAATTGCTGTTGTAACTGCCCTTGTTGCTCCTGTGAGATGACTTGTTGGTTGCCTTCCACAAAGGTTTCTGGTGATGCAGACCGTGGAGGAGAGTGAGTGGGCGAGGGCAAAAAGTCCAAAAAGTCCACATGGTCAGCAGCGGATGGTTCAGGACCAAGATCAAATTCGCTTTCTTCATTTGAGGGTTGATATTCTTCGTCTTCCATATCCAGGGATGTGGGTTCAATTTGTGGTTCTTGATGATAAAACTCCCCTTCAGTAGGTCTATAAGTGCGTGTGACAAGTGGTGGTGGAGTAGTTGACTGATCTAGGTTACCAGCAGAGCTTGGTGGTGTTGCCAGCTCCAGGTAGGGTTTCAAAAGAGCCGCCTTTTTCTTATCATAACCTTTTTGTGTAATATCGCCATCTTCCAGTTCCTGCTCCAATATGCCAAGTTCTTCTTGAAGATCTGGCGGTAGATCATCAAGTGGGTTCTTCATGTGTAATCGAATATAAGGTAGTGTGCTTCAAGTGAGGAGAGGTGACAATCAAATCACCAAGAAGATAAAAAGCACTTGTATGAATCGTAGTGAAGATTTGTGTATAAAAAAAAGTGAAAGAGTTAAAAAAAAAGTACAATCCCTTGAGATTTTGAAAAAAACAATTAAAACCGCGCAGCGAAAAAAATAAAAATAGTTTTCCAAATCTGCCAAAAATGTATGAACAAACATGTATTCCATATGAAGCTTACTGCTATTGAACAATACGACTAAAGTAGCTTTTTATAGGCACACTCCTTCATGCACCTTGTATAGAAAAATTAAAATATAATATAGCAGTGTATTTACAGTCATTGATTGACCAGAATTCCCTTTCCAGATCATTAGAGTAAATATTCACATTCCGATCATTGACATTTTGCTTCAATCACTTTCTTCTTTCCCTCCTCTCCCCTTTTCCCTTTACTTGGTTTTGGTGCCTGCCGTTTTTTTTTCAATGCAATCTACGAGGAGGCTTAACAAAAGACAGCCTGTGTCAGTAACTGCTTTACCTATTAAAGTCGAAACTACTGCTTCTCCTGGAAATATGACATCTGTCCTAAGCGAGACCTCGTTCCAGCAACCTCAGTATCAAGTGCCTGCCCATCTGGAACAAACCCATACTCATCAAGATCATGGTTTACACGGTGAACCTCTTATTAAGGTAACCATTATATATATTTACAAACAAGGCGAATTTATTAAATAGTATATTTTTTTTATCTTGATCTCTTTATTTCAGACCGCCAATGAACCTGTTTTTGATAACCACAACCGTATCCCATATCAACAACACTCTCATGCTGGATATGACAACTCTTATTCTAGTCACAACCACGATAATGGACATATCCACAACCACGATCACCACGATCACCATGAACAACAGCAACACGTCGAACATAGTCATGACAATGACACCGGATATGGTCATCAACACAACCACACCAACGATCATCATGTAGCTCACGTTCAACCGCGCGCTTCTTATCATTCTCACAATGGGCATGGTCACGGTCACGAGCATCATGGTCATGGCGATGGCCATGTTCATACTCATCAAGACCACGATCATGATCACCATCATCACTCCCACCATGGTCACGACCACAATCACAATCACAACCATGCTCATGGACATGACCACGACCATGCACACGGACACGAAGGCCACCACCACCATCATCATCATTCATACCCTCCTGTGTTCACGCCACCTCTCCCATCATGGTCTGAACTTTTCTCCACGCTATCACCTACACAAAAGACGGTATTTACTTGGTTTATGATACACTCGGCCATCGGTATATGGGTGTATTGCATCGGTATTTCAAATGGAGCACTTTCTGTCGTTGGATTTTCTTACCTTGTTATATTTGATGCATTGGGTGTCCTCAATTCATTTATCTCAAGCATTATTCGAACGAGTCCTTCTTACGGCCACTCTAACACAAAACGTCCTTTCGGGTAAGCTAGGGAATAGGGGGAAATAACTGCTTGGTATTTTAGATTTTTTTTACCTGATACTATTTTTATCCTCATTCACAAATTTAGTGCTCATCGATATGAAATTATATTTGCAATGGCGACTACTGTTTATCTATTATTTGCCACAATGCACAATACCAAGGAATCTTTAGAACACTTTTTATTGGAAGGTCATCACGGAGGAGCACATCATGAAGAATCATCATCATTCGGTTTTGGGGTGTTTTTGGCAGTGTCAGTGGCCATTGGTACTTGCTGTCTTGCTAGTGTAGCTCTTCGAAACCATGACAATTTTGTGCGATGTAAGTTGGAAATCGAATCAAATATGTGTGCGAATGCTAATAATCGGGATGAACGTTAACAAAATATTCTTTTATCTCTCTTTAGTTTTACGTCGCACACCACCCACGGTCCATGGTTTCTCTTACAACGTCGTCAACCGGGGACGGGGTAATCCTATCAATGTGATATTGTCCAATGTTTATTCATCGTCTATAGTCAGTTGTGGGTCGTTGGTTCTCATTTCTAACATGCTTGGATTGTCCTCTTCTTCGATAGACAAGTTATTGGCTTTGATGGAGTCGGTGGTGATGTTTTATTTAGGATACCCTACAGCAAAAGCACTGGCGAATTTGTTACTTCAAACTACACCAAACACCGTACGTAATGGGGTGGAAACACGGCTTTATGAAATCAAGCAAAATCCGAATATTATCTCTGTGGATCGAGTACACTTCTGGCAAAACACATATGGTCGATGTGTTGGTACTTTGGAGGTGCAAATTCGAGCCGATGCTGAAGAACAGGCGGTGCTGCAATTTATTTACCAAAAGCTAGAAGGATTGACCAGTAGCGGTGGGGATGGTTATGATGATGTTGGGCAACCCAGTGAATTGACTGTTAGCATTATAAAAAATTAGACTAGTTATTATTATTTATCTTTTATTTTTTGCACAAATAAAGCATTTACTATCTTCTATACTTTTTGTTTGTGGTAGTGGCATTGACAGGATTTTCGCTGCAGTGGAACCAATATATCATTTTGATCATTCACACTCCGCCGTACGCCCCTCCAATACCCCGAAAAAAACACCCTTTATAACTTTGTCCCCTTATTCCTTCTTCTTTCTTTTCCTATTTTTTTTTTTTTTTTTTTTTTTTTACATTCAATCATGACGAACTATATGTTGAAGCTTAGTTTACCTCCCTGGCTTTCTTATATATTATCTGTTACTGGAATAGCAAGCGTTGCAGGTGCCTTTTTATTATATCTGTATCAATGTGAACTTATTTACCCAAGCAGTTTCCCAGATGGATCTAGGACGGAGGTAAGGAAATGCCAAACACATATAACTTTTGAGTTGAATTCTAATAGATTGCTTTTATACACCGACTTTTGCTTTAGGTTGCTAAACCCACGGACTTTGGTATGAACTACACGGAAGAAACTTTGACAACTAAGGATAAGGTGAAGCTACGTTGCTACGTGATTACACTGGATGACATTGACCAAGCCAAACAAGCTCCTACTATCCTTTACTTCCACGTATGAAAAACCCTCGTTTTCATTTGAAAATAATAATAATAATAATAATCATATGAAGTATTACTAACACAACCCTTCCTTTTGTCGTTGATGGTGTGATATAGGCTAATGCCGGAAACATGGTAAGTGAATCGCATTTGTGTGTATTTGATATAAAGCACTTGGAATCGGAACTCATTATATTACTGTTTTGTGCTGTGTGAATATAGGGACATCGATTACCAGTCGCCAAGATATTCAATCAAAAATTCAAAACCAACGTTGTAATGCTGTCGTACAGAGGGTAAATGATGATAGCTTGGATTACATATAGAAGACGATATGACACTGACAGGGACTGGGACTTTCTTTTATTTATAATATTATTATTAGATATGGTTTCAGTGAAGGAAAGGCCAATGAAAAAGGTTTACAAGTGGATTCGCAGGTAAGTGTGAAAAACATGTGGATTGGTCATGAAAAAGGAAACTGATGGGTCCCTTCCTTTTTCGTTCTTTGTTTTTCTTTGTATTTGTTTGTTACGCTGTTAGACTCTTCTCGACTTTGTCAAGGAACACCCCATTCTCAAAGATACGAAATTCGTTGCGTATGGTCAATCCATTGGAGGAGCTGTAGCCATTGACCTTGTCTCAAGAAATGAAGATGCTTTTTCTGGTTTGATGGTTGAAAATACCTTTTTAAGCATTGTAAGTAAAAAAAATCGATGGAAAATTGAAAAGGGGGCGAGGGGAAGGGTGAATGGTGCATAGTGCGTGTTTTTCTTTTGTGACTTATCAACTCCTCTTTATGCATATCTTTGTAGCCCAAGCTGATTCCAAGCGTTTTCCCCGTCCTGCGATATTTTACTGTCCTCTGTCACCAACAATGGCCCTCCGAAATCAACATTCAACGTATTGTCAAGTCTCCTGTTTTATTTTTATCTGGTGCTAAAGATGAATTGGTTCCACCCACTCATATGAACAAGCTTTTCGAACTCTGTGGTACTCGTGAAAACAAGGACTGGGTGGAATTTGCCAATGGAACCCATAATGACACATGTATGCAGAGTGGCTATTTTGCAGCTATCCGGGAATTTTTGGAAACGAGGATTCTCAAGAACGAACAACCCGAACCAACTCAACAATCAACAGTCGACCTTGACGATAAGAGCAACAACAACAGTAATAATACTATGATCAGTGACGATACTTTGGAACAAAAGTCAACTATCGACAACACTGACAGCAACAGCAATACTTATCGCCAAGAAGAAGGTTATCAACTTGTTAGTGGACGAGATAACGATATCAGCATGGCCCAAAGCTTCAGCATTGAAGAAGTGGAATTGGAGGAATGATTTAGTTATAGTTATATGGTTTTTTCTTTTTAGTTTTTAGTCATTATCACCTCAATAAAGACTCATATTCCCTCTTTGATATATCACACATTGTCTTCTTTCACTTGCTCAAATCATCAAGTCCATTGTTCGGACTAGGTGGTTCCTTCTCTCCTCTACTTCATCAACATGTTTTATGCTGTCTTTATTATATTCAATAAAAAACTTTTTTTTTCTTGACCCTACTTTATACTGCTGATTGATTATATTGTTTTTTTTTGTATTTATGATTTATGTACGTTGATCAAATTATATAAGACCCGATTAAATAATCAATGAAACCGCTTCTAGATCGACTTTCAATGCTTGGTTTTTTTTTCCTGGAACTTCTTGATAGTACTATTCGTTGAAGCTTTGACGCATGATCCTGGGTAGGATGTTTGAAAATTTAGTCTCGTGCTTTATGAGATTTTAGAAACCCTGAATGTGTGCTTGTAGTGAAAAAACGTGCATGAATTCAAGAGGGCGATATCCAGCGCCCAATACAAAAAATGTGGAACATGCTTATTTTTTTCAGTTCCCTTCACTGTTTATGTTTTTTTTATGCTTCGTTTAAAACCAGTCAAGAAGTTTATTTAGCCTTTATTTTTTGAAGCTCAGTGGGCGCAAATCAGACAAATCGCAAGGAATGACGGTTGATTGATGCTGCCTCATACCTAATATACATATATATATATATATATTTGCACACAATACATCAGCTTTTTTTTTTTATTCTACACGCACAATCACCACACAGTACAGCTACGTGCATACATTCAACATGACATATTAAAAGTATGAAAGACGATGTATCAAGTGAAAAGACAAGGCGTATTTTATTCAGATATAAATAGGAGCTATGATAATTAAACTGATCAAAACTCGTCTAATGATAATACAATAATGTCTATCTAATGAAGAGGTAATCATGGGTGTGGTTATTTTGTTTAAGGATAATAATAATGTTCAGATATGCGATTTTGATCAAAACAAGGTAGCCTATTCTACTGCTAGAGCGAACGGATTTTAATAATGAAAGGGCTAAATAAGCGCTCCGATTGATACCATTTTTGCCAAGGCAAACGAGAGAAGGGACCAATCATATTGCTAGTGTTAGATGATATTGGTTATTTTCATGAGAAGAGAACCAACATGTTGACCATGTTATATGGTGCTCATTGTTTAAAATAAAATTAAGAGAGGGTTCTTTTTCTGTACCCACCAAAAAATCAAGCGCAACCCAAATCGTCACCAGAGACTCAAAAAAAAAACAATTCAACCGCCGCCCACGTGAAATATTTTTGACGCCTTTTTTTTTTCAGATCTCTTTCTTTTTGGTTATTTTTTCCCCTTCATTTTTTCTTCACCATTCAACTTCGATGGAATTACTTTGGACCTAGAATTGTATCAGAACTAGTTTAGAAGGGGGTTCAGTCTAGGGATTACAAGATGCATGGGGAAATCTTTTTATTTGGGATCTAGGATCTGAAGGCACCATTAGTTGGCTTTTTGGAGCCTTCATTAGCTTAGTTCCGTGTTAGCTTATCTCTTTATCTGAATAAAATATGTATCTTTTTACTTATCTCAATGGAATATGTCCCATTAGTCTCTTTCTTGCCTTGTACAAGTCATCTCTTTATACCATCGCCTCTTTAGATTAGTGTGGACAATTGCTATGGTTCAATTAATGATATGCATTTATAGTCTTTCTCATACCTTGTTTGTCTTGTACACAGTATATTAGATCTCTTTTCACAATCAACCTTTTAGATTAGTGTTGACCATTCTTTAAATCTCAATTGATTCTTGCTCATGCTTCTTCTGATAGATCTTCCCCTTTTTTTACAATTTGTCTGCCCTTTTAGTACTAGTATCTACCGAACTGCTTCAATAAAATATGTTTCTATTAACCATCCTCTGACTCATTGTGTGAGAAGCAAATGTTGCTATTGTAACTGCTTTGTGAATGCTCTACCAAACACTTGCTTTCTAGTTCACCCACTATGACCACTTCCGCCCCTCCACGGGCAGCAGGAACTGGTTAGCAGTATGAGATTGTATACCAACGAAGATAGCATACTGCTGCTCGACTAATCATATAAATGAGTCTAGGTAGTGTTGTGTGTGTGTAGATATCGCTATAGAGCCTTTTTTCTTTCGTTACTGTCTAGCATATCTGTGACTACTCGCCCCTCCCCTCCACCCTATCGCTTTCTCTTGAATCATAGCAATTGATGAACCGTTGTAGGTCACTTGATATGAAACGTGGCCCTTATTCCCGCGGTACTATTCATATATACCAAACTTCTATCGCCAGTGTAACATTCACTAGACTGGATATACTATATATATCCGGCTTTTTTTTTTTTTTTTTTTTTTTTTTGTATGTCGTATAGTAATAATGAAAGGGAGCCCAAATGAATCCCCCATTAGAAGCCTATCAAGGTACAAAATGCCAGAGGACCTCTAATATTATTAGGAACCCACACTTTAACCTCCTACTCCATGACGCAAGGAAGATCTATTATTTGCAAGTGTGAAATTAAATATAAAAAAATCCCAATAATCAGAGTTGTTTACTTGATATTCTTGCTACACCGTACCATCACTTAAAAGACATTTAATTAGTCCGATAAATCAAGTCGAGCTCGACATAGTCGAACACACGACAGTTTTTTATTCGTAGTAATTAAAAAAAAAAAAAAATAGAAGTGGATATCAGGGGAATGGGAGAAATAAATGATGGAATTAATGGAGTGCGGCTACTAAAACTAGTCTACTTACTATTCTAAGGTAATAAGGGGACAAGGGTAAGCTATTTCATAATATATATACGAAGAAGGGGTATCATTTTTTATTTTATTTTTTTGGAGAGGATGGGGAAGAAGGTTTGACACTTGTCACACTTTTCCTTTATCCACATAATCCTTGAATTCAAAATCTGGATCCAAAGCACAGAAGGGATGTTCAAGTAGTTCGGACGCAGTAGGTCTATAATTTGGATCACTATCAGATATTCCAAAAAAAAAAAGGGGAATTAGATTGTTGTTGTTGAAGAAGGGAAAAGCCGACTTACATTGTAAAGCATTTTTTCAAAAAGTCTTTTGCGACGTCGGAAACGTGTTCTGGCACCTCTGGAGTATTATGATGACCTAACTATAAAGACAAAAAATAAAATAAAAACACAGTGAGCACTTTTTTATTTTTATTTTCACTGTCCCTCGCAAAAATAAATATCATAAAATCACTTACATTGTAAAGAGCGGCGATTTGGTTAAATGTCATCCAAGGTCGTTGACCAGTAAACATTTCAATGACCGTACAACCCAAACTCCAGATATCAACTTTGGCACTATAAGGTTCATTTTTTACCACTTCCGGAGCCATCCTAACCAAACCACAAAATAAAAATAAAAAAAAAGTTGATCAGTTACTAAAGAAAAGAAAAGAAAACCACCTCACCCCTTGCTTTTTTTTTTCGACTTACCAATAGACCGATCCACGTAGAGACATTCTGGAATTTTGATCATAGACTTCATCGTAATCATTTTTCTTCGACAAACCAAAATCCGATATTTTGCAGATACCGTCCGCCTCGACAAGGATATTAGCCGACTTGATATCACGATGGAGGATATGGCGCGAATGCAGATAGGCCAGACCTTGACATACCTGTCGAGTGAAGTGACGAACAAGTGATTCATCAAAAGCACCATGCAAGGCGAGCCGACTGGCAATGTTACCACCCGAGACGTATTCTAAGAAGATATTGACCACAGCCTCTTGTTCATCCACGCCATAGCCAAGGTACTGCACAATGTATTCATGGTCCAGATCACGCAGCATAGCAATTTCGCGGTAAAGCGCTTCCACCATATCGTTTTGATGCACATCCAAGCGGTCTGATTTCGTTCGTGGGATTTCGACCTGTTTGACAGCAATCACTTCACCGGAGACAACGTTGAATGCCAGGTACACACGTCCAAACGAGCCTTTGCCAATGAGTTTGCCACGAATCCATTGTACGTCGCTTTCGCTGTGGGTGGTGGGTGTGGTGGTGCTATGAGATGGGGAGATGGGCGAAGCACAAGTCGTCGTCTTGCGGAAAGTGTTTTGCGGATGTGACATGCTGATCTGTTCTTTTGATGATGGTAGTCCCGCTCGATGTTCTGGCTTGACTTCGACAACACGCTGGCCCCACAGTTTTGTACTTTTCCTTCGTAGCATTGTGCTACCACGACCATTTGTAGCTGAAATATCATCCATGGTTGGCGGCTGAAGCCATGCTGAGGATGGCGGTGAAGATGAATGCAGTTGTTCCGAGGATGATGGGAAGTAGGTTGGTGGTGCAGTTGTAGGAATGATAGAGGATGCTCGTCTAGTTGTATCAAATGGTGGTGATGATGGTGATGATGATGAAAAGGATGGTGTAGGACGTTGACTTGACAAATACTTCTTGCTTGCTTCACGAGCCACCACACGGATTGATTTTGTATGACGACGTAAACCTTGAGTAGACATGGATGATGGCGGAGGGGGTACAAAGGCATTGTTTTCAAAGAAGGGAGAGTTTGTAGGACGATCCGCCGAAGGGTATTGTAAATCTGAGGTGGCATTGTTTGTTGTTGCTGCTGCTGGCAGTACCACGACTTCTTTATCCAAGTCATGATCGTCAAAATACTTTTCCATGTTTTGGCACACCACTTCTGCAGGAGGCCTTTCACCCCAAAATTGATCGTCATGGCGTTCGTCTGAAGATGGTATTCTGCTGTTCTTGGTCCAATCCATGCGTGAAGATGAATTGAACGACAATGCTGATAGCGGCGGTGACGGTGATGACTCGGTTGGTGGTATAAAAGGAAGTGAAAAGGAAGTTGCGGAAGACGAGTCCATTGGTGATGCCAGGCCAGTGGTAGGATGAGCAGAGATCGGGGTCATGGGGTGAATCATATCGTAAAGATCCATAGATCCATCCACAACTATAGGTGCGGGTGCAGAGTTGCTGGTGTGTTTTGTGGTATATCCTTCTTTTGGTGGTATGGCCCATAATCCTGTCCCCTTTTCCGTTGCATTGGATGGTGATAATGTTGCTGAATCTTCGGGTAGGTGTTCAGACTGCTTATCAATGAGACAGTTTGCTGGTGGTTGTGATATTGATGGAGATTGAGATAGAAGTGTATAATTGTCAGCATGGGTGAAGGACGATGATAGAGGCGATGGTGGAGGTGGATCAGATAATTGAATACCAATGACAGGAGGACCATCGAGTCGGAGGCGAGAGGCAGATGCAGCGTGACGACAAAGAGGTCTCGTTCGGGTATTCATCTTTGAAGTTTGACCTTGTGATGAGGATTTCAGGGTAGTTGTATCAAAAAGGTCATTTGAAGGACTGGTAGCATGTGACGATCTAAATGCCAAATAATTCAAATAAAGCACGTTAATAAACGTGGAAATCAAGCGAGTGCATGAACATATATAGGTTTTTATTATATTTTGTCCTTTTTTTTTTTTTTTTTTTTTTTTTTTTTTTTTTTTACCTGCGAGCAGAAAAGGCGGACGATGATGAAAAGTCAGAGGGGGAGTGACCCAATTCAGGAGTGGATAATGCATTTGTAGATATATTGTAGAGACTTGGCAAGGTATTAATTGAATTCGCGGGGGCCACCAAAATTCGATCAGAAGCGGAATGATCAGCTATGGAGCAAATGTGCATTAATGTCTGATCATCTAACGGAACATCTACATGAAAATAGAAGTGTTAGTGGGAAAGTCATTGGATAAATTAAAAATTGAAGCTTACTTGAGTCATAGCCATTTTCATGATAGTAATGGTAATCATACCGATTGCCAGCGAGATTCATTCGTTTCAAAATAATGTCCTTCAATTGGTCGACGTTTTGTATATTCATGACATTCAAGCTGTACCACGTTTCTTTATCACCCGTGATTTGAATTCTTTGATCAATCTACAAATCAAAATTACGTTAGTCAACTAGAGCCAAGGTTCATTAGCTGTCCACCCTCCCTCCCCTTCCCACGCACGCACGCACGCAAGTCGATTTTAAAATAATCATACCTTTTTTTGCGGTAAATTACAATAAGAAGTAGCAGCAGTAGATGCAGAAGGAGAATTCTTGGCAGGGATCACATTGACAGATGCAGTACTAGCCAAACCTTGTGACGAAGCCGTTCCATTTGTATTAAAGGTAGTGTTGTTGTTATTCCCATGCCAATGTGAATATGTTGACCAGAATTTGGATACTCTGTCAGGTGTCGAGGAGATACGACTAGGTATAGATGGTAAACAAGTAGAGTCGTCTTCATTGTTGAGCATTTGTTGTAAAACGGAGGTATCATAATTCATGGATGAAACCCTTGGATTGATGAATGTGGGTGACGGTAAGCTTGTTGAAGAAGAATTGACGGAAACATCTATAATATTCGTGTTGATAGGAGTTGGGTGTCGACGATGGGATAAACGATCGTTTATTGCTGACGTGGTGTTGGTATTGGTGTTATTGGTGTTATTTCGAGATAAAAATGAGTTTCGAATTTTGGCAAAAGCGGTCTTTGGTGAATAGGATGATCTCGTCGGAGAATGGTGTTTGTTAATGCTTGGCGAATGTCGAGCAATGGAGGATGGAAAATCCGACAGGTAATGGTGAGGTGATGATGATGTAATAATGTCAGAGCCGTGATGAATTGGATGATTTGTATTGTGCTGATCCATAAAAGCTGTCGTATCTGTGAAGTCGCAATAATCAATAGGTGATGATGATGTCGTTGTCGTATTTAATCTTGATGCGCTTAATGGGGTGGTTGGAGAATTGCTTTGTAAATGTCCAGAGATAGGAGTTTCAGCCGACGGTAAACTTGGACTAGGATTATCAGGCGAAGAGTTTGTTGTTGTTCCAGCAAATAAATGTAAATCAGTGTTGATTGAGATCTACAAATAAAAGATTTAAACTAGTCAGCATCACTGGAACTATTAATTAACTAAAGACTTCTTACGTTTGTTGGTGGAATATCCATTTCAGTTGTAGTGCCTAACGCCCGGATATCATTCAAAAGTCTCCGTCTTTCGTTGTAGGTGGTTATTCTTCTGGGAAGCACTTGAACAAGCTCAGCCAAAGTGATATGGAAGAACCGTTCGCCATGAATATCCTGTTCTATATGTAAAAGAAGAAAACGCGAGTTAATAAGGTCAATATATAAGTTCTATCTTCACTTTACCTTGAAATACTTCTGCAATATGAGACCATCCATTTTCATTGAGCCAACAGGTCACCTTGTCTTGATTCCATTGTTCAATGAAGTCATCACCAAAAGCTTTTTTCAAGTCCGAGTCCGATGGTTTGCTGAGTTGTTTGAACATATAACACAAATCGGGTATAACAAAGTCAAGATGGACAGTATAGTTGGGTATATAAATCCTTTATATATTGTTGCAAATAATAAAACGATTTATACAAGGAGAAGAGAGTCACCGAACATGGATGTTCCAACAAAAAAAAAAATATGAAAGAGGAAAGAAAAGACACAAAAAAAAAAAAAGAAGAAAAAGAAAAGAAAGGGAAGAAGGAAAAAAGGGAGAGATAAAATAACAAGGGGCGTTTTTATTTATTTGGATAGAAGAGGAGGTAAAAAAAAAAAGTAAGAGAAAAGAAGCATAAGTTGTTGTTGAATCAAAGCTGTACCAAAAAGGAAAACAGTGTAACTAGATCCACAAACCGAAGATGCATCCGATATGTATAAAGTTCAAAGGAATAATAATAATGAAAAAGGGACAACTATGTACAATATATAAAACTAAATAAATCAAGTAAGCTAATAAAATCTATTCTACATCACCTGCCAAAGCAAGACCTTCACTATACCATACAACTACACCTTTTCTTAGTTCCTTTTGCCAAAGAATTCCACGGTATTGAAATGTCCAAAAGCTCCAAAAGATAATCATCATCAGGCCACCAGCAGCACTGACCAGCAACAGTTGAAGGATATGCCGAAATTGCAGCAAGTATAGAAGAGAATACCCATCATATTTTGCCAAAGTAATATAGAGTAATCCCCAAAAGCTACCGGTACCCAAAAGACACCAAATTCGAAAGGCCAATAATCGAATACTACCGATTTGCCACCATTTCAAGATCGGTTGCCCTTGTGACTCAGGTGGTTGGAGGATCAGGTTCTGGTCAAGTCGGCCAACATACTCCCATACGAGGATTCCCCACGCGTTTCGTCTTTCTATCATTAATAACCAGAAGAGAGTCGTTGTTGGATGATATAAGTCAATCACAAGGCGTTGGCTGAATACAAATACACCAAGTAGCCATCCAGTCCAGAATAACCAAGTACCATACACAACACAATGTCGTTCCAATGTCAGTAATCCAAATATATGAGCAGCCAAGTGAGTGATATGAAAAGAAAAGTGGAAAAACACAAATACCGGTGGGAAGGTTTGCACCCAAGGTGGAGGATGTGTCAATAGGATATGCAGTGATAATACGATGATCGTCAAAGTAAGGGTATATGTCATTGGTGTATATGTAATGCGACTATGAAAGAGATTCGAATTAGTATGATCAAATCATAATGAAAGTATGCTATTGTCTTACATGGTTCGACTACTTTTCAAAATGGGTATTTCACGATCTGCTGCTTCAGGTGCTTCGTGCCGTTCATGTTGATCTTGGTGTTCATTTTCATCGTCATTTTCATTTTCATATCGCCTTTGCTCTTGCTCGAACAAATACTGTGAGTCTTCTTCTTCTTCTTCATATGTACCGTCAAAGTCACCGTTCGCCCAAGAGATTCGTTGTTGCTTTTCGTCCGAATAATACCCTTCGTCTGTAGCGTATGAGTGTCGAGATGATGATGACATTGATGATCGCCAAGTATTGAGCGGAGAGTCCCAAGTCATGGACTCTAAGTTTGTCATTCAATAGAATATATGTATATACAATAAAGATAATAAAAAAATGGAAAGAAGGAAGAAGAAAGAAAAAACAAAAGGAAACAATAAAAATTGAAAAATTGAAAATCAAGAGGAAATTTTTCTTTCATGTGAAAGTTTGAATTTTTTTTTTTTTACCGCCGCTATTCATCATTTTCAAATAATCATACTTTAATTTAGCCATGATATACACCCTGGCTTTTCATTATCTTCAAATCATTTATTTAACTTGTATCAATGGACCTGTCATCTTGAAAATGATCAAAAGCTTGCTTTTAGAGGTGGGACTACTCTTAAAGCATAGAGTGGAGATTGGTCAACTTTTGTTTATCATTTAAAGACCGACGACGGTTTGCCCTGAGCAGGGTTCCTTTTCTCACGTGCTAGAGAAGATGTTGGTGCATTTTTATATTCACGATGATTGAAAAAATATATATATAATAATACTTGCCATGTACTGAATAATGGATTTGATATTATAAATAATACAATCACATGAGTGACTTCTTCTTCTTTTAGCATGTCCTTGGTATGAGAAGTTTAGGGGGGCATTCCGATCCTCAAAAAGTCATACTACCTTGATGAAAATAGTGAGGTCAGTCATTGTAGTTTTTAAGGAGTCATCATTTCATATTATTTTATTGCAACATTTTAGGGTATAAACGACAATAACAGTATGAAGATCAAAACTCCCCTCAGTCCTTTTTTTTTTTTTTCTCGAAAAAAAAATATCCAAATGTGGTAAAAATCAAGGGGGAAATAAAACCGACCGAGTGTCTCGTCTTTGACTGTGTTCATATCAAATCTCATCTTGTATCAAAGGTTAAATGCATTTAATTCATAACAAAATGGTTTAAGGCGCCGTTCCAAATGATCTCCGTCTCTATCCTTCAAACGAGGTACATCGAGAAGAACCACCTTTACCTATCAAGGAAAGGCAATAAATGACCAAGCAAACTAAAAATATTTTTTTCATTAGTCTTGATTTTTGATTTTTTGATTTTCTTTCCCATTTTTTTTTCATTTGTTGTACTTTCATTTTTCTTTTTTTCACCTTTATCTACTTTTCACCTTTATGATGAAGTCCCTATCATCTCATTCCATTCTTTTTTTTATTGCATTCCTCTTGACGCTTAACTTTACATTCACCACCGCTTATCCTTTGGAAGGCCGCTCTTCCTCTTTCTCTGGAGACGCGACTTATTACACAGTTGGTTTAGGGTCCTGTGGGAAGACCAGTCATGATAGCCAATTAGTGGCGGCTTTGAGCAGTGATTTGATGTCCAAGGGCAAGTACTGTGGTAAGAAAATCAAGATCAAGACCCCTACTGGAACAGTTACTGCGACTGTGGTAGATACATGTCCTGGTTGTGCCAAAGATTCAGTGGATTTATCTATGGCTGCTTTCAAGAAAATTGGTAAAATCGCTGCTGGACGAATTTCTATCAATTGGTCGTTCGTTTAGATGATATTTATTGTTTTTTGATATATTATGCTATTGTGTATTCCTTGTTTTATTTTACTATTTCCATTTCCATTTCTTGATTGTATCCTTCTTGTCATTCCCACCCCTTTTCTTTCCCTACAACTTTACAGTACAGTATGTATTCCTATATAAATTCCCCCTTCTCCTCCAGCCACAATACATGTATTTCTATATAAAGACAATATGGTGTGTTATTTTTATGGTTTGAATTCCACCAAAAAAAAAAAAAGTAGGGGGTGATGATGTTTTTTTTATTTTATTTCAAAATTCTAAAAGGATAATTCTAATCACTCAAAGTGTACATATATATGGTTCAATATTGGCCAAAAGACATTGTAGTTTCTCTTTTGTATCTTGTTGATTAAGTGCCTGTCAAAATATTGTAAGAGTTTGCATGCTTTTTTGAGCTGTTTTCCGCTTGGAGACTGCCTTCAGGAATGCGTTTGAACAATACGGACAACTGCTATAATGCATATACTACAGATGAAAACATTAGCAGTTATGTTTGTTTATATATCTATACATCCTTTTAATACCATTCGATGATACTGTTAATGCCGATTTGCTTTCCAGGTCTAGTGTAAGATACCAAAACGTTGGCAACGATAAGTTTTCGCTCACCTATCAAACAACGTAAAAAATATGAACAGTCGGCTTTCCATCCTTTTTTATCCTCCCCCCTTTTTTTTAAATCGGAATTACCATCAAGGCACTACATCCTTCAGCTAATTCTAGCGTTCCAGATCCTTCTACTTCACCCATAAAGTTTGCCCTGACTTTTAATGTTAGAATATATCAGTCACCATATAAAAAGTGCCCCTACCTTTCTTTTCCTTCTAATTATGCCACCCGTCATCAAATTTTATCACCTATCATATTTGTTTTGATATTACACCACTACCATATAAAAGAAAGGCGTACTTTTTTAGTGTCGTGTTACCTTTAAAACACTGATCTATTTCTTTTTTTTTTCTGTTGCCTATTTTGTGCTTGATCCAGAGAGAGCGAGTCGTCATGATTAAGATGTTGCATCAACATAAATTTACTGGTCCTGTGTTGATGTCATGCAAACAGTAAAAAAGAAGAAAAAAAAAAAGGGGAACTGCAATCTGTCACAATGCCTCCCCTTTTGATGAATCCACTTGACAATGCCACATCCATACTCCGACCGAGGTCCCGACTTTTCAAAAAGAATGGACCCACAGTAGCGATATCAAGGGGAAACGAATTTACATCGTTATTGTGGTAAAAATTGTTACTCTGATGTTTGCATCCATGCTATATCTATCACGGTGGTGGCATTCTGGAGCCTTTTGTGCATTTTTCATGGAAGTCATAATTGCGGCTTCAGGGAGGCTCCGCAGAAAACATTTCAAATCCCGCGTATGTCGAATTTTATATTTGCTCCATTTTTCTTCTTTCGCTGTCTTTCTTTTCGCCATTCAACTTCTTTGAGGTTTTATTGATCTTAGATTAGTGTTAGGACTAGTTTAGAAGGATGTTCATTTCAGGGATTACAAGATGCATGGGGAAACTCTTTCATTTTGGATTCAGGATTTGGGGCCACCATTAGATTAGTGTTAGTTTGCTATGTTTTGAATAAAATCTGTTTTGTTTTATATATTCCAATGAAAAAAAGTTCCAATATTCTTTCTCTTGCCTTATACAAGAAATCTCATTATATCGTCGTCAAAATAGATTAGTGCTGACAATTGTTTTGCTTCGATAAAATATACCCCTTCAGAGTCTTTCTAAAGTTTTGTCTGCCTTATACAATACACTTGATCCCTTTTTACAGTCGTCGTTTTAGAATAGTGCTGACCATTCGCCCTAATACAATGGTCTCCTTCAGACTGCTTTCAATGGATCACTTGTAGTGTGTTTTTAATGTGTGTTGCTGGTGTGTGTTATGCGGGGGGGATATTTTATTAGCCGATTTTATTGTGTTTTTCCAGTGTTTAGGACTCGCCCTACAACAGTATTGGGCAAAATGGAACGATCCTAAAGTAGAGTTTTTGTTATTGTCGTAAAAAATACATTGTCGATGAATGACTTTAAACACCTTTTAGACATTATTAAACCCCAATATACTAATTGAAAGACTACTGAAAGATCTAGTGGTCTCAACTATCATGTCTAATTGTGTATTTTATGTGTAAAGTGGAGAAATAAAATACGATGGAAATTGGAGTTCCCATCGTTTGATACTATTTGTGAATAGGTACTCAGGAGGAAAGTGGCTTCAATTTAGGTGTTTTTTTTTCTTATTGCTGTTGTAACCTACATAATAATAAATGGTATATATATAGTGTGCCCTGTCTCGCACAAGCTAAAATATTAAATAGGGAAAGCTACATGGACGGCAAGATCTACGTTGATTAATATGACTAATAGCACAACAATAACTCTACGATTCATATAAATTGAAGTAGAACCGCGAAGGAGTCGCTGAAAAGTAGCCATAATTGGTTAAAATAGAATGAAAGTATTGGGTAGGTCACTTACTTAGCAGCTAGAGCACGATATTGGTCACTATTTAAAGTTTCAGACGATGGATAATAAAAATACATATTTTATTAAGCATATCGGTGGACACGAAAACTAAAGATAAGCGGTTCATTAGATGGGCCAATGAGGGATATTAAAGGGAGAGATGAGGAATGGTCAACACTAATCTACGGGACAATTGTAAAATGTGAGTTACTATAATGTACAGTACAGTACAAGGCTTGAGAAAGACTAAAAGGTCATCTTTTATTGAAGAACAACGGTTCCAAGCACAACAGCGGTTAACACTCATCGTAAGAGGCAGATGGTAGTAAAAAAAAAAAAAAGGGTCTATCTATTGTACAACACATTAGAAGGACTAATAGGACATTTTTCATCAACGTAAGTAAAAAGAGACATATTTTATTCAGATGTAGATGTAAACTATGGGTAAACTAAGACTAAGCTAAGCTAAAGACCACAAAAGGCCAACTAATGGTGCTTTCAGTTTCTAGATCCAAAATGAAAGGGGTTTCCCATGCATCTTGTAATCCCTGAGTTGAATCCCCTTCTAAACCAGTCCTGATACTAAGCAAAGGCCATGAGAACCACATAAAAATTGAATTTGAATAGTGAAGAAAAAACAAAGAAAAAAAAAAGAATCAAAAAGAAAAAATAAATAGGCGCGGGAGAGAGAAAATAAATATTTCACGTGGGCGGGATTTGAAAGATCTTTTTTTTTTTTGCTCCTGTGTGGATTTTGGTCTGGAGTTACTACTTTTTGGTTGATACAATAAAGCAAATCAGTACTTTTGATTTTTGATTTTACGACAATCAACAGTATATTAACATTATAATGATATTGACTCTCTTCTCATGACAGTATGGTTACAGCCACCATTTAACATGGGCAACGTGGTTGCTGTTTCTCCTTTTGAAGGCTTTGCAGACAAGATAGAACAAATTTCGGTCAGTTTCTAGTGTAAACTTGGGTTCACTGTACTGTACTATAGAGTGCGTTTGGCAGTTATGGTAGAATGCCATTGCTTATACTTTCTGGCTGGACTACTTTGCCAACACCATTAACATGCTAGTTCCATTATTATGACAGTAAATACCACCATTTGGTATTGGTAGTATGATTGTTCGATTTCCTTGATACTTGTGCAGACAAGATCCACCGATTCGGCCTAGTTTAGTTTGCGCACTTCCCACTTTTCTAGTAGAATAGTTCGTCACGCATCATAGGATAACTTACATTCTTTAATTGGATCAACTTGAATGAATTTATGTTTATTATACAAAAAAGTACCTCCTCCTACACGTTTCACATTTAAATATATGTCATAATATTATAATTAGGCCAGGTTTACGTAGTTTAGGTTTCATAATTTATATCTATATCTGAATAAACTATATCATGTTGTTTTATTTGTATATCTCCTCTCGCATGCTTAGCTTGTCTTGCTACATGGGTGCTCACACTGTAGTGCAAGTACTGTACAGTAACCTATAGTGCTTGTGTGTATAGAAAAAAAGCTGATATGAGTATCCACAGAAAAAAGAAAGTACGAAGCTGCATCGATCAACCGTCTTGTTCGTCGCTCCATCTATTGTCTTGTACTGGGTTCTAAATAGAGGGGATGCAATCCGTTTATTGAAGGGATTCATATAATGGCCATGGTGGACGCATGAAAAAGGGACGGTGAAAAGACGATATAAAATTAATATCGTGTATGTTCTATATACACGCAAAAAAGGATTATCATGCTCTTGTTCAATGATATGATCAAAAATTGGTTTTACGTCATGACTAGGTACTGTACAGTAGAATGGGAAAATGACATGGGTGACACATTTGAACGAAATGGAATCGAAACGCATTATATAATGAAGATGACGGAGAGGAAAAAGTCAATACAATAGCGTGTATTTCATAACATTATTTAAGTAAAAGAAACCAAAGAAAAAATGTAGGATCTATTGTCAAGTAAAATAATAATAATCCTTACTTCTTGTCGAACTGCATCATAGCAATAATAATAATAATAATAATAATAATAATATATATATACGCATATGAAGGCAAAAATTGCATTGTTAGTAAATATTTTATTGATAAATTTTGAAGCAATATATAATATGTATCGGGTAAAGTAAGCTATTATGGAGCCTTATTTGGCAGCACACGATCTAATGAGATGTAATAATTGAGAATAAATCGTAAAAACTAATAAAAGCTATATTAGATAAGGAAGGGAAGAAGTTCTATCTAACCAACTAACTAATTCCAATCAACAATTCGTTTTGTCCTAAACAAATTCACGACCTTCCACTATTAATAGCGACGGCACTTTCACAACGTCTGTCACCTACAAATGATAATAAGAAAAATGAAGATTAGCACATCTCGTACTTGGTACACATTTGAATGATCTTTTCCATACGACATTTTACCTGATGACATCCCCATACTTTTACATGCTTGAGCTTGGAGCACGATCGAATCAATTTGGTCAATACATAATCATCCATTGCACGCACAAAGCTTGCGTCCAGGTAAACCAATGACTTGCAAACAGAAGAGGGAGCATTGGCATTTTTCGCATTTGTAGAGTCAATTTTCCGTCGCTTGTATTGATCATTCCCACTACCGGCACCGCCAGTCACATAACTTTCATCAGTATCATCCACTTCACCCGCAATGGCTTCCAACGCCGACACCGTCAATTTTTCCACGCTGTGTATATCCAAGCGAGTCAAAGCTTTTCCAGAATGTTGCAATAAAGCGGTAAGCGCATCATCATCAAAATTCAAGCATCGAGCGACAGAGATGTTTTGTAAACCAGTAACAGATTGGCGATCGATCAACGTAGGCTGCAGTTTCCATTCGTCTGAGAAGAGGGTTTGAAAGGCGTTCGAGGTGATTTCAGGGCAATCTTCCAATGTTAATTTTTGTAGCTGGTTGCAATGAGGTAGGATGCCATCCACCAGTAATTCATCGGTCATGTCGGTGCAACCACGTAAAATAAGTTCGTTCAAGGATCCACCAGTGCGAGCGAGTACTTTGTTGAGATGATCGGGTGTCAATACGTATTTTCGATCTGGTTCCGCTGATGGCCATGATAATTCCAATGTTTCCAATGCGTTGATCCCACTTTCTGAGAGAATATCCAACCAGTCATTCGATAAAGTCACAATTCGTGAAAGGCGCAAATGCTGTAATTTGTTGCAGTTTTCCACCAATGCCTTGAAACCCGATTTGTGAAAGCGATTAGAGTGGCGTAGGCTAAATGTGTGTAATCGTTCGCCCACTGTGTTGAAGAAATTGATCCATTCTTTTTCCGTGACCAAATGGCATCCAGAGACGGTGAGGGATGTGAGGTGCTGAAGGCGATTGCCATAGAGTTTGATAACATCATCCGTCATTCTACCACAGTAATAAAGTCGAAGTGTTCGAAGGTTGGGGCAAAAGTGGGCAATATTCTTCAGTCCAGTCACGTCCACATCTATGACCAATAACATATGTGTGAAAATAAAGAAGATATATAGGTACGGTGCCCGTGCAACTTCTCTTCATTTGATCTTTCCCCCCCCGTCACTTACTTGTACAGTCATACAAACAAAGTTCTCTGATATGAGGTTGCATGAATAGTCGTGCGGTATGATTTGTCAGTTGGCGGTTTCGGCATATGATCTTCGCAATTTTGTCCATGTTGATAAAGCTGATATCGCCTAGCGCTTCCACATCATCAATATGGTCAGTGATAACCTAAATACCATGAGACAAATTAAATGAGTAACATGGGGCTCTTTTGTGTGTACAACACGTCTTCTCTTTAACAAACTTACATTGATGCAGATATCTTGTAGAGAAGTGACATTAACAGCTGTAGGCTTCACACCATGCATAAACCAAGCCACTTTGTTTCCACTTTGAGCCCCAGGTATTCGTTTTTTCGTAGGCTTTCGAGCAGAGGCGGGTTCCTTTCCAGATAGACAATCTGCGCACATCGTTTCTTCAGTTGGGTCAGAGTTGTTGCGGACAAAACGGCCTCGGCACCGTGAGCAAAACATCACGCGAATTCTTGCAGAGGAGGCGCGTGGGCAAGAGGAAGAAGGCTGAGGGTCAATGAATTCGTCATCACTATTATCATCGTCTTGATCGTCATCACTGAAGTTTTTTGAAGGTCGTTTCTTTTTCGTCTTGCTATTGCTGCTAGTTGCTGCATCAATGATGGCTCGTGCTTGAGACGATCGAGTTCGCCTTCCGCTTGCAGCTGGTGTATAAAGGATGCTTTCAACAGCGCCGGTTGAAGAGGACTGTGCTGTAGTTGACGATGATTCAGTCGTGTCATGTTCTGCTGCGGAATCAGTTGGCGTTGTTGTATTGGCGTCAGTTTGGCGTTGGCTTGTTTCATTTACTGATTGTTCCCTTCGCAGGCGTCGTCTTTCAATCATTTGTTGTCGACTACGGTTTTCAACACGGATGCCATGTTCCTAATGAGAACAAAATCATTAGTTTTGAGTTGTAGATTCAAGCAGTAAATTGCTTCCACCCTTTAACAAACAAGACAAGCTGGAAAACTTACACGTAAAAAACTTGACAAAGCTGAACTAGGGCCTCTAATACCTGCAGCTCGATTTCGATTGTCGTCGTTCCTTCCATTGTTATTGGCAGACATGTCAAAATATAAAAAGTGAAAGAAGAAGGGGAAAGGAAATAAAAAAAAAAAAAAAAAGGAAAAGAAAAGAAAAAGGTAAGAAAGCGGGATATCAAGCGGTCCTATTTTGTATTTTTTTTTTTTTTGAGAAAAAAGGTGCCACTGAAATTTAATTGGTTTGAAACGAATGTTTACCATTTGATTTGATTTGTTTGAACTGAGTGATATTAATTAAGAAACAGAAGGATATCATGATTGATTCATTCTGTTGGGACCTAAATGCAGTGTGTTGTACTGTATAATACAGCTAACAGTCAACTCTTGTTCATGCCGATTAAAAAAAAAAGGACGAAGATAACTCATTATCAGGTTTGTGTAACTTTCTCTTGTCAATGAACATATTTATTCGACTATGTTCAATATTTAAATTAACAAGATACCCTCATTGAGCAGTTTTAGCGTTGATTTAATAGAATAGATGACTAGGATGTCAAAACCTCATTCTTGTCGCCAGGTCGCATGCACTGAGGCAGTTGTTGTGCCTATTGCAGGAATTTATCTCAAATTTCTGAGAAATTATAGGGCCTTTGAATGCTCAGAGAGATAGTCACAGAGCAGTACAGTACAGTGCGGATACTATATGCCCATTCAACAGCACAAGTAGGCATTTGAGATATATATTAATGGTAAAAGTACAGGATATGTTTTATTCAGATGTGTATATAAACTACGGCAACTAATACGATGCTAAATATAATGGCAACGTCATGACAGCTATGTTATGATGAATCTATTGATAGGGTAAATGAGGATACTAAATTGTAGAATAAACATAACGTAAGATAAGCTAATTCCATTGCAAGGGGTAAGCCATTCAACCATGACTAACAAGCTATTCTACAACGAAGAAGGGAAACTAAACGAGGCCAAATTGCTCCATGTTGTGTCCAAAGACATAATATAGCTAATGTTTAATAGTGACGGTTTCTGTAAATAGAAAAGAAATATCATATTGCTTACGGCACATGGTGTTCGTTGTTGTAGAAGAGAATCCAAACAGAAGGGGGAAGGGCTTCCTTTTTTTTTTTTCATTTGAGACACCAAATATTTTTAAATTCCGACCACGTGAATTTATTTACCTACCCATTTTTTTTCGGCTGTTTTCCCCTTCTTTTTTTTTTTTTCTTCACCATTCAACTTGTATATGGTTCCGATGAACTTGGATTAGCGTTAGGACTAGTTTAGAAGGAGTTTTAGCTCAGGGATTACAAAATGCATGGGGAATCCTTTTCATTTTGGATTCAGGATTTATGACCACCGTCGGATGGCTTTTTGGAGTCTTCATTAGCTTTGTTTAGCATTAGTTTGTCCGTAGTTCGTTTCCATATCTGAATAAAATATACCTTTTTTACATGCTTCAATGAAAATGTCTCATTAGTCTCTATCATGTCTTGTGCAATAGATCTCTTTTTTTTTCCATCGTACATTAACATTTGCTGTTACGCTTCGATAAAAGATAACTCCAGTCATTCTCATGTCGTGCAAATGACAATATGTTAGATCCCTTTTTACGTTTATTCTTTTATTAGTGTTAGTCATTATTTATATCTCACAACAGTCACCTTCATGCTTACCCTATTAAAAAGCTTTTTACACTGAACCTCACAGCTTCATTTTAATGTTGAACAAAGTGCTAGTGCTTTAACACGCTGCCTACCTTCCATCCACACACACTACACGCCCTCACCACCATGTTTGATTTTTTAATGTCTTCATAATTTTTGCCTCCCTATTTTTTCTTCTGAATAAAGAGATCATACTCCTGAACGTTGTACTGAGTGCTTAGTACAATTGCTATTTTTAGGTGCGTAGAAAAAAAAAGAGGTTTGGTATGCTTATGTCGAATCACATACTGTGGGTGTGCAAAAACCATCATATAAACTCACCAATAATAATAAACACACCGTTATCCAAACTTTGTCTCGATTCTCACAAAGGTGCATCACGTCAAAATTTACTTCTGTTATATACATTCCCTTGTCGTTGGTATATCTACAGTCTCCGGCAAATGAATATAAATATAATCCCTGTAATTACCACAACTAGCACATACTCATACATGGAAATCAATAGATAGTCCCACTGTCAAGTAATAAAATTTTTCTAGGGAGGGAGGGGGGGGGGAGGCAAACGGTGCCCCAAAGTCATTGTTTTATTGTAAGAAAAGCAACATAAAATATCTAGCATTATTGATACAAAGTCAACTAAACTAAACTAAACTAAACTTTACCATGAAAGTAAGAATGAGGTTGGATGGCACCATACGTACCGAGAAGGAACAAGACATGAGAAACACATTGTCATATAGAAGGCTACTATGAGAAAGAAAGAAAAAAGATCGCCATGGTGAGATGGTTGGTTGTATATCCAGTCAAGTTTGCTTCTCTCCACCCAGTTTCATCACCATAATTTTCCTTGGTTTACTTTTTTTTTATTGACGTGAATAGGATTTCTTTTCATATAAGTAAATATATAAGTGTGTCTGTTTGTGCGCGTGTGTATAGATGTAAAGGAGGGAGACTATGATTCAACTAAGCTAATAGAAGGAACAATGGAAGAGGGGAGATGTGAATAATATAAACTAATAATAAATAAACAATAAAAAAAAAGAAAAAAATCAATGAGGGTCAATCCGTCATTTTGTTGTGTATATGTAAGTTGTGTAAAAAACAGATCAGTATCATCCATAAAACTTTTGGACCCAATTGCGCACAAAAGCACTGACTCTCATCATGCGCCGAGATGACCATTTCCTATAGAAGGATTTGTCATTGATAGGTTGCGAGAGGTAATCCAGTATCAATTCCACAGTAGGCTTGACATCTTGTACAGTATATCCAGAAGCTTTGACTAATTCAGGTGTCTAGCGCAAAATAAAATAAAATAAAATAAAATAGTGTGAGTGTGTTTGCGTTGGCTTTTGCATTTGACCACTTACCCAGCCACCTTTACAAAGGATTTTAATTGCCAACCATAACGAAGAAGCGGCTACTTGAGAAGGAGGGGTTCCCAGGAATCGATGATCAATAAGAGTAATTTCCATAAAATATTTGGCCAAAAAGCGGATATGTACGTCAAAATTACCGATCATGGTACTTTTACGCAAAAAATGAAAGGGGTTGGGGTAACAGAGCTTGAAGTCCAAGATTTGTAAGATATATCGTTCAGATTTGAGGAGTTCTTCTTCGGTCACCATGTCGCCTGTTACGAAGAGGTATTGTTTGACTGGAGGTGAGATGGTTTCTTCAAATTTCGTGGCCACAAACAGAGAAGCAATGCCAACCAATTGAAGTTTGCCCATGGACACGTCGCGCCGCGAGAGGAATCGATCAATGATATTCACAGTTAAAAAGAGAGTTTCTGGTAACAATTGGAAGATATAGTGGACTTCGATAACCCAATCAATCAAAACATCACGCATTCGCCAAGTTACTTCATGTTGAATAGAGATATAACCAGGATCAACCAGAGTATCACTCTAAAGTATTCAAAGAAGAAGAAGAAGAAGAAGAAGAAAGGAAAAAACCAAGTAAGTACACAAAAGGTAATACAATATGGATATGTTGGTATAGATATAAAATAAAACTTACTTCTGTCGCACGCAAATAGTTTAAAATTTCGTCAGCATACTCGGCCACCAGCATGGGATCATTTGATTCGTCGTTAGTATTGTCACTGTTTTGAGACACTTGGTTGTTTTGTAAGAGATTATGTTGCGCCCGTTGATCATCGAGTTGTTCTTGCTTGTTGGCTTCATCATAGGTTTGCTGATCGACGGATAATTCTGCTTGCTGGAAGTCTTTGGATTCTATGGCTGCGAAGGATGGTTTTGTTGTATGATGTGTAGATGTGGATTCAGATGCAGAGTGGGATGATGATGGTGATGGTGAGGATGAGGACGACGTTGGTGGAAGTGGTGGGTGGGACTGTAATGATGAAGAGGAAGTGGATTTGGTTGCTGCTTGTGATGATGAAAAAGTTGCGTTTGGATCCACGTTTTCTTTGCCTTGAGTACTGGATTTACGTTCGTCATTCGCGAGTTGGTCAAGATATTTTTGCCGTTTGAGAGATGACAGTAGTCGTTCACTACGTTGATACATTCCTTCTGAAGATCGCTTCGAGCTGCTGTTGGAAGAAAGGTACTTTTCACGAAGACTAGGTTTCATACGATCAGGGACAGTAATGGGCAATATCGGTGTTGGTTCCATCTTCTTTTTTTCGTCGCCTTGTGGAGTAGTCGGTTTGTAACGTCGTTTGTTGTCTTCAAAAAAATCTTTGAGAGTTGCTGCCTCAGTTGCCGCCTCCGCTGCAGCTGCCTCTTGTCGGGCAGTTTGCTGATTCAAAACTCGAGTTGTTGCAGTTGTAGTGCTACTAGTAGTCGAGGAAACAGATTTGTGTTGGGTATGGGCAGATTCTGAAGGTTGCTGCAACTGCCGGTTGGTAAGCGCTATATCTTTATTGTTGGTGGTAGCCTAGAGAATATGTATTGTAAAGAGATTAGGTTCCAAGAATAGATAGTTTGTGCACAATGGTTTAAGCTTACCGCCAAATTATAATCATGATAATTGCTCTTATCGACCATGACACCTCTTTTGGATTCACCAAGGACTGTAGGTTTGTGTGTCGTAGACGTTGAAAGGGCAGCTTTACGAGAGTCACCATCACCCAAGGAGAAATTTTTCAATGATTTGGATTTGGTTGCCATTGATACTGCATTCTCGTCACCTGCCACATCACCAGCTTTCGGGTTCCTTCCTAGTGTCTATATAGATTCAGTAACAAATAAGAATGATAGTTAGTATAACTAGCGTTTTATTTATTATTTCTCATCTTTTTGCGCCCAATAACTGTAATCACTAGTATCCAATAATCTTAAAAAAGAGTCCCACATGAATAGATACTTACACGCTGAATGTCACTTCCAGAGAACATGAGAGGAAAAGCAAGCCAGAGAATAAAAGGAAAGAAGAAGAAAAAAAAAAAAAAAAGAAGAAGGAAGAGAGGAAAGAAAAAGAAAAAAAGGGTTTATCAGGGAGGACATGAGAAAAATTGTTTTGTTTTCCCAGTTCTACAGTGTGAAAAAATTAATTCAAATGACGCTACACGCTTCGCTCCGACTGGACGCGCTTTTTTTAATACACTCTTCATAGATGGTCCATACAATTTTTATATATACTAGGACAAATTGTGATTTTGTATCTCCAAAAATACTCACTGAGAGAATGTCCCATATATGTAACGCCACATCCTTTTCATTCAATTAAACAACCCTTCCCCCTATGTCTTATTTATTTCATATATAAATATTTTCATCCAAGACCCAGTATTTCACTAAAACATACATAATATCTTACACAACAGAGAGTCGCGATAATCGCGTGATACTTCTAAACCAACAAGTTCATTACGTTTCACATCTTCATCCCAATTAAACAAAAGATAAAGCATGACAATAAATGATGTGATATAAAAGAGTTTTTATTCGAATAAATAGTATATAGTACATTGGCATCAGTAAAAAATAAAATAAGACATAATAAAGATTATTCTATATAGGTAAAATAGATGCTGCTCTTCGTCCAATATAAGCCGTTCCATATCGCAAAGTAGACACACCACCGGGAATATATGATCCAATGTACCTAATTTTATCACAGAATGTATATAAGCATCTATTCTTTCCATCCCTTGCTTTCTATCTTTATCTATTCTATACTTTACCATGCCAACGCCAATATTTGAATGATAGCAAAGATGATCGTCAGGATATAATTTCTAGCCTAAAGAATTGTAGATCACCGTAAAAAATAAAAATAAAATAAAAATAAGACACAGTATAAGTAGCTCTATTTGGATCAAAACATGTACAAAAATGTATAAACCCCATCCTTTTTTTTTTTATCCATTTACCCCTAACGATGCATATAGAGTCAAAGCCATTGACCCAAGATAAGAGATGGTAAATGGAAGTCGTTCCACAGTTACCATATGTTTGATATGTGCCCACGGCCCACGAAGCATAGCAATACTAACTAGTAGCAAAATACTACCCACTATTATCACAGAAAATGAAAAAAAAGGTCATTTATTTCTCCTGGTTGCATGGTTCATGTAGTACTGAGTTGCCTTTACTTACATGTAAACGTGGCAGCAAATTTTCCAGGAGCAATGGGAATAAGGAAGAGGAAAAGAGAGAATGCCTATATAATGAAAGAAAAATAGCAGTGGTCAAAAAATCACAGACAGCTAAATGAGACGATGAATGCTTACCAAGAAAAAACAAAGAATGCCAAGACCCAAGCAAAGAGCAAATGCCATAACTCTCTATAATAAGGGAAGTAGTAAGTGGTTGGTATGTGTTTCGTTTTCACTTACTCTTTTTTTTCACACATACTTCCACCCTTGACAATTGATACCAAGATTCCTCTTCCTCTTCTTCCCCGCTATTCAATGGTAAGTATCCTTGGACTGAAGACGATACATTGGTGAATAGATTACTTGCTGAATCTCTTATAGAAGCAAAAGGTGTAGATGAAGTCGAGTTGTTTTCAGAGGTAGGCAAGGCTATTGGTGCAGAAGTTCCTGATAACTTGAAATTCCGTAATGAATTACGAAAACTGTTTTCAGTTGTATTGGACATGAATGTATTTTTATCAGAAAAGTGTAGAAAAAAAGAAAAAGACAAAGAAAATCAGAGGGAAAAAAAATTTAATAATTTTTAAATTCCGATTTGTCGATTCGAGCCACACAGGAACGACGTGGAATGGGATGAGCACACGTTTTAAAGCAGTTTGACTTGGATTTGGCTGCGGTAAACTTCTTCACTCTACCACGGAGATTTAAACAATTAATGCAAGTAAGAATTGGCCATATCACGTGTGTAAACCGTGAAAAATGTATTAAGACGGATGTTGAAAAAATAATACTAAGCAAGGGATGAAAGGTAGTTGCTGCACCTCTTTGCTCTAAACAGTAATTAAGCTTTTTTTACTCACATGCGAATTTTTTAATATTTTTTATTTTTACCATTTTCGTTATCATCACCATATCATACAGCATTGCCATGTCCATTACATATCGGATAGAATCAAAAGAAATTTTCCACGTCTTAGCCGCATTCAAGGAAATGAGATTCATTCAACTCCCCTTTTATCCGTCGCGATGATTCTTTTGTTTCTCAATCTTCTACATTATTCTACGGATATTCTTCCAGCTTTTTTTTTTTTTTTTTTACATTTGAATTAGGTTTCAGTTACAGTTGCAGTTAAAAAAAGACCGACATGGTGCAATATCTGTATGAAAACTATAGTATCAGCGACATGCCAAGGATCTATATGCCAAGGATCTACTAATGTGACTGATTACTGATATATCAACCAGCTGATAAATGATTTTCATTATGATGACGACGGTGAGAGTAAGAGTGAACAAGAAAGAGAGAGTAAAGGATTATAGTCATACGTATTTTCGGATAAGCGGCACCACTCCTTTTTTTGGTGGTTTGACAGTTATCTCCGACATGTGTAACTATGAACTTCTATTTAAACCTCTGATTTCATTTTCATTTCGTACTTTCTTTCCTCTTTTCATATCTTTATTTTCTAAAAACCATAAACATGTTCTCTCATCACAAAAACCCTGAAGGCATTTTGCATGTCACTATCGGTAAGAATCAAGACATCATGAAAACATAATGCATGGAAGGACTCCCACTTTATATAATTTTAATATGATGCCATATCATTAGTCGAAGCCAGAAAGCTGAAAGAAGAAGACCTTATTGGAAAGGTAATCACGAGGCTTTAAAAAAAATTGCTAAAGAATGTAACTAATTTGTTGTTTTTTATGATGCCCCTTTTTTAGAATGATCCTTACGTGTATGCAAAAAGCAAAAAGACCCCTGCCTTCAATAATCTGACTGCCAAATCTAACCAACTTTTTATTTTTTATCTTTTTTATTCCCTGTAGTGAATTCTGGATTGATAGCAAGTACAAGCAACGTACCAAGGAATTGTCCAACACTAACAACCCTGTGTTCAATGTAAGTAGTAAACAACGATCTACTCATGAAACACAAAAATCGGTGTTTGAAAAGGCTCGGCCTCTTGTATTAAAAAAAATGCATGTTTCTTTTTGGTGTAGCAAACTTTCACTTTCCCACTCACTCAAGGCTCACGCGATTACAAGTTACATTTTCAAGTCTACGACAAAGATGTGGTTGGAAGTGATAAGATTGGTGATGTGACTGTGGACTTTGCTGATATCGTTCAACAAAACCGTCCAGTGGATGACTGGTACAAATTGACCGGCAAAACTGGTCTTCGTAGCCATGGTGAACTCCGTTTGGCCATTTCTTTTGTCCCTCAACAACAATACTAAACATCATTTAAAGACTCTTTTGACATCAGCTAGTTTATAGTATATATATATATATATATATTACAATGATTCTATATGACCCTTATCATAATAAAGCCTTCTTTTTTTTTTATTATAATTCAAAAATACCAATTGATTTGTGATGATTTGGGTGAAGGGGATATAATCGTAGCAGTACAAATTGAATGATTTGAAAAATACAATAATCTATCAAAAATGTGTGTAAAAAGGTCCCCTCAGCTATCATTTATTTATATTGGTGTGGGGATGGGAATGGCATCAAACAATTTGCATGTAAAGACATGTAGGCGCAATCTAATAATAGTAAAGGAAAACACATAAAAAAAAAAAGTCGAAATGATTGTAGTGCCAAAAAGGTGTCATGTTTATTTGTAACAAATAAAGTATAAAAGAAAAAAAAAGGTGTATATAATATGTAAAATCAGAATGTATATATAAAATAGAGAGGGGATGTAACACTAACTAACTACGCAACTAATTCTAAGCAGAGACAAATCCCTTGACATTATCAAGCCACTGAGTGTATTCCTTTTGTTCCTTATATTCGACGTAATCCGGCAAGAAGGCAGCCAAACCAGCATTGACACCACGTTCTTCAAGGTATTTTTCAAACAAGGATTGGAGACCTTCATCCAACTCACCAAATTGAGGACCAATGTAAAGACCACGACGTTGCCAGTCGGATTCAGCAGACGCATCGCTGGCAAGTTTACCATCCTTGTAGTACATCACACTTTCCACAGCCATTTCACCGTCTTGAGCCACTGTGTCGATGGTCACGGCACCCTTACCATTCTAAACCCCCGATCATCATTTACAGTAAAGAAATAGTGCATGATCAGAATTCCGTCCCTATGTATAATATAGCTTTCCATTTTCCCCCTATTACCTTTTCAATGGTCACAGAAGCACGAACAGGGAAGGATACTTCATCTTCTTCGGTCACTTCGTCTTCATCAGGAAGGAATCCATCGGTTTCACCGTTGTTAATATCAGAGATAGAGAACAACACAGAGATACTATTATATGCCCCACATTAAAAACCCCCAAAAAAGATATCAGTATGTCACTGTATATGTTTCTTCTAGTCAAATAGTGTTATGTGCTTTACGTTTCATTGCCAAAAGTACGAGTCAAGGTAACTTCGTCATGACCAGCCTTGTCTTCAAGCTGTAACAAAACAAACGAGGTGTTAGTATGCATTTTTCGCCCATTATATATGCACTATCCTCTATCCTGTTTGTTCACTTCCAACCATTCATTCAATAATCATTACCTTGAAGGAATTGGCTTCCAAAAACTCCTTGATAAAGGCAGGTTGGGTAGGTTCTTCATTTTCCTTTTCATAAGAAAGTTCTTCTTCCAACTTGTGCACGAGATCAGCATCAGCTACAAGATAGAAAAAAAATCACACAGTTATTAATTCCGCGCCAAAATGTCGTTTCTTCGTTTACAAGCTTGCAAATGATTTTCTTACATTCACCAGCGCTCATACGAGGCAAGGCGACGGAGAAAGGACGACAGACAAAAGACTTGGTGATGAGCTGAGGACGAGTAGCAATGGAGGTAGTACGAGCCATCATGGGCTTGGTGAATGAGGTGCGGGTAACAGTGCGAAGAGATTGACGGAGCAATTGAGAAGCCATTTTTGAATCTTTGAAAAGCGAATTAACGGAAAAAGAGAACTGTAAAAAAAACACGGTTAAGAGACAAAAGAAAAAATTTTACACGGCGGCATTTAAAAATAGCCCTGGGTTGGGCGTGCTCGAACATGGGCAACAAGCTGCCATGTATTTCGAAATCCGCAAATATAAAAAATTCCTTGAAAGGCTAAAAGAAAACTATTTGTTCATATTAAAAGAGGTAATCATAGCATAATGTCATAGATTAACCATAAGAGTCAATTCAAATACGCTAATGATAAGGGATAAGTTTAAGGGAAAAAATTTAAACTGTAGTATATTTTTTCTTTCAATATGCCAATTTAGGCGAGACATCGCTCATTTACTGGATATATTTTTTCTCAAGACAATAAAGGCCCGTCTGAGACCCCTAAACGGAAAAACTGTCATATCGCACAAACGTCATTGGTCCATTCATTGGTAGTGTGGGTGAAAAAAATCTCAAGTCGAATTCATGCGAATGATTTGATTGCCCACATGATCTAAATAAACACTTGACTTGTTTGAGTATAAAAAGACTCAAATTTTTCGTTTCTTCGGTTTTGCAGAATCTTTTTCACACACACATACACATACACACGACAGATTTTTATTTTTTTACTTACATTATTATGCCTGGACCTGCTACTTTTATTACTCTCGGTGCTGTTGGCGTTGCTGGAGCTCTCGGGTATCGCCGTAATTCCCAATCAAGCGGTGGAAATGAAAATGGACAACTCGATATGAATCCTCACGCTATGGCAAGACGACGCTCATCTACTGTCCAACCTGACGCTGCATGGGATCGAAACAGACAAGCTGATTATCACTGGCGTCGTGATTATGGGGCCAGTTTTAGCCATAACTCCCAGAAAAAATTCCCAAATGATATCAAACAATCATCGAAATGAAAAGAAAATCGGTTTTCCCATCTTTAAATAAAATAAAATAAAAATACAAAACAACAAAATAAAAAATAAAAAATCATTCATCTAAAAAAGACATGCATTTTTAATAATTAACTGACTAATCAATTCAATAAGTGGAGAATGATGGTTGAGCATAATCGCCTATGATAATATGATATGTATCATATCCAAGTTCGTTTGCTGTTTTTGTTTTCTACTCTTTTTCTTTACCCCCACACATACACACTAATTTCACAGTGTCTCCACGAATGTTATTTTTTCTTTCTTTCTGAAAGCACAGTAGACGCTCAGGTCATGTATTTTTTTAGCTGTCTCTATTCACACAATATGTTTGCCAGTTTTTCCGGGAATGCATTGGTTCCTCCATGTTGGTCGAACAATGGTTCCATATTGAGCAACCTTTCTTTCTTATCCAATCATGGGGAGGGCCTTTTGCGTCATGGAAAGTTCATTTTTTTTTTTTCGAAATAGGGCCATTTTTCATTTGAATTGAGTCAAAAAATTAATTGTAGCTAAACAATAAGACTATACCCACCATTGCTAATATATATAACTCACTATAGTGCAAAGCTTCAGAGGCGACAAAAACAAAATACTTCGTGTAGTAGTGTTATTTTTCTACACATACGTGACGTGCTGCCCACAACATCGCCTAGTACCCAGCCCACTTTTTTTCACACGCAACCACATACCAGCCTTTGTTTTTTAGTCTATACGCACATATACTCATCCGGCAAGACTACTGAACGCATGAGAAAGGTTAACGGTAAAAAGGCAAAACATATTTTTATTCAGATGACGATATTAACTATGATATCTAAAACTAAGCTAAAAAATAATGGCATTTATATTCTATCAAAGGCTAATCTAATGGCGATAATCTTGAATCCAAAATGACAGAGCTTCCTCATGCAGGTTTGTATTGCATTTTTGGAAATGCCCCTAATTCACATTCTAACACTAATCCAAGATCACCAGCACGTAAATAAGGCTTTTTGCACTATGTTCAAAAGAAAAAAAAAAAAAAGAAAAAAAAAAAAAGGAGGAGCAATTTAAATTCATGGAATCGGAGTGTCAATATGCCACCCGTCTTTTTTTTTTTCAGCATAGCGAACACAGATACACTGGTACTGACCACAGTCCGCTGTAGTGAGAAATGGTAGTTCGCCTTATCCCCTTTCTATTTTTTTTAACACACACACCAAAAATAATAATAATACCCAACCGACACAGCGCTGATCACGCAAGGAGCTTGCCCCTCCAAAGTGCGACAGCGCCTAATCCGACGTATCAAAACCCATACTTCAGCAACAAAAATCATGACATTCAGATTTTCCAAAACTCCAACAGAACGCAGAGCGTTTATTGATTAAAATAATTAATTCCGTAAAATATTGATCAAATACAAAGGAATGGATGGGGGAAGGGTATGAAGATAAAAAGGGCAAAAAGCAAAACAAAACAGAAGAAACAAATAAATAAAGTCTAATAATATACACACCAAAACTAATCTAGAATAGTAAACTACAGAAGAAGGGACGCCGGGGGGGGGCGGAAAGGCAAAAGCATCACCGCCGCTAACATCACTCAGATCAAACCATCGTAAAATCCACTATCAACTTGGCGAGAGCTTTGAAGGTTCGTTCCATGATCGTCGTCATCGTCATCAACAATGCATGCATCGTCTTCAAAAGGGTTCACATAAGGTTGTTTTGCCAGGTTCTTGTTGTTTTGAACCGAATTACGGATCAGCATCAATAAGAGGTCGTCATCATCCAGTACCACCGTGGCATCGTCATAACGTCCATGTAAACCTGCCCTTAGACCGTGGAAAATGTACATCGCATCGCGTTCGGTGTGTCCCAATTTGCTTTCGCTGTCCAGACAATGTTCCAATATCTTTCGCGCTTGTTCCATTACATAGATATCATTTTCCAAGTCATGTTGCTGGTGTTGCTGCTGGTGTTGCTGCTGGTGTTGCTGTTGTTGTCGTTCTGGTACCATCATCATAGTATAATATAAGGCGAAATAAGTTTCCATGCCACCGCGAAGACTCTTCAAGTGTTGGCCTACTTCGTCACTATTCATGCGTTGTTCCAATGCCACCAAGTACTTTGTCCGCGTTATGTTGTTGGACGGCACAACGAATAAAAGATAGTTGAGGGTGTAAAATCGATCCATCAGGAGCTTCCAAAAAGGGGTTGACATGTGTGCCAAGTCGGTGCTACCCAAGTTTTGCAAAAGTCGTGCTGTCATAAACGTTGCTCGATGTTGACATCGTTTTTCTGTAAAAAAGAAACTACCAAACACATCTTCAAATTGATCCTGTTGCACTTGTTTTGAGATCACCTTGAGAGTTTCGGCGAATCCAGTGGTGGAAGTGCTGACAACACGCTGTCGAGGTTCTTTATTGAATGGTGGTTGTTTCAGTTGGTGTTGATATTGTGAGAGATTAGAGGCAGATAAAGTGCTTCGTGAATAAGGAGAAGAGACAGACGACTGATGAGACGGTGGTGATGATAATGGTGGCGGCGGCGAGGTAGATCGATGTTTTGATGTTGCAAAGGGATTATTAACAGAGTGTCGGAATGAGTTGAGTTTGGTGAATATAGGCATGGAATAAGGCGGGAGAGGGATAAGGGTAAAGCAGTATATTATACAAAGGAAAGACAAAAATGATAAAAAAAAAAAAAGTGTAAACGAATAAAAAAAGAGCAGAGAAGGGGGAAAAGGAGGTGGTATATAAAAGAAGGGGATAACCATTAGTCCGAGAATAGCTCCGTTCCATGTGACCAATAAGCAACAAAATCCATAAATAGATCCAAAAAAGTTGATTTTTTCATTCCCATGCTGTCATTGTTTTCAATATGACTTCTAATTGTTCCCGCTGATGACTTGTCATGATGCTTGCGAGGTTAGATGAAGATGAAGTCGAGTCATTCTAAAATAATAGTAGTAATGATGAATAGTAAATAACAGTAAAAAAAAGAAAAAAGATGGTCGAGTTAACAATAAATTCAGGTGTTGATAACAAATTCATCGTCTTACCAGAACTTCCCGGATCACTTTGGTGGCAGAGCCTGTTGAACTCCGCTTGGGATCGACAAGACAGAGCTGCACCAAATAGGACTTGTCAATATGCTGTTGTGCTACTGTGATTGATTGCTGGAGCCAGGTTGCAAAATTGCCACATTTCAGAAATTGTGAGTAGAGTTCCCTGGCAGGATCAGTGGTTGATGTTCTTGTTTTGAATGTTGATTTGAATGGTAGCGGTGATCCATGCTCTTTCAGCGATTTCATAAACTGGTCCGTTTGGAAAGGCCGAAGTTGAGGAGGTTTCATATCAGATCCCAAAACCACCCTAATAGTGACGAATCATGCAAATAAATAATAATAGTTAGTATATTAACGGGTCTGCTTTTTTAATACCTCATTGACATTCTATTTTCATTGCTACCTTTCATTTGGAATCAATGTGTTGAAGTAACGATTCAGTGGCACCAAGAATTTTTCAGTTAACTCCACAAAATAATGTCGCAGCATATTGTTGAGAAGCCAGTCTAAAAAAAACAAAACAAAAAAAAACAGACAGGTCAGAATCGCCATGGATGATATTTCTTTATGTATGTGATGTAGATAATACCTGGCGGATATCCCCGGACAGTCGCTTCAGTCAGCATTCGAAGTAATGCCTTATCTTTTTCAATGACACCCTTCCTTTTGGATGTCACACCCTACCAACCAAAATAAATAAACAAATGTTATAGATATGTTATTAATAAATGCCCTGATTTTCTTATTATTACCTGTGCAAAGTCATATAGTACGTTGTGTTTTGAGCCCAAACTTGGTTTAGGTGAATGCGTGATTTTATGTGAATGGTTTTTCTTGTTGTTGCTATGTGCTGCTACCAAAGTTCCGTCTGGTTTTCTATTCAAATGAAATTAAGGATCAAAAATGAGGAGATAATCATAATAATGGTACACACACACACACACACACACATATATATATATATATATATATATTACCTTGGTTGTTGCCTTCCTACACGAACAAGATGAGGCCAATGTCCAATAGCAGTATTAAAGAAGGGATTGGTAACACCCAAAATCAAGTTTGTCGGTGGCTATGGTAAAGGTAAATGTTCAGTCCACATGAAAACAAATAATCAACGTCTCACATATTATAAACTAACCTGGTTTTTGTTCACAAAGCTCTTAAAATCGGAATCTTGGATAGTAAAATAAGGACGATAGTCACCACAGTAAGGGATCTAAACACAATAATAGAAGAATAAAAAACCCATGAGTGAGTCGATGTGGTGCTAGAACAAGCATTTTTTCTAAGAGTTTTACAGGATTGATCAAATCGACAAGCGAAGCTACAGCCTCACTGCAAACGGCAGGATCAGGGGCAATGACAATAATAGGTTCACCGAGAAGAATCAGTTCCCAAAGCAGCCATAGGTCCTTGAATATATCTTTGAAATGGAAGTAAAGTCCTCCAACAGGCACTGATGCCATCACCTACGAAAAAAAAAGTGAGTCTTCTTTGTGACTCAACGTTGTTTTATCCTGCTTTGTATTTGATTACCTGAATATCGGGTTGCATTTTGTTCATATCGAAATTAGACGTTTCCAATATTTGGGGTTTGCCAGGTTGTGGGAGTTCCACTTCTAATAAATGCCCAAGGAAGGGTAAGTCTAATATATGACCATCGTTTCTTGGTGATTGCCTACAGTAAATCATGAAAGATTAAACAACGTACGGGTGTTTTTTTTTCAGTAACTCTCCTACCAATTGACAATATTCATAACAGCAGCTTCCAACATGGGTTGCCCGGCATCAAAAAAAGAGGGACCAAGTATAGCAACAATTCGAGAAAATAAACCGACATAGGGATGTTGTGATAATAGCACCAATGATTTCTATTAAAAATATATAACATAAATTAAATTTTAACTATGCACAGCTGTTCTCCTCACTCTCTTTGAGCCACCCCCCCTTTTTGAGCTTACCTGAAAATAACCACGTCGGATAGAGGGATCCTTTTTCTGTCGAAAAAAGACATAACCATATAGAAACCCAGCCGTTGTTGTTGGTCCTGCAAACATCACACAGACAAATGAGAGTCAAGCAACCATCCATTTTTTTCTTTCTTTCAAATTCTTACCAGATGCAGCAAACATGGAATTACTTGCACGTAGTCGGACACTGAAGACCTGATCGCCCACTTCAAACACATTGGAATCAGGAAACGCAGAAAAACAACTAAAAAAGAGAAAAGGAGTGAGACAATTTGTGGTTGTTTATTATTGTTTGTTTGGGTTGAGTGAATACTTGCATGTTCTTTTGTTCAACCAATGTCAGGTCCATGGGAGGATAAACATAATCCAATGCTAAATTTGATGATGAATAATTGTCCTGGTTGCCTATGGATTCGATTTGTTATTCTTACCTTGTCCAATTTCTAGATCAAAGTTTACAATGCAGAAGCCTACCATCCATTTTCGAAATTGAGCTAAATCATTTGGGTCCAACGATAAGACATCCATGGTATCATTTTCTGTAATATCCTGCCCCAAAGTTGGTGGCGACGGTGAGGGTGATGAGAGATAGTCCGAGATCTTTGTGGTATTGGTAATAATATGGCTGTTGTTCAACGCTTGCTTCTCTAAAGATGGCGATGAGGATACTGATGAAGCTAGGGAGGGCATGGTTATGCACTTGTCAATGTTGTCCTTTTTGTTGTCACTATTAGTTGAATCAATGAAGCTGGGGACACCTAGACTCCAACGACTCAAATCGTGGGCCAGAGTAGAAGTAGAGTGATGTTTCCGTAGTCCGTAATCATTTAAAACGGGCGAATCGCTGATATCGGCTTCAAGACTGAGGTTGACTTTGTTGTGAGAGCAGGTCGATGATCTGGAGTTTTGTCGTCGTAAAGACGTGGTAAAGTCACTAACGTCAAATTGAGGTTGCTGTAGTGGAGAAGGTACACTAGAAGAGTGTGTAGTACCAGTTTCCGTATGCATGTGTATGTGTATGTATCAGCGTATGAGTGTATGTGTATAAAAGAATAAAAGATAGAGTATGGGTATTTGAAGGATGGAAGAAGAAAAAGAGAGAGGGGAAAAAAAAAGGAACTGATCTCCAGCCCAAATGGTCAAGACCGGAGTTGTAAAATAAGCGAATGAGAAGATCGAGTTTTTTATAGTAAAATGTATAGAATATTGAACCAACATACCTGCAGTGCTGAACGTATCAATACATAGTACCGCACAAAGTATGTTATTTTTAAAAATCCAGTGGTGATACATATTATCTTGTGGTTTTCTACCATAGCGCATTGACATGGGATAATCTAGGAATTATTGTTATGAGATTAAAAAAGAAAAAACTACATTTTTCAGCTGAAAATCGCCCCTACATTGGTAACACAGTCAGCAGCACCTGGCTGTATAAATTCGCGGCATCTGTAAATTAATCCTCTCTCTTTCTCTTTCTCTCACACATACTCTCCCTTCCTTTTTTACGAAACACATATTCTTTATATTCAACTTTTAATACTCTATGACTTTTTCTGAAAACGATCAAGAAGAGTCGTTTATGCGATTCCAACCATTAAACAACGATAAACGAACAAGCAATAACAAAACCCCTTCAACTGCCCCTAAGAAACGATACTCTCACCCTTACCCCTCATCATCACCACCACCCGAACCCAACCAAACAAACACCAATGAATTCTCTTGGCCTATACTACTAGCTATTGTCCCAACGCTCGGTACCTTCTTTGCTGGAAGCGCTGAAATTTGGAGTGACTTCGTCATGATTCTACTGATACTCTACTATGTGTATAAATGGATGACAGGTAAAAAAAGAAGACTGACGAGGGGGGGGGGCAAAACAAAAGATGGTTTCAATACTCAATAACAGCAACAACAACAAACAACAAACAAACAAATAATATCATATCATCTGATTCCCATTCTTTTTCTTTATCTTAGTACCTTGGTCGTATTATGAAAGTGCAAGAAGTCGACGATTGATTCATTTTAACGCCACGTATCACAATTCATCAATTGCGACAGACGATAACAAGAAGGGAAAACAATCATCATCTTCTGCAGCATGGTTACGCCAAGAACAAGTAGCGAACGAACTTCGACGACATGAATTGATTGGTTTGATTTGGGTACTTGCTTCGCCTGCTGTAGCTGGTTATACTTTACAATTCAGTCGCTACTTCCTCAGTGATTACGAACGGTACATGAGTTCATTCAATGTGGCTGTATTTGTTTTGGCGGCGTCTCTGAAACCTCTCTCGCACGTGATGCTCCTTTTGCGCGAACGCACTATGTATCTGCAAAGCGAAATACAAATCAATGAAACACAGGTCCAACGATTGCAAAAGAAACTCGACATTATGGAAGATGAACTCTACTCTTTGAAACAAGCCTTTGCCACCAAGAAAGATCTGGGTCAAGTTGCCGATAATCTCAGTCCAACGATTCAACAACTCACCAAAGCTATTCGACGATTTGAAAAGAAGGAACAACTTTTGCGCTCTTGGTCAGAAGACAAGTTTACGTTTATTGACGAAAAGGTGCATGAATTCGATCAATTTATTTGCTACAAAATCGATCAAGATCAACGCATGGCCAAGAATTCAACTATTGCGACTTTGGTTTTGTTACCTATCAACATTGCCGTCTGGATGATCAGTAGTATGACAGGTCTTCTTCCAGTCCCACGTGCTCTTCTTGGTGCTGCTCCGTCCAATGCTGGCAATGGCACCTCTACTTCTTACGACTTACCATCTATATCTTCGACGCCCGCATCCCACAAACCTTTGACCCATAAATCTTCTTCGTCTTCTCTACGCAATGGTCGATCATCTGCTGTTATGGACCCTGGAAAACATTTGACTCGTTCCGATTTAGTCACTTGCCCCACAACACCCGATCCTACCAATATAGTCTATTGATTAGTCTAGTCCCTTTTTTTTATATTATCAACTGAATATTCTTATTATTCCCATATTTTACCATATCCACATCCCCCATTTTAGTATACTTATTATTTATTATGCCTTCCTTTGTTTAGTATTATATATATTCTTCTCATCATTATCATTCATCCCCTTCATTCTTAACTTAGCTTCTCCGCCACAGCAGAAAGATCCTTTACTTCCCCACATTACTATTATTTATTATTCTCGTTTCCCTCTTATCATTCTTATCCTCTTATTATGCAATAAAAATTCTTTTATATCATCATTGTCTTTTTGTGCTTTTTTTTTTGTCTCGCAATTGTCACACCATATTTAATTAAATACCAGAACTAAAAAAAAAAAAGAACAACAATAAGCATGTGTCAATGAATACAATATGAAAAAGCATATGAAGGAAAATATGTGTAACAATCAAATCATCGGGATCCTTTTCGTTTCAAGTGGAGACAATCGTGTAGACAGATGGGGTCTTTCCGCTATTGACGTGACTTGAGACTGAAGGGGGGAGGTCAATCATCATTATCAGCCAAGCTACTTATTTTACCACTCACTCATGAATGTCAAGCCAAAATCTCCATGTGGTTTTGATGCCCTTTTTTTTTTTTTTGAAGAATGTTATCCCCTTTCTTCAAATTGATGCATTACCAACTAAATCAAAGTCCCTTATTCCTTTGTACCTTTGTCATTATTACTGCCCACTCATTTACATCTATAGTATTATGTATTATTCTTTGTATCATTACTGTTTACAGTACTATATTACATAGCATTCAATTTATTTCAAATAGGATACCTGATGTATGCAGTCTATCATAATCAAAGAAGGTAAGCTATTCCATGGAGAGGGACAAACTACTGTACAGTAGAGATAAACCAGGCCTAATTGTTCTACGCTGAGTCTAAAATTCTCATCTTAAGAAAAGCACCATACTGCCAATATGAATGGTGATGGTTGCTTTAAAAGGAAGAGGGAGCCATGATGCCACCGCTGTTGAATGGCGACGTATGTATTAATACAAGAAAACCACCATGTTGCTCATACCGTATACTGTTGATATGTTGTAAAAAAAAAAAAAGTGGAGGGAGGGGGTCTTTTTCGTATCGATTAAGATGAATGGGGAAAGAAAAATTCACAGATACAATGGATATAGCAAGTTGATTCGATTTTGCTGGCTGTAAACTTCGTCAGTTTTCGAGGAGCTCTAGATAGCTGATAGGACTCCAGATTGGTTGTAAACTCATTTCCAATTCCGACCACGTGAATTTTTCTCCCACTTTTTATTTTGTGGCGCTCCTTCTTCCTTTTCCCATTTCCTTTTTTTTCACCATTCAACTTCTATGAGGTTCTTTTGGACATAGATTAGTGTCAAGACTAGTTTAGAAGCATCTTCAGCTCAGGGATTACAAGATGCATGGGGAAACCCTTTCATTTTGGATTCAGGATTTAGAATCACCATTAGTTGCCTCTTTGGAGCCTTCATTAGCTTAGTATAGTGTTAGTTTGCCCAAGTTTGTATATACAACTGAATAAAATATATTTTTTTTTACTTGCTTCAATGAAAATTGTCTCAATGGTCTTTCTCATGTATTGTGCAATATATCCCTTTTATACCATCATCACCCTTTTTGATTAGCGTTGACTGTTGCTGTGTTACAATAACAGTTGCTCCATTAGTTTTGCAAATGCAAATGCATTATACAATATACGAGCACCCATTTTTCATTCCACCCTTTAGATAAGAGCTAGCCATTCCTTAGGTCTCTTTCTAGACTCCCTCATTCTACCTTCGTTAGTCCTCTTGTTGGAATTAATCATCTCTTTTAGTTTTACTGAGTCTAACATATTGTTTCAAGAAAATATTATTCATTTTATCAACATCCTCTAACCTATTATATAGTAAATAAACAAGGACTTTATTATAGCTGTTTTGTGAATGTCTTATCGTACATAGGCTTTCTAGCTCATCCACTATGACTATTTTCCTCCCAAAGCCCAGTGATTGTTTGGCAATCTTTGTTACTTGATATCAAACACGGTCACACCACTAATCGGCCCAACTATTTATGAAGCGAAGTTATGTCGGGCGTGTAATCTTCGCTATAGTGTACGGTAGCGGATTTTCTCGCTGCTTTCTGCTCACGCACGCATTGTCATAATAAAAAGAAAAGTATTTCAAGGGCGATTCCACCATGCATACCAATGTGCCCAACAGTCTTCCCGTCGCTATAAGCCCATCCTCATCACAACCGAGAAATTTTAGATTACATGATATGGGTTGTTATTTTGGTTATGCTACTATACTGTATTGAAATCAATCAGCTAAAGGCTTGCGTCTACTAGGCTAGACATTCCGATATTTTTTACTTTTTGTTTACAGTGAGAGGAGGGCCTAATTTTAGCAGACGCCCTATCTTTTTTTTTTTTTTTTTTTTGGTTCGGGGTATATAATTTACCAATTTGGAAACGAGAAGCCCCGGACTCTAATTTTTTTTAAAGAACTGGGTACCTGAAATCAATTCAAGTTTTTGTGGATCCTCCACCAAATTCAAGCATCGGTGGAGAAATGATGGTCGATGATTGGCTTGTTTCAATTACAAGAAGCTCCCACAAAAGGAAATGTGCACTGACCGGGATTTCAAACGTTGTTGGTGGGTGGGGTTCAGGTAAAGCAGTACCTTGACATAAAACCAACCATCCATCATTGATCTCTTGTTTCTTTCCCTTCTCTATCCATCCATCCATTATTAAACATGCTTTTGTACCGTGATATCCTTGCTGGTAAGTAATTATCCATGCCAAACGAATACTTGTGGATTACCCTTTAAATGGATACACTTTATATGCAACGCTGACTTTTTTTTTTCTTTTCTTGGGTGGAATATCTAGGCGACGAATTGTTCTCTGATGCCTACGTAAGTGATCAACTGGCTATGTCTGATAAAATTCTTCCCATTGCTTACTTGGCTGACGTTATTTTTATTTATTTATATTAGCCCATCACTCCTGTCGATGACATTGCCTATGAAGTTGACTGCGCTGTAAGGACACAAAAGTAACGCGGACACGGCTGATACAAAATACACTCTTACTGACCTTCTCCTTTTTGTTATATAGATGGTTACTATTGCTGATGGTGAAGTCGACATCGGTGCCAACCCTTCTGCCGAAGGTGGTGAAGAAGCTGCCGAAAGCACTGCCCAAACTGTCAACAACGTCATCTACTCCTTCCGTTTGTCTGAAACCTCTTTCGACAAGAAGTCCTACATGACTTATATCAAGGGTTACATGAAGTCTGTCAAGGCCAAGCTTGCTGAAACCAACCCCGAACGTGTTCCCGTTTTTGAAGCCAAGGCTACCACTTTGATCAAGAAGATTTTGGGTAGCTTCAAGGACTACGAATTCTACGTTGGTGAAAGCATGGATCCCGATGGTATGGTTGCTTTGTTGAACTACCGTGAAGATGGTGTTACTCCTTACTTCACTTTCTTCAAGGATGGTCTCAAGGAAGAAAAACTTGTAAGTACTTGGCGTAGAGAGACTGACTGTGTATGATTCACGAACCGGATAGCCTTGACTGACTTTTTTTTTCTATTTCTATAGTAAACTGTTTCCTCTTCTGCTGTAATATGGATGTGCTTGGTATTAGTTTAGTTTGCTATTATTTTTTATGGAATCACTTCAAATAAATCGAATGTACCTATCTACTATGTGTTTTTTGCTGATTGCGTTTAATAATGATGTGCTGCGCTGTAGCATGTAAATTATGAATGATTATCTTTTTTTTTTTTTTTTTTTTTGTTCCATCACCACATCGACCTTCCCATTCTATTATTTTGCTTTATTTTCCATCCCTTCTTCCATTTTCGTCTTTCTCTTTCGCATCCTGACGTTATCCTTCTGGAATTTTTTGGTTTACTTTTTGTCCCGCCTTCCTTTCTTCCTTCCCAAGCTGATGTCAATTAAATTCCATTGAAATAACGCACTGAAACACGAATATGATGCGACTTATTGGCAGCGGATGAAAAACTGGTTAGATTAGTGGTAATGTTAGTTTGTATTTCGATAGTTAGTTAGTGTTTAGGTATTCGTGGGACATATGCCTTAATTTTTGTCAATAAAAACTACTGGTGCATTTTGGTTTTTAGTCAATATAATTTTGTAGCAATTTCCTTTTGTTTTTTAAAAAAATGGATTGGGGTCCTCCCAATAGGGTTATTTATTTGAATGATGGTGATAAGGCCAATAGTTAAATCGCGGTAAATCGATGTATTCCTGTTCGCCCTTTTATTATTTATTATGCTGCGTTTTTGAGGTCAGCGGGACCTTTTCTTCAGAATATTTATGCCATGTGACTCGGGTGCCAATTGAATTCTGGGCAAATAGTGCTTGATGGAGATGGTTCGCGTTTCAACCAAAGCGGCGTTTAAAAGCTTATTCTTTTTTTGCGGGACCAAATTCTTTTGCACCAAAAAAAAGCTTCTTTTTCTTCCCCTTATTGTTATATATTCTCTTCCTTTTATTCATCTTCTTTACTATCGATAATGCACTAATACAAAACCATGCCTGTGAATTCTTCATCGCCTACTCCATCACGACCTTCTTTGCCAAACACCAGTCTGCGAAGACGTTTGGTCAATCGAACACCCGATAAAGAACCTACCAGCCCACCACCACCTTTTCCATTATTCCAAATTAACCCCACCCTCACCATTACTAAAGCACCGTCAGAAGCTCACATTCCTGCTACACCATTACCACCTACTACATTAAAGACAACTCAAAGAGCTTCCTCTCCTGCAGCTTTTAACGAAACAGGTCAGGGCGCTATTGACTGTTTGAAAGGTGTTGTCGCTTACCTTGATATTCGGTAAGAGAAAGCGTATTGTCTTTGTTATAGGCTAACTAACGTCGTATGTTTATTTACCTCTAGGACGGAGGATGGTGCTGACGTCTCCGCAAATTTTGAAGAAGATTTAAAAAAGATGGGTGCCAAGGTAGGAAAGAGTAAACGATAGTTGAAATTATATGTATGATTATTAACAGCTTTTGGACGTGTTTGCGTTTGTGATTTTATTTTGAAGTAGATACGGAAGACATTTGCTGGTAATATTTCCCCTTCCCCTTCAATCAAAATAGCCACTTGTCGCTCAACTGCTTACATTTTGTATTGTTTAGCTTCTGTCACTCATTTAATATACAAGAACGGCTCCGCTTTCAACATAAAGAAGGCTATTTTCAACAAAAACTGCAAAATTGTCAACTTATTATGGGTAACCAATTGCAAAGTGAATGGAAAATATCTACCGGAAGACAAATACCTGATCGATCATCCTGAAAACTTACTGCTATCGGCAACAAAACGGCGCAAGTGCATGGAACCTGGGCAAGTCAAAACATTAATGTTAGACCGACCACCGGATACTTCAGGTAATTTGTTAAAGCACAAATGATACATACATGGATTGCAAAGCAACTAACACTTTTTTGATATAAATCCATTCAAAAGCCTGCAAAAGACTAGCTTCTATCGATTGTCCTTCACGCCAATCTACCAAACGATCTAAACTACTATCCAATAAGCAATCCCTCTCAGCCGATATTAAAGGACAAAAGCCCACGTTACACCGGAAAGTTTCCGCCATCATTTCCAAGGAATCAACAAGCAGCCATCACAACAAAGCAATCGATAAAAGTGAACCTCAAGAACAAGGCGATATGAACTCGAATGACGACATGAAGAACTACGGCTCCGGCGCTTTGGACTCACAACAACATCAGCAGGGCAGTACTATTGGCGGTGAAGACGAATCTATGATGAACAAAGAATCAGGAATGATTTCCAAACCCAGGTCTCAAATGGATTCCAATACCAAGTACAATAGTCCTGATCACCATCTACCTCAGATATCACAACGACCTCAAGTAAATCAGGAAATAAAGGCCGGATTTTATATTGGGGATCGGTCATCGTCGTCAAAATCAAAAGTATTGCCACCAAGATCGCTACGTACAACCTCATCCACATTGACCATTGCAGAACCCATGAAGTCACCAACATTTATTCGACGGCGACAACGTGCACTCCATAGCCAAACCTCTATTGTAGCATCCACTTCCAGCAATTCCAGCGCCACTATCATGCCTTGCTCTTCCAGCACGCCTACAACGCCGACACCGTCATCAATTGCCCCACCTAGTCAGCTACCTCAGGGTGTCAATACTTCGATCTGCCCAAATAATGATGCCACCCCTACTATTGTTTTGACTGGCATGACCCTGAAGCAAAAAAAGAAATGCGCCAAGATTATTGAAAATTTAGGAAAATATCAACTGGCACCCACGTAAGTTTAATTGACTCCATTTCTCTTTGTCTTTCAAAGGAAAAGGCTCAATATCCTGACTCTATGGTTTTTTTTTATCTTAATAATAGTGTGGATAAAACTACGACTCATGTTATCGGTAAGGCGTTTTTCTCTCTTTTTATTCAACAACTGTGATTACTTACGATACTAGACTGATACAATATATATTTTTAGTTGAATGTCAAAGACGAACACTATCTGTAATTTTGGGGCTCCTTCATGGTGTTTGGATGGTTACCACAGATTGGTAAAAAAAAAAAAAAAAAAAAAAAAAAAGGTAGCGAACAATCTTACCAAAAAACATTTATACTTTTAAGGCTTCTCGATAGCGACAAGTCTAGCAAATATCTCGACGAAATTAAATATGAAGCCACTTATTTCTTTCCCCGTGCAACCGCTGCTCGACGGCACGATCCTCTCTTACCTTCCAATATTAGCATATACATTCATTCTTCTTCATTGATCAATGACCTTGCTTGTCAGCTAATTGTCAAATGTGGGGGACAGACTGTGACACGGTTAGAAGAAGCGGATATTGTGGTTAGCAATTCGCCCCTGGAATGCACGACAATTACTGTGACTGATGATTGGATCTTGGACTCTATCGAACAATGGCAATGTAAGTTATACATAGGAAAGCTAATGTATAGATAAGAAAAATGGAAGCATTATTGACAAGGGTTTTTTATTCTTCATTGAACAGATCTAGCAACAAGCAAATATTCCCCTCTCTCCGTCTGACTGGTAGTATAGTGAATATCCATTTATCATTAGCCGTTAGTTTATATACCATGCAATATTTTGCTTCTACATATTTTAGCTTACAGAAAAAAAAAAATTCAATTCTTCAAGCTATCTTTGAGATATCTTGGCGAAAATATAATAAACATAGCAACAATTGTTTTATTGTCTCGTTATATAATAAAATATCTACTGCAAACAAACAAACGACCGTATAAATGGGAGGGCGAAGGATGATAATAATGCTAGTCTGGGATTGGGAATTCGAAAAGAGAACAAGTGAAGTGGAATGACAGAGCAAAGTGTGTATGATTGAACTGGTCAAGGTTCGTGACACAGTGTCATGCAGTACTGTCCAGTACGTACAGTGCGCGCAGTAAATGGCGATTGAAAACGAAGACAAAAAAACTGAAGATTGATCACAATCAATTCATCTGCTTGAAATAAATAAGCAAAATGCATTGCCAAAAAAACCAAACAATTGAGTAGACGTATTTTTTTTTATTGATATTATCAGAAAACGTAAAAGAGGTTGGGTGATATTGTTAAGCAAAAGTGTTTGTGGGTGGATGGATGTGGGGATGGGGTAGAGGGGTATTTGTGATAAAACTAAACTACTAAACTATGTTCATTCCCGTCGCAGGTTGTCTAAACGAGCCTGTAAAGCAGCATCATCAGCAGAGAGTCCACCTTCCGCCTGAGCCACGCGTTCAGTTGTAGCTACTGGTGATGCTTGTTTGATCCCAGTAGGTGCTTCGACAAGCTAGAAAACAAAAAAGAAGGGTGTGAGACAGGTATTGAATACGTCGAAAATGTACTTTGTTATGTTTTTCATGATATATACCTCTTGATTCAAGCTAATGCCAATTTCGTCCAAGACCTTGTTGACTATTTCCTCGCTTTCCACTTCATCATCATCTTCTTCCATGGCATCATCAATAGCGTCACCCATCATTTCATCCTTCATATCCATCAATTCGCTTTCTTTTTCAAATTCCATCATAATTTTTTGAATTTGAGGAAGGTTCATTTGTCGATTCATAGAAGACATTGCTTTTGTGGCACCACGCATAGCATCAGCCATTTGTTGATTGGATCGAAGAGTCTAAAAAAAGGGACAAGTAAGACTAACAGTACAATCACTTTCAGCCAGTAGCCCTTGTCCAAAAATAATCAGATTACCACATTGTTATCATTACCTGAATACGCAAGCCAACAGCCTGAAGTTGAGTTTTCATTTGGTAAAACTTCTGAATATATCGTCGGGTCCGTACTAGGTCCTTAGCCATGACCTTGGCGGCACTCTATCAGTAATAACAAAACATACAAGTGAGTTTTCAGGAGTTAGTAGTCTCAAATTTTCTTACCATCTGATTAGCTTTGGCGGATTTTTTGATGTCAGAGATGAGTATCTTTTCTTGTCGTTCCAAGCGTTCTCTTTCACGATCCAATTCCCGTTGTGCTTTTGTGATACTTCGTTGATGTTGTCGAAGCATTTCAGCTGGTGTTTTTCGACGGCCAAAGAGTGATTCCTAGAACAATAAATATAGAAAAAAAAACAGATATATTAGTGAGTACCACTTGTACCAACGTTTTCCCAAGTAAGATATTAAATATATTACCAACATGATAAGTAAGTCGAAATCAGCGAGGAAAGCAAGAAGAGAAGAAAAATAAAAAAAAAAATCGAAACTGAAGGCGGATATTGAAAATAACCTCCCAACCAATTTTTGCCAAGGGCTGCACGAAGATCGACTTGCTGTATAAATGAAGACGAGGTTAAAAATTGTGTCTTATCCCAAGAAAGAGACCTTTTAAGTATATTGAAAACGTACAAAGGATGAGTTGTACAATAAACTAGTAGAAGTGTTATAAATCAATACAGGGCAAAATGGCATATCGGAGTTTCCACTCGACCAATAAAAGAAATTAAAATTGCTCTCAATTCTTTTTCGTTGTCGCTCTTCCATTTTATTTTTTATTGTATACAAATTCTCATACATGAATGGCCAAGTACCCTCATCAAAAGCTACAATTTCTGAAGATAATGTCAAAATATCACCTTCTTTGGAAAACAAGGCCTTAAATATCTTGAATGTAAAAAGCCCTTTAGATTCTCCCGACTTTAATCCTACTGATTACATCAACAGGCTCTTCCCCAACAGTAAGCAAAGAAAACAACAAGATATATATATATATAATATAGTAGATTTATTGCCATGTTAACTAATATATTTATTCGCGTTATTATTGTCTATCCTTAAAGAACAATCTCTCTCATCAATAGACACAGTCTTAGATAAAATCGAACGGAAAAGGATGGACATGGCAAAAGAAACGGAACGTCTAACTACTGCACAAACTCTTATGGGAAAACAAGGCACAGAGGAAGAACTGGGGAAAGCTAAAAACGCAATTAAGGTAATGCATGCATCATTGGAGTAATGCTACGTGAGTGAAATACTAACACATCAACCTTTTTTTTTTTTCTACCGATGTACTTGTATATTTGTGTCAATGCTATGTAGGATTTGTTTCAAAAAGTCCAAGATATCAAAATCAAGGCAGCACAATCGGAATCTATGGTGCAGCATATCACTCAAGATGTCAAGTCTTTGGATCACGCCAAACGTCATCTCACTCATTCAGTTACTGTGTTAAAACGACTTCAAATGCTAGGTAGGTTTTGGAGGACGATGGGAAAACTGAACTGTACTGTACTTTAATGGAGTAAATAACATTCTATGTATTCAAAATAGTTACCGCTGTCGATCAATTAGAAACCATGTCAAGGAACAAACAATATAAAGAAAGTGCTCAGTTACTGCAGGTAATGACTGATTCATGGAATTATCTTACAAGAGAGACGTGATGCTACAGAGAAGTCCACTGACTCCCTTTTTCTCATTGTTATTATTCTTTGGTGATTTGATGAAAATCATCTAGGCGGTTATCCAATTGATGCAACACTTCAAATCATATAAAAGTGTCCCACAAATATCAGCATTATCAAACCGGATCAATTATTTGCAAAAGGAATTGGGAAAGGCGGTCTTCCATGAATTCGAACTTGGATTCAACTCTGAAGGTGCATTAAGAGGTCAACCTTGGTTACTGAATGACGCATGTCTCGTCGCCTCTGTTCTTGGTGAAACTACAAAGTAAGTCCGCTAAAAAGAAGGGGAGGTGAGAGGAAGTGAAGGATTTATATGTATGTAGTAAGCGGAACGATTAATTCCATTGTTTTTATCACCACTGAATAGGGATAAAATCATCGAGCATTATGTGGACCTTCAATTATTGGGCTATAGACAAATATTTCTGGTATCCGAAGAAGTATCTCAATTGGACAATATTGGTCGACGCTATGCCTTTTTGAAACGTGTTTTAAAAACATGCGATGAGGATCACCGTGATATATTTCCTTCTGATTGGTATGTTAGCGGGCGAGTCTCCGAAAAATTTTGTGATTATACAAGGTAAAGTAAAGAAAAGGGTGGGGAGACGACATGATTGAATAGTGTTATGAAGGGGAAATGGAGACTGTCTCATTTTATTAATGTGATTTCTGTTTGAATCATCATACTTTATTCTATAGATCTGATTTGGAAAAAGTCTTGGCCAGCACACAACCTGATGTCAAGGAACTCCTCAAGGCACTCCAACTGACTATAGAGTTCGAGGCTCAGCTCAATCGACGTTTTGAAAAGAATGTAAGCAAAAAAAAAAAAAAACCAGAAAAAAAAAGATATATAAATTATGATTGACTGTATTTATGTATATAGTACAAAGAAATAGATGGAAAACAATACAATATGTTCCATTTTGAAAAGAGCATCTCAAGAAGCTTCCAACCTTACCTTTGGATATACATAGAAGCTATGGACAGGTAATATGGATGAAAATCTACTCTTTTTATATTTTTATGATACTTACACCATCATTTTCTATTATAGGACCTTATCGGACATGATCAACTCATACGTGCAATCTGACAAAACTGTGGATGATGATGGAAATACGACGGTGCTACCTTCAAGTACGGATTTATTCTATTTTTACCGGGAAACTTTGACCCAATGTGCTAGGTTTTCCACTGGAGGTGCCTTCTGGGATTTGTGTCAACTTTTTGCAAGACATTTACTATCTTATTGTGACAAGGTTTTGATGAAAGGAATAGCTCAGTAAGTCAAAAAAGGAAAAAAGCGAGTATATATGAATCAGGGCGGTTTTGTGTATCTGATCTATCATTCTTGTTTAGAGGTGAAAAGCACTCCTTCACGGAAGAACACTTACATATGGTTGTCCTTGCACTGAACACGGCGGATTATTGCTACATTACAACTTCTCAAGTAAGTTGAGCAAAATAGGATGACTGATCGGTTGATATATAAAAATAGTACTAAATTATTTTCTAATAGCTGGGTGAAAAACTGAACAATCAAATCGATAAGGAATATAAAGATAAGTTAAATCTTCAACATGTCAATGATGCATTTATGACGTAAGTAATCCCCCATCTTAAACAAGAAACATAAAATAAAAATTGAAAATAATCATTAACCATGTTTTCTTTTGTCTCATTATGTGCGAAGTACTGTCTCATGTTGTATTGATGCCATTGTGCGTGGTCTCCTCTCAGCATTTGAAAGCCAATTCCAGCATATGATACGTCTTCCGTGGGGAACGATGGATACAGTTGGTGACCAATCTGATTATGTGACTCAAATACAAGAACAAGCTACCCGTTATATCACTCTGGTGGGAAGAACAATAGCCAACAAACGCTATTTCAGAACCTTTTCTGACAGATTGGCAGAGTAAGTAATATTATTTTCTCATACATAATAACAGTATATTTATTCGTCTGTTTATTCAGTACTTTTATGACCAAGTATACTGTTAACATATTCAAGTGCAAACAAATATCTGAAATTGGCGCTGAACAGGTAAATTTAATTCTGTCATTCCTTCACCTCATCCCATATTAATTCCCCTGTTACTCCTGTTACTGATACTTCTCTTTTTTTTTTGGAAATAGCTACTGCTAGATACCCACTCAATCAAAACATTATTGCTAGACATCCCCACAATGGGTTCAGATGCACATGTGACCACACCAATCTCGTAAGAAGATCTTGTTTCTATATTGTTCATTGAAGGCTTTGTTTTACTTGGCTATTGATAAGTAATACTCTCTCTCTCTTTTTTCGTAGTTATGGAAAACTAGTGAACCGGGGCATATCCAAGGTGGAAATGATACTGAAAACTGTGATGGCCCCAACGGAACCAATGGCCGGTTATGTGGAAAACTATTTGTTTTTGGTTGCGGATAAAAATTTATCGAATTTTACGAGGCTATTGGATTTGAAAGGATTGAAGAAACCAGACCAAACGTCATTAATTGATGTGTTCCAACGAAAGGCGGCTGATCAGACCCAATTGACCAACAATCCGAATTTATTGCCTATGATGGACTCATCATCAACACCATCGACATCATCATCATCACCGGCGTCATTGACGTCTTCCAACAAAAATAGTGGTCTGGGTACAAGCGGACTCCCAAACAATATTACAACATCACTATCTAGTATGGCGACAAATGCAGCATCCAACTTTAATACAACACATTCACCGTTATCTCCATTCGGTCGACAATCCGGAAACACCTCTTCATCATTGACACCTTCATCACCGACACCAGAAGGACAAACCAAGACTGGACGATTGAATGAAAACTTCCGAAAATTGGTGATGACTGGGATGGCCTTTCGAAAGGATCTTCAAGAACGCAGGGACCAATACAAGGACTAGTGACAGTTTTAGTTTAGAATTTGGGTTTAATCAGTTGATAGAAACTTTAATAAAAAATTATGTATACCACGTTTTTACCTTTTATCCATGTCCTTTGTTTTTGCTTTTGCATGTTTGCTTTACTGATTATTTTTATCTCAGGAGTGAAGACGATGAAAAAAAAAAAAAAAAAAAAAAAAAAAAGGTGACGAAAATTCACCAGAAGGATTGAGGAGGTTTCGCAGAAAATGCTCAGGATATCTTTTTTGCCTGAAAATAACCAACTACAGTGAGGATCAACAATAACGGTATTACCTGGAAAACGAAATTGCATCTTTATTGAGCAATACTGTGGATAATATTGTTATTATGATATGTGTAGCCATTTTATATCCATTAGTACAACGGCCTTCTGGATCCTTCTTTTCTGCTTTTTTTATCGAAATGGAAAAACCACAGAAAACATTTCAAACGCCGGCCACGTGAGTATTTATTTACCCCAATTTTTTCTCCCCTCTCTGAACGTGATCCTGATTCCGCCTTCGGTGCCCAACATCCTTCGTCATCACCTCCCCCATCCTTAGATGAAAAATTTTCTTTCCTGTATTCAATTTAGTCTACATAGATTCAGTTTAGTTTTACAATATTCTAATTGCTCTGAATTCACCAAGCTGTCGCCACTCTAGGATACGCTGCTTAAAACCCCGCAATAAAATTACTATTTATTCCCTAAAAAATAGTCCCCCGTCCTCACTTTTTTTTTCCTTTCCTTTCTTTTTTTTTCTTCTTCTTCTTCTTCACCATTTGACTTCTATAGGGTTATGTTGGTCTTAGATTAGTGTCAGGACTAGTTTAGAAGGGGTTTCAGCTCAGGGATTACAAGATGCATGGGGAAACCCTTTCATTTTGGATTCAGGATTCAAGATCACTATTTGTTGGCTTATTCGATCTTTCATTGACTTGATTTAGTTTTAGTTTGTCCATAGTTTGAATATATATTTGAATAAACCATGTCTCGTTTTACTTGCTTTAATGTAATAAGTTGCATTAGTCTCGATCATTTATTGAACAATAGATCCCTTTTCTACCACCGTCATACCTTTTGATGGGTGTTGTCCGTTGTTGTGATTCAAAACCAGATGCCCTTCATTCTCTCTCATGACCTTACAGCATATTTCTGCAGCTCCCATTTTCTAATCGCCCTTTAGATTAGCGTCGAGTACTCCTCGAACTTCACATTGGTCTCCCTCATACTTCCTCCAATATATAATCCCATTAAATCCTTTATTACAATGAACCCTCGTCTTACTATATACCATTATAATAAATTCAATAAAATATGTCTTTTTATCAACTCAATCCTTTGACTTTTTATATAATAAACAATGCCAATATTGTAATATTGTAGCTGTTTATAACTGCCCTATCAAACACTTGCTTTTTAATTCATCCACTTCCTTACGCTGTACCTTAAGGATCCAGAGGCGGCAAGTTGACAGCCCTAAATACAATCAAAGATACTGCAATCACTGCTAGATCAATTATGAAAAATACTTCGCATTGCTAATGAACTGCACCGCAAACTGTATGTTCAAAATTGAGGTACATCACACAAACAAAAGAAGGAAGTCAAAAGGGAGCATTCTTTATTTGGATCTTTGTTTAATGTAAATAAAGGTACAAGGAAAAAAAAATAGAGTGGGGACAGGGAGTTTGCTGAGTAATAGTTTTGAAAAAGAAAAACAGATACACAGTATGGTGTGATTCTAATCTAAAAATAAATCACAGAAGATAAAAATAAAAGAGATGTAAATAATATGGAAGGAGCGCCAAGGATGGAGGCATCACTGGAGGCAGACGTTTGGGTAGCAGCATTTCCAGTGGCAGTAACACCACCATTTGTATTAGAGCCCAAAACTGAAGAAGCGGCACCACCAGAAGAACTATTTTGAGAAACATATTCAGCAAAGGCAGGGAAAGCCACCGTCTTTTCCATGTACGGGTAAGAAATATTGGAGCACACAGCGACGTTCACCACATGTTTGTAATTCTTCATAATGTTGGGTAAGTTGTTGAGGGCAAGACTCATGGTCACATTGGTAATTTCGTGGGTCAGAACAATATTACCGTGGGTAGACATTGATCCGTTGGTACCCATTTGAATAAATTCATCGTATGATTGTTGGACTTGCTCCACTGTCTCAGTCGTTGGTGCGGCCCAATCATTCGTGTCATAATCCCACAAGATGGAGGTGAGGTTCAATTGAGTTGCAATCCATCGTACTCGATCATCTACATCACCGTAAGGCTATTGATAGGAATAAAAAAGAAAAGAAATGGAATAATAATAATAAATAAATAAAGAAAAACACCCCATTAATATTCAAGAGGAAAAAAATTACCGCGCGCCAGTAACGGGGAGTCAAACCTGTGGCCATATGGATAGCTTTTTGAGTGTAATAAAATTCAGCAAGCAATTCTTGATTTGTCAAGGTGGTCATCATCTATTAAAAAAAAAAAAAAAAAAAAAAAAAGTTAGTCGGCTAGTGTTAAAAAGAAAAACACTGGTAGTACCCTGTGACTCCAAGTATGAGATGAAATATGGTGGCCGTCACGAACACCACGCATTGCTCCATAGGGCCAGTCAAGTACATTGGAACCGATATAAAACATGGAAGCTTTTAAATTTTGTTGTTGAAGGTAGTCATAGAAGGCATTGTGGGAGCAATTGGGACCATCATCGTAAGTCAACCCCCATGTTTCGGGTTCAGGGCATTCGTAGATATCAGCGTTCACGTCTTTAAGCTTGGGAACCGTGCAAGTAGAGGATGTCCACCAACAATCAGGGTCGTTAGTAGTATCATAGCCAGTCATATCAATAGATCCATCAGCACTTAAGGTACGCACAGAGATATTGGGAGCATTCGCCCAATCGATAGAATTATAAACTGCGGTGAATTCAGCCGAAGTGTTCATACCATTGGAGGTAGCAATATCCCAGCTTGTAGGCCATTCACTGGCAACAACATTGAAGAGAGACGGATCAGGATTGTAATAGGTACATTCAGTTGTAGGATCAATCGATGTGGTTTGAGGGATTTGAGGTATGGTAATGTTCAATGGGTTAATGGATGAATTGAAGGCTTGCCAATATTCAGCAGCTGAAGCGAACCCAATGATTTGGGTCAAAGCGACGGATGTCACAAATGATTTTACTCCTCTAATGGCCATGATAAAAATAAAAAAGTAAAGGAATGTATAAGAATAACAAGAAAAAGATGTATATATACAAAAAGATAAATAAATATTTATATATAAAAATTCATAGCCCGTCCGGTTCCTTTTTTTTTTTTACAGAGATTTGGGAAAACTTTTAATCTTTTGCGGGGGTACAATTATGTGTATAACACAGAACTCTTGGCAAAAAGGATAAATTGTCTAAATTTAGTTATTTTACTTAAAACGCCGCACGGATCAAACTTTTCATCGTGTGGGTTGCCATGAACATACATAGTTTGACACATTTAAACTTTGAATTATGTGGTCGACATCATTTTTATTTTTGATCCTAGTCTATATTTATCGAGAAATATTTTATTTTCATTTATTAATACATTTGACAATATTATCCCGTGAAAAACGAAATTTTGCTATTTTAAGCGAGACCTGTCTCACTGAAAAAGAAAAAGAAATCTTTATAAGTACATAAGTATAAATAAACTAAAAGATCCATGTTTTGATTGTATCACCGTCACCGTCCAGGTTTTTTTTTCTGCTATGACTTGATTCCTCCTTTCTTTTTTTTTTTTTAAAAAAAAAGGAGACGATCGTTATTTATTATTTAGATCATCTGTTCTCTTTTTCAGTTATCGATGAGAGAAATAGATAAATAAATAAAACGAGCGATGGGCTGTATAGTAAAACGCCTCCAGCCACTGATTTAATAAATCCAACTAAAAAATAAAACTTTTTAAAAAATTACACCATCGAAAACTTGCGTCATAGCAAGTATTGATTGATCGGAATCAGCAATGGCTATATTTGGTTCATTAACATACACTGATAAACGTTTTGTTACTACTCAAGCCAACAATGCCTTACGGCGAAACTCAAAACACTAGCAAAACTTGCGGTTGGAAAAAAAATTACCCCTGATTCCTTCGTAATTTTAAACACCGGCATTTTTTTGAGACATAGAGGTAGAGCAGATACAATCAGTTGATCATTAGGTTGTTATCTGTTGTATATATATACAATGAGCATTATATTCATAGTCAGATCAAAGTCGGCATGCAGTCTCAATATTGAGAAATATACATTTAAAGTAATACACCAAAAGAACTGATACGTTAAATATATGAAAAAAAGAATCCAAATAAATCAATAGCTTATTTCGCTTTCACTTGAAATTGATTTTTTTGAAGGGGGTTTCAAAAAGAATACTTTATTATCATTTATGCAGCATGATTGTTCCTGCTTCTTTACTATTACAAGCCACTTTGTTTTGCAGGCAGAGACCAATTTAATGTCCGCCTTTTTCTTCTCTTTTTTTTTTTTTCTTCTCTCTCTCTCTTTTGCACGTACACGCTGTTATTACAAAGAATGGATGGTGTATTGACATTTACTTGCCTGACTGAATCTAATACTGACTCAAAATTTTATCCTCGATGTGGCACTATTCAACTTCCAAAAAAGAAACAGACTATCCAAACACCAGCCTGTCTAACATACACCATTCGTGGTGCTGTCCCTCATTTGATTGTTGACAACTTGACCGATCTACCCATTGATATGTATCACTTATCTTTAGAACACTTGTAAGTAGAATTAAAAGAAGGAAATCTGGTTTGTTTGGGAGAAAATAGATTGACCTATGTTTTATCTATAGCTTGGAAGAAAAGGAACCATCGTCACTCAAGTACACCCATGGTATTCACAAATACGTACATTTGGAAGACAAGGCCATCTTTTGTGATATGCGTGATCCCCAGAACAACAATTTCGTGACCTTCAACACGGACAAGTATCTCTCGGTTGACACACATGGTGGGGTGCGACAAGTGACACCTGAGTTATGGGCCAAGGTGCTGGATATCTATAGACCCGATATATATGCTGCTATGGCTGATATTATATGTGACAAGGATGCCAAGATGAAGCGAATAAAGCGCTCGGTTGATCGTACTCTGCGTTGGTTAGATGATTGTCTCCCAAAGGCAAAGGTAAAAAAAAAAAAAAAAAAAAAAAATCATGCTTGATGTGTGACACACTCAATTCATTGTGTTTTTGGATGTTGTGCTTTAGCAAATAGGTATTCCTATATTCGCACCTGTCATGGGCCATACCAGTGTGGAAGAACGTCAAAGATCATCAACGGAAACAAAGGAACGCGACGTGGAAGGTAAGATCACGGAAAGGAGAATAGTCAAAGGCGTACAGAGAAAAAAAAAAAAAGGTACTGGAAGTGGCTAATCATGTTATATAGGTTACACTGTTAGTGTACTTGGGCTGCAACAAGATGACTTTTTACCCTTACTACAAGCTTCATTGGAATCGCTGCCTTCGGACAAACCGAAATTGGCATATGGACTTAACACTCCTGGTAAGTATTTTTGAATCTACGATATTGATGACCAGTTTATTTACTTATAATACACTTTTCTATAGAACATATCTTGTTGGGTATATCGAACGGTGTGGATCTCTTTGATGGAAGGTAACAAGAATAAAGAAGAGCACATTTTCAAACCTAAGCGGAAGAAATTAAATGATATTGATACTTTTTTTTTTTGTTAGTTATGCGTATAAAATGACTGAACGTGGAAGGGCTATTACATTGAAATTCGGCATCCAGTTAGAAAAGAAGGACGGAAAGATAGATAAGACCATCAACCTGTGGGATACCAAGCTTGCACAAACTTTTGAACCTCTCGATCGCTCTTGTGAATGCTACTCATGTTCCACCCCTCATACCAAGGCTTACATCCATCACTTATTGAACGCACACGAAATGTTGGGCACTATTTTATTGATGGGGTAAAAAAAAAAAAAAAAAAAAAAGGGATCTGGAATCACCAAAAGGCATATCGCATTGCTAGTCAAGACTAATTTTTCTTGGAATGATTTTAGACACAACATCTATCAATTGGATCAATTCATGAGGTATATTCGCCAATCTATCGCAAATGGTACGTTTAAGCAAGATATGGACACATTTATCGATCAATACACCCATGATAATGAAGTCGATGGTGAACAAGGCCATGTGGATGAACTGGATGCAGATTCGCTAGGTGTAGCTGTCAAAAAGAAGCGAACCCTAGTGCTGTAGTTTTTAGAATTAGTTTAGTTAAGTTTATTTTAGTCTTTTGATTTTTTTTTTTTTTTACCTTCTCAATAAACACTCTGGCGCTTCATTGAAATTATCGGAAGCTATCGATTTACTTGGTATCAAGGGCGGCGTTGAAGTGTGAGGGTTGACGGGAGGGGATTAGAGCAGCAGCGTATGCAATATGGTGGTGAACATCGTGGATATGACCGTCATGGTAAGCGTTACGTATTTGAGTGTTTTGGTTTAAGTGACAAAAACAAAGATATATTAAAAACAATGGGATGGTTACCAAGGGTTTCCTCCATGTCGCACTTTTGGTAGACAGATCCTCTGGTTAGACTCAGTTTCCTAGCTGTGGGCCTTCGTCTCCCATATTTAGGTAGAACTATTCACACTCAGCTTCCCATGATTTTTTTTTTCGGAGCATCGTCTTTCTTGATGTCCTGAGTGTAGCAGTGGGCAACTTGGATTAGTATTAGAACGTGAATCAGGGAAATTTGGAAAATTCAATACAAGTATGCATGGGGAAGCACTCTCATTTTGGATTTGCGATTTGGGAATACCTTTAGATTAGTTTTCCTCTTGCTTTATTGTTATGAACTCGTGATAGTTAAAACAATGAGGTTGTCGTAAATCTGAATAAATAATGTTTTGGATTTTCTAGCATTAGTCTTTTTCATATCATACTTCCAATAGTTGCAATTTTTTGTATTCAATTCCAAAAAACTGGTATATTAGATGTCTGAGGGGATTGTTGAAGTGTGAATTTTGATGGAAACAGGGAGCAAAACCCGCCAGTTTGCAACCTAAAAATGAGCCTCTTCGGGTTAGCTTGCTTCAGTTTGAGCTTCATTTACCGCATGCCAAAAACATATCGCTGGATATATATACAATATGTTCAGTCCAGCGAACGTTACATTGACAGTATAGCCAAAGTTGATAAATAATAACGGTAGAGCAGGAATAGAACTATGTTTTATACGAAGTGACCTATCAAAACTGGCTGCTAGGTCTCTGGGTAGCCATAGATACGCTACGCTAATTCTCTATTGGAGCATCTACATGCCCATCACAACTTAGCTTTAGTTGCATGATTGGTCAAACGCAAGAATGGCTGAATGGCTATCTTTGATAGTAAATAATCTAATATTTTCAACCAGACCCTGAGACAGTTAACGGGAAATAATGGTTATAGTGGGTAAAATAGAATGCGAACGCTTAGTATGAGACTATCAAACCAATTATAACAGCAACATTATTTACTGTACGATATTTAAGAAGATGATCAATAAAAGAAAACACTTTATTAAAGAATATTAGTAGATACTAATAGATACTAATAGATGTTAAAGCTAAGGTAAGGGATTCAATGCACCAAAGGATTTGATGGGAAGATTTATTAGAGGAAGATTGAGGAGGACTAATGTGAGTATTGAAGAATGGTTAACACTAAACTAAAGGTACAAATATGAAAAGGGATGTAGTATACCGTACAAGAAGGAGAAAGAGCTGAGGATATTCTTTATTGAAGTAAAACAATACATCTACGGGACGATGGTAAAAAGGCATTTATTGCACAATACATGGGAAGACAAACTAATGGAACATTTTTCATTGAAGGAGTGAAAAAGAGACATATTTTATTTAGACATAGAATACAAACCAAGATTAAACTATACTAATGAAGGCTCCAAAAGCCAACTAATGGGTGGTTCTAAATCCTCAATCCAAAATGAAAGGGTTTCCCCATGCATATTGTAATCCCTGAGCTGAAACCCCTTCTAAACTAATCCTGACACTAATCTAAGATCATCACAACCTCAAAATATTTGAATGATGAAGAAAAAAAAAAAGGAAAAGGAAAATGGAAAGAAAGAGAGCGAGCGAAAAAAAAAAAAAAACTTGGGGAGTAAATAAATTTTCACGTGTGCGGAACTTGAAAACGTTCGATGACCACTTCAGCGAGGATTTTAGTTTTTTGTCCATAACAGAAAGGGATACCTTTTTTCTGGCCTCTTTTATCTTCTATCAAGCGGTACTATTAGCATGGAGACTTAAATGCGAAGGTGTGTTTAGTCCCTCCTCGCTTAACAGAAGTCAACGTCGGTTGCACGGTTGCTCAGTCTTTTTCTCCAAAGCAATCTCCACCATTCGAGAATGATAAAATAGACATGTGTTAGTTTTACCCTCTTCATCATAGTATAGTTTGCCACTTACCGTATGTAAAACGTTTTGCATTGTTGTTTTTTTTCTTCAATCGTGTTATATTTTGTCTGTAGTGAGAATCCTCCGTCGCTATGTACGTTTAGAACCCACCACTACAACGGTAATAAAAATGATAACATTGCACTTCGAGGCTTTTTTTTATAGCATTGATGATTTTTGTTCTTTACAATTGGTTTTTTAAAGTGATGGTGTTTCTAAATTTGGACACAGATATTATGCTCAGGATACTTATTTTTGAAAGAAATCAGGGATTACAGCATCAGTTACTTAAGTGTCAAATTTCACCATCAATGCGCTTATATGATATATCAGGTGAGTTACGATCAGGGTTTTAATGGCATGGGTTTCCTATGTGATATGGAAAACGATAGCAGGAGGAGATTTATGGACGTTTCATGTAAAGATCGGCATGTGCTTCAATAGGTCGCAGGTCTATCACCATTAATTGGGTCACTCTAATCATGCAAGTATATTATCCAGAATTATCAATGAACTGAGATTAAAAAATCATAATAGGAATTTACTTATTCTTTTTTTTTTTTTTTTTGTAGGTACATTTAATTGTCCAATTTTCAACAAAAGGTAGATTTAGGTTGTCAATATAATATTAAGACATTTACTGTCAATATCAATAATGTCCTCGTCATCTCATCGTTGTTGGCGCGATAAATCAATCTTAATCTTGTTTATCCTCCCTCTTGGTTTTTTTTTTTTTTTTTTTTTTTTTTTTTTGGCTTGATCACCTGCAGGTCATCGGTTTCGTTTTTGTTTTCTGTATTATATCTCCTGTGTGTCATCGGTCTTGCTCATCTTCAGTTTTGTCTCCTGTGTATCATCGGTCTCATTCACATTATTGTCCTGCGTCTCCTTTTCCTGGTAATTGCAATCATGTGGCTTCAAGTTCCTATTCTACGTCTTTCTACCCGTGATGATGACGACTATGATGTTTCAAGCTGAACTGACCTATGATATGATGGAGGTGATAACAGGCAATCAGCCTGCACAAGAAAATAAAATAAAAAATGTCGTGCTCTCGTCTTATCACCTCATTTATTACCACCATGATCAAAAACGGCTATGTTAAGTTGATATATGGTTCTGTCTCTGGATGTATCACCTCTAGTAAATTAGTATCGTAGTTTACATGTTATATAGGTTTTAATTTATTTGCCCTAAACCAACTGGATTTTGATTTTTCCATGTGTTTTTATATGCAGGCAGTTTGTAGTGTGTGTGCATAAGCGTGCTTCATTTAGATACTTGATAATACATATTGATTTGAGCTATTTATGAAATGGTATGATATGTGTCGTTTTTTTTTTTTTGTTGATATGAAGTGTTTGGGAAAAATCATATACAAGGGAATCTAGAACGACATTTTAGTCATCGCGCGAAGGGAATAAAAAAAAAGCAACCTAGAATACCATTTAAGAACAAAAGTTAAATCGCACGGATGTTTTTTTTTTAAAATAGCGATTAAACAAGCCTGCTCTTGTTTTATGTTTTGTAAAGGATAGTGGTTGTGTCACAACGTCGACAGTAAGAGTTGTGATTGCCATTTTTAGAATCACAGTAGTCTTATGTGGTGAAGATCGGCAATTGACACTGTTTCTATCATATTAATAAAAAAAAAGGGGGGGGAGAGGAGGAAGAAAAACTGTATATTTTTGAACAGGTGCGACAAGCATTGCCACCATAAGGTTGTTAAAATTGGTGTCACATGAAGCATAGCTTAATGCTTACACTCCCTTCACAAAGTATTTCGAGCGAGCGGCGTTTTAATAATATTATATAAAAAGTGTTGTTCTTTTTTTACCCTCTTTTTCTTCTTTTTTTTTTTTTTCCTTTTTAATTATTTTATTTACAATGTTTTCCAACAATTCAGTTATGGATCTTCCTCATTTTAAAACACATCCATCATCAAATAATATGAGACGTCCGTGTCATCAGCAACAACTCTTATTTTTATCTGATATTACCAATCCAAAATCAAAATCAATACCTTGGATGAAGAACGACAAACAACATAGAAATATGGATTCTGGGCACGGTCCTTTTGGATTTCCATTACATTCACGAACTAAACAACTGGAATTATCAGACCGTCGCAATCAACCATTGCCGACGCTCCCTTCATCAGCCTCTTCGTCCACTTCTTCTACACCTCCTTTGTCTCCTTCGTTGTCAACTCCATCATCGTCACAATACAGCGGTATGAAAACCCCAACCACGCCTACAACTTTACTACCAATTTCTGGAAGCCTACGAAAGAAAAAGGATGACCCATTTTTGAGACTTTTGGAACACAAACATGTCAAAACGGGAACCAAGATCAACAACAAATCCACAACCACCTCAGCTGCATCTTCTTTACGATCTCGTCAATCTGATCATAGCAACAAAAATGCATCAGCACCTATTTCTCCCACATTGCGATCTCTTCCCTCTGTATCGACACACTCATCACGTACGACAACATCAAATCAGCGACATCATCAGCCAACTTCCATTCCTGTACATAAAATAAATCGAGTAAGGTCATCATCAACGTCCTCAGCAAACTCAATTAGACCGAAGAACTCATCATCATTGTCACCGCCTTCTTCTACACCAGAGGAAATGATAAACAAAATTCTTGCTCAGCTGTCATCTGTACAACCAATGCCAACCGCATCGACCTCATCCACATCACCTTCTCTAATGACGTCTATAACATCATCGTTGTCGACACCAATGACAGTTTCACCATCGTCATCCTCCTCCTCATCATCATCTGCATCGTCATCCTCATCAACGTCCTCATCAGCGACATCAGCCATGAACCCAATAAGAACAAGAAACAAGTACAAGGCAACTTCATATCCGTTGACGCAAAATAGCTACGAAGAACAAGACCGAATGGTAGCTCAGCATTATTTACTTCGAACAGCATTCCACGAAAAGGACTATATGGCATCAGGTATGGCATCTTCTTTGAAGCAAGGCTGCATCGTGCTGGACATGGGATGTAGTACTGGTACATGGACAATGGAATTGGCCACGGCGTATCCCAACTCACACTTTATTGGATTGGATCAGCTTGCATTGTTTCCCCGAGATATCAAGCCCAAGAATTGCCATTTTGCCACTTGTGACTTGACTTGCTTGCCTTTACCTATTCCGGATGCAAGTGTGGATTACATCTTTCAACGCGACATGAACTGGGCTCTTATGGCAAGCCAATGGCCTCTTTTGATTAAAGAGTACTTGCGTATTCTTAAACCTGGTGGCTGGATCGAACTGATGGAAATGGTAAAAAAAAAAAAAAAAAAAAAAAAGAGGGGGGGAAGGGGGAGCAAACAATGGGTCTCTGACTTATATATATATATATGTAGGACATTGAATCACAAAGCAGCCAACGACAAGAACGACTGTTTAATGACAAACGTAAGTTGTGAAGTTCTTCATAAATATTAAAAAAAAAAAAAAAAAAAAAAAAAAAAAAAAAAAAAAAAAAAAAAAACTTACCCCAATTTTTTTTTACCATTGGTAGTTATCTATGGATTATCTATGCGACAACAAGATCCATATGTTGCACGACAATTACCTTCTATATTAGCCATAAATGGATTCCGCCGCGTATCAAGTCAATTCCAATCATTACCATTAGGATGGGGAAAAGCACATCAACATCAGAAAGAAACGAAATCAAAATCGACGACCAACAACAACCATGCTCACCCCTTATTGTCACTCACATCCTCATCAGTATCGGTCTCATCAACATCCTCTTCTTCCTCTTCTTCTTCCACTACCTGCTCTGAATATGCTCGGGCGGCGGCTAGTCAATACAAATTTATGTTGCAGTCACTATGTCCTTGGTTATCAACAGTCATGGGGTGCTCTACTGACAAGTATATGGTGGCTGTAGATCAGTTGGAATCGGAATGGTCCCAAGCTCATACATATATCAAGTGGCATTCGGCAGTAGCTCAAAAACCTTTACACTAACTCTATGAAGGGTGGATCTCTTCTTATACTATTTTACCAATTGAATGGAATCAGTCAACGGTGAAGACTCCTCCTCTACTATTGGACAGCGGGGTGTGCATCTCGGTCCGTAGCATGATTTAGTTAGCTCCCCTTTTTAGCCTTTTTTACATGATCATTATTATTTCCATTATTATTCCTCCTCCTTATTTATTGTATCATATTTACATCTTCTTCCTATATATATATATATATAATAAATATTGATATGTATATTATATTATATTTACTATATTTTTTATATTCCTGTCTTCCAATACTTCATTTTTAGTTTATTGTATATTCAACCATGTAATTATTCTCAATCTACGCCTATTCTAAAAATAATTTCTTCGATGATTGTGCGCGATGAATGGAAGTAGGGGACGCGGCATCTACGATTTTTTTTTTTTTTTTTTGTACTCTTGTGTTTGATATAAACAAATATGCAAACATAAATAAAAAAAAGACGTCCCGGTGTCCGTGTTGTCTTTGTTTTTTTTCCCATATCGTCCCTTTATTTGGATGGTAATGAAACAAGAATAAAAACAATATAAAAAAAAAGCATCTTCCACTTCTATATTTTTTCTTCTGTCTTGTCCCTGTTTTGAGATCCAAATGCTCCACTCACTCTAACTTTCATGATGATGTTGATAAACTCCAATTCTCCATTATCATCTCCTTTATCATCCACCAACTCGATTCAAAATCAAGTAGCCTTGTCATCAACGTCTATTCAAAATTATTTCAATACACCCAAAAAATATTCTTATCAGCCATGCCCCATCTGCTCTGAACGTCTTTTGGTACGTATGCATGGCACCTTTGTCTTCAAATACATCAGCCTTCATTTTTCCATGTATCATCATGAATGGATGCACGTTATCGTCAATCTACACTCATGAATATAGTATATAACGTCCTTTTTTTTTTTTTTTTTTTTTCCCTCCCCTGACCATTAGAATAAGCTAAAAAAAAAAAAATCGCACCATGTTTTCAAGGAGTTTGACCTGAAAATAATAATAAAAAAGCATCAGCTCATTTCCAGTCATCCCAAACAACAAATAGCTTTATATATATATATCTGTATACCACTACACGAACATGAATGGGTGCCCATTCTAACCATATATCATCATATCATATGCTGAGACTCATAATAGTAAAATATAAAAATAAAACTACGAATTGCATTTTGTTTATTTCAATTTGATCTTCATTCCATTCATTTTAACGCTAATACTAAGTAAATAAAATACATCACCATTACTAAACTAAAAACTAACAAAAGATTGAAAAACTAAAGTACATCTATACCACACTGTCTCATCCACGTTTGTTGGGCTTGTAGCCATGCTCTTCGCCTTCAGGAGTGATGACCGATTTCTTGTGTGTGCCCGGGTTGACTGGAGGCAGAGGTTTTTGTTCTTGATGTAATGTTTGGATGGATGCTTGTCGAGCCTGTGTTTCTTCCCTTGCAAACTTTTCCGCTAATTGTCGCTTTTCTTCGTCTGCCGATAGATGGGGCGCCGTTCCTTGTGCTGCTGCTGGTGATGGTGAAGATGTTGATGATGCGGATGGTATACGGAAGCCACCTGCGTCTTGGCCTGAGGGATAGGCAGGTCGGCAATACTGTTGCTGGAATTCGGCATAAGGGCGTTGTACTGGTCCATGCTGTTGTCGCTCAGTCAATTGATCATAGAGTTGTTGGTATTGTCCATGATGGTATTTGGGCTCAACGCCACCATACGCTCCAGGGATATTCCAGTTCATGGATGAATCGTAGCTCATTGTAGACATCATGGTAGAATGGTGGTGATGTGGTGACTGATGGTGATACATGATGTGTGGCTGATGAGGCGATGGCTGCATTTGATGGATTGGCTGAGGTGATTGCTGATAAAATTGGGGCGTTGAAGGAGTGGGAGGTATGCCTTGGTGGGGTTGATAAGGTGATTGGAATGCATGCTCTTCATCCACTTGTTCCTTGTCTTCATGTGCTATAGGTCGTGCATGTTCGGTTGCTGGTGCGGGTGGTAACGATGGATTGGGAGACTCTTCAGTGTCGGGAATAGGATCCTTGGCACCTTGTACTACAACGGGTTCGTACGAATTACGTGGCGATGAGCTATTATCTTGTTGGCGGGTGTCTTCGTAGGCAGGAGGAGGGGTGTCATACAAATTCAACTGATTCAGGTCTTGTTCTATTTCTTGGTCTTGAGAAGATTTGTGGTCACTTGTCACCAAAGCAATGGCATCACTGGTATAACCACCCGGCACAGCAGGGGTGGAGGGCACAGGTGATCTTGGTGGGAGTTCAGGCGGGCTTTGGGGCGGGTCTTCAACTTGAGTGCTTGAAGCGACAATAATTTCATTGGGCTGTTGAATGTCCGATGTCGTACCTGTTGTCTCTTCTGATTCCATTCGGTCTTTTCCTTTCCCTTTTCCATCGTCCGTGACAGAATTGCCATGATCTGTTGAAGCTGTTGTTCCTTGGTATTTGTTGGTGTTGGATGCAATAGTTGGTCGTTCATCCCCTTCGTCTGGTTGCCAATCGTCCAGCGCGTTCATAGCATCAGCAAAGATCATCGCAGCATCAATTCCCTTTTCGTACGGACGTCGTGTTGGCTCAGTGGCAGGTGTAGGTGCAATATCCAAGAGATCCACAATATATTTCCCAAATCCAGCAATAATGGCGGTTTTTTCAGCATATTCGTTCATAGCGTTGAATCGTAAGTAAAAAGCTTCTTTGAGGGCAAAGCGCTTGAAATCACCCATTTCCAATTCAATATCATGGGTATCTCGATCCAGAGAGTTCAGTTCCTTTTGCAGTTCACGCAGTTTGGGTGACTTTGGGCTTGAGTTTGTCAGATTGGTGATTCGACTTGAGAGGGTGCGTTTCTTCTCACGAATGTCAGAGAGGCGGTCTTCGCGATCCCGAATAGATTTGATGGCGTGCCGATATTGTTGATGTTTTGCTAAAGGTGAAGAAAACAAATATAATTATTATTTATTTTCACGACAAAAGGAGCGAGAGAGTGTTTTTTTATAACTAGTTTACCTGCATATTGTTGTTCGATTTCAGTTTGTTTTTCCAACAGCTTGACGAGCTTATCACCAATATCCTATAAAAATCACAAAGACGAATTAGTAACAGTTGTTATAAGCCTTTAAAATAATACTGCACAACTTACTTCAATGTCACGACCATTTTCGTCTTTGTCATTCAAGAGCTCTTCCTTCGTCCATTGCTGAAAGACCTTGTTTGTTTCAGACTGTTGGTAAGCCAAGGTACGCATTGTCGCCAAGTTGTTTCGTTCATTGAATATCCACATGGAGAGCGCTTTGGTGTCTTGCTTTTGAAGAGGATTGTTGCGTGCCAGTTGACCTCGCACATCAGTTGTTAGTCTCCCAATAGAATATTGAAGATCTTTAAAATTCATAATTTTTTGAGTGAAAGAAATAAAATCATAAAAAAGAAAAAAGATTGGTACTTTATTTCAAAGAAAACTATATAAAAGTTAAAACACCGCAAGTGGTACCACCCTGTTTTTTTCGGGCCTGCATACTGATTTGGATTAATGCACCTGGGCCGTTGGATTTCTCGGCTCTGGCGAAGACAGAACATTATCTACGGGAAGTTGTTTCTGTAATGGACCTCCTACAATGTGTTTCTTGAATGGACTTTGTAAAATCATAAAAGGAACAGACTCATATACACAATGAACTTTGGTACCCTATTAAAGAAAAATTGTTAATAAAAAGGCACATCTTCATCCTAATAATGCGAACCAACTTACAGGATAGTTGACCATGATGCGATAGTGATATAAACCAGTAATATCTTCAATACCAAGGCGGAAAGTTGTTTCACCACTATTTTCCTTAGTGTACAGTGCTATAATAAAGATAAAAAATGATCTATCAGTATGCCTTTATCGATTAATATTAAGTACCCACATACGTATATTTTCACCAACGACAAACTCGTTATGCTGAGTACTATTCAGCACGCGAATACGAGTAATAATATCAGGAGAGTAAGGTATTTCACGATCTACTTCCCAGGATACCTGTTGTAACGAATTTACTTCGTAGACTTGCCCAGGATAAGTGGGATATGTGATACGGAAGCCTATCAAGTATAATATCATGGTATCAGGACAGGATTGAACTCCAATTGCATTTTCTTTCTTTTTTACCAGTGCAATAATCAGGATTGACACGAGGAGGATTATAGCCGTATACCATTAATGCCTCCCCGGTTTCTGCCCGGCGATCTAGCGCCGCAGCTTTGACCGCAGACGAACATAGGGCAATAATTATACAAACAACATAAATGAGCATCATTTTCTTTAATTTCGATAAGATTGTAATGCTTGGAATAAAAAAACACCAAAAAAAAAAAAGAAACAATCCAGTGAATTATCTTATATACACTATTTCATTATGAACCATTCATACCAAGCCATAGCGTAACATTCCTCTCTCTCTTGTCAAAAAGAACATAGCTTGACTTATTATGTATACCACCAAGTTGTCGCACTGCTCCACAAATGGTTAATGGATTATATGACAAATGCTCATATCTGTTTTGAACATATCTGCAATTTTTTTTTCTTTTTTTTTGTTTGGTATTGCTTGGATCAAGACATTTACTTCATGTGGGTGGTTCATTGATTTCATTGGACCCACCTTGCAGTTTGTTATTTTTAAAACACCGCTGACTGACACTTTTTCTTTCTTTTGTTCTGCTTCCTCTCTCACCTTTCTATTTTTTAAGCTTTGGGAACACTTTATTCACATATTTAGTCGCTTTATCAATATTCCTCAATGTCAAGGGTAACACGTGCTATATCTTTGGAGGATTGGGAAGACAAGACAAGACTCAACGAAAAACAGCTCCAGAGTGTATATGAAATCAAGGAAACGTGTGCTGAATTGCCTCTGCCTTCCAGTTGGGTAACCTAATTCAAACGACATTTCATGACCATAGACGAATGAAAACTGATGACTAACCGCCTTTTATTTATTATTATTGTATAAATAAATAGTACTTCAATGAAAAGTCTTTGAACTCACCAGCAGTAAATCGTGGGTCGTCGTCATCTGGAGGTCTGACGCCAGAAGTCTCTTCTAATCATCTACTCAATCCTTTGAACGCTGGTCTTCTTTCAAGTCAACTTCGGGCCGTCAATCGCTCTAGATCCGCCACCAACTTATATGCTGAATCCACTGCCGCCGTAGAAAAGCAAATAGCTAACGATATTGGATCTGACAAACCGATCGAAACTTTACAACAGTTCTTTGATTGGTTTGCCTTTATGGAAAATGATATGGAAAAGGGTCAAGAGGATGTGTACAGGTAAAACGACAACCGACTACTGAAGATGATAGAAAATGAAAACTTACGCGTATATCTCTATGTTTGCTTGTAGAAACTATCTCTCTGTTGTCACGTTTTATCAAAAGGTGTGCGACGATTTTTTGGAAGACTTGCACGCAACAAGCAGCTTATTCAATAATCTCGGTGATGATTATAGCTTTGTGGAAAAACAAACCAAGTCTTTACAAACTACATGCGAAGAACTACTACAAGAACAGGTATCCTCCCCCCCCAAAAAAAAGAGTTCAAGCGCTATATATATCAACTGATCTTTTGTTCTTTTTATTTTGTCTCCAAAGCACCAACTGACTAAACTTGCCGATGCTTTGACTGAACGACTGGAATATTTCAATCAACTCGAACCTATTGCAAAGATGTTCAATTCTCCTGGTGATGATATTTGTCTTCGACCTGAATTTATTTCCATGCTTGAAAAACTGGATGAATGTATCAAATATATGTCGGATCATGTAAGTACTGGGGCATTTTATTAGACATATATGATGATTTGACTAACTCTTGTTACTCTAGTTGGACTATAGGGATTCAGAATTATATTTGATGCGATTTCGACAGTGCCTCACCCGTGGAATGACGTTGATCAAGATGTATTCTATGTCTACTATTAAAACGCTTGGGTATGAAACATACAAACAAATCATGACCAAGGTAAGTGATCAAGTGAAAATTTGGTGAAAGATCTAATTGAACTTTTATAGATGTCCGATCCGACAATGACTCTTAGCAAACAAACTACTTTATTTTATGTCAAATTCCGAACGATTGCCCCAAATATCAAGTCATTGGCGGATCAACTTGAAAAGCGTGGTCATGATCAAAAAGAGTAAGTGGTTATTGAAAGGGGGAATAGCTATTCGGACAAATGTGTGTAAACTCTCGTTTGTTTTTGTAGGTACCATTCTCTATACAAGGACATTATTCAAGTTTATATTCAAACCCGCCAGCAAGTACTTAGCCCAATCATTTCACGGAAAATCATTGAACTTGGACCTAATGGTGGCGACCTTCTTTCGTTTGTAAGGATACTCTGGAAAATGTCATGTTTTATCCTCAACCTTATCACTAATACCCTTTATTTTTCAAAATAGGCTCGTGCTGGGTGTGCTTACATTATGGGTGTTTGCTCAGACGAATACAATCTCTTTTACAATTTTTTCCGAGACGGCGAAGATGAAATCTAGTAAGTACACTTTGGAACAAGAAATATGTGTTGTCGTGTCTCTCTCATGTTATGTTTTGACTTTTATGTTTGTAGTGGCTACTTGGAGCTATTGACAAGTTATCTACACGATCACCTTCGACCTCGGATCATTCATGAAGTCAACATCCCAGTATTATCAGAACTATGCAATGTGTTCCAAATGTATGTGATGCAGGACAATCAACAGTATCGTACAGGTAAAAAAAAAAATCTGTTTGTTGTTTTACAAAAATATTGTAAAAGGTTATTGAATTTTCTTTATTTTTGAAAATTTAGGTGATGATATTGACACTTCGGCAAGAAAGGATATCATATTTGGCCATCTGATTCAAGATGTCCTGGAAGATGCTCAAAGTCGATTGGTTTTCCGGGCCCAAACATATGTACACAATGATATCCAAGGCTACCAACTGAAGCCCGAAGATTTACAGCTCAGCCGGGCTAACATTGGTAAATGCTTTTATCATTTTTTCAACTAGAAACTGCTTCTCACTAACGTAATTTTTGAAAATATAGGTTCGTCTCCGCATTCAACAAATTCACAACCGATACAGCAAAATCAGGAACAAGCATCATTAGAACCTGCAACATTGGCAATCGATGATGATCAATCAGATAATCAATCCACATCTACGACAACGCAAGATAGGAACACAACAGCTGATCCAGATGTATTACTTGGAGAAGGATCAAACGCAACGCTTGGGTGGTATCCAACATTACAAAAGACAATGTGGATTTTGATCAAGCTGTATCATTGTGTCCAGGTAAATATGAAAAAGAAAAAAATGGAAAAATGAGGGAATCACAGTTGCTCTAACGTTTTTTATTGCTACATTTAGACGGGTGTTTTTGAGGATTTAGCTCAAGAAGCAGTATCATTATGCATAGATTCATTGAAAAAAGCTAGTCAAATTATGTCCACAACAAAGGTAAAAAAAAAAATAAAAAAATATAAGGATAAACTTGTGCTCTTATCATTGACACTTTGGAAATTCTATTCGTGTCATACAGTCGCGGCTCGATGGGCAGCTATTTCTTATCAAGCAATTGGTGATCCTGAAAGAACAATTGACTCCCTTCGAAGTGAACTTCGTACGTGCAGAAAAGGCACTTGACTTCTCTCCCGTGACTGGTAAGAACTAAGAAAAGAAAGAAGAGATTGAATCAAAAAGATAGCACTCACTTACCGCGACTTTTATACTATGTATTTTTGATTTTATCACTTTAGAAACATTCAACTCATTCCCCTCAACTCGGTCCCTTTTATTTAATCGTAGATAGACACTCATTCCCCTCTCCCCTACCATTGTATTATACTTGATGATATCTATCCATCTTTAACTTATTGTTGTTAGAATATTTTTTGAATAAACGTTTTGGCCAATATATTCAAGCTTACATTTTTATGACAGTCGGGATTTCAACATGGTTGACCCTGATTTTGAGCAAATGCGGTCTCATGAAGAAAAAAAGCCTATCGCCTTTCTACCCAATTTTTTTTTTTTTTTTTTTTATATATATTATATATTTATTGTGATCTCATGGAAACACAGCTTGGCATCACTATTAGTGGCAAGCCTTTCGGAGTGGATGCCATCACTTGGTCTGAAGATGGTATAATTGCTGCCTGTACTGACACCTACATTCATTTGATTGTAAGTATAAAGGAACATTACAAAAAGGAGTCCGAGTTGCTCTAGTTTAGGTAAAACCTCACCTCATTCTTTCCAACGAAAACTAGACACCTATTATTGCCGGCCTATCTTCAGATTATGGAAACTATAAGGTGAATACTATTATCAATGATCTGCTACCGGAAAGTGCTGACTTTGACGAATCAAGAGGTAAATTCAAGCTCATTTGGATTGATTTGAACTGTCTTCGTGTATGACACTATTACCGACGCGTTTTCTTTTGACTTTTATTAGTTCTTGAAAAGCCTTTGGATCCTTCTTATTCGATTCCTGAAATGTACCGCTGTACCAGCTGGTCACCTACTGGCCTATCCAGAATCTACGGGTAATATTCTTTAATACATATTATGAGATATATTCCAGCTCAACTGACTTTTCTTCTTCCAGATGCCTATTGACAGTTGTCACAACAAAACATAGAGTCCTATTATTTGAATTAGGCAAGAACACTTCCAATTGGTCGTTGGTAAGGACATAGCCATCTCAGATCTCTCCTATTTTCTCACGCTTTAATTGTAGCATACTGATATGACGCCACTACTGATGAGTGATACTTTACAAGACTCTGACACTGGCACATTCGAAAATTTGGAACAAATTCATCAGTTTCATTCCTTATGTTAGTATAAAGGAAGCGTATGTCATGTATCTATCGGGATCTAACTAACTATTGATCTATTCTAGACGCTGTTTGGTCACCTATCATTGTCACTGATCCTTTGATGCCAAACCCTGCTTTGATGGCTATTTCAAACCAAGCTGGCGAAGTGTCTTTGTGGAGGTAAGATCATATACAACGGAACAAGGCAAGATTTTCTGCTGATTCTCTCTCTCTGTCTCTCTCTCTCTATGAACGTGTGTGCATAAATAGCTACTCGGTGGTATGCGGAATTCAGCACCAAACAACCTTTAAGCCTCACTCTTCTTTTGTAAACTTGATGCGCTGGTCGAAATGGCGGAAATATGATAATTATTGTAAGAAAAGAAAAATATGATATACTTATAGATGGACGAACACGACAATCTTACTTTTGTATAATTATAGATATTGGGTATCTCCTATCGACTAGTACCAATGGAACTGTTACATTGACTTCTGTTAAAGTGATATACGACCCATCATCAATCAGATCCGTTGAAACGGATACTATCAGTACTTGGTTCGAAGAAAACTCCGGATCGATTTCTATGATCAAACTCTGGGATGAATCCGTAAGTATGATTTCGCTATTTATTTAACTTCATACAAAGTACTGCCAATTAATATTTGCTACATTTCTTTTTCTATCTTTTTTTTTTTTTCCTCAGGGCGACTCTATCAAAATTCTTATCGCAAAATATGTCAACGTTTATTCAGCTGTGCTCAAAGTACAAGAAGACAAAAAACTCGTACTGGAGGGTGACTGGATGGATTACACTGTACCACGTACAGCAGTTGGTGTCTCAGGTAAACCAAAGTTTTTTTTTTTTATTTTATTCCCTAGCTACTTCCACTCCTTCACTTATTTACGTTATTTTTCTTTATTTATGATTAGGTGGCTACTTTGGAAATGAGGGGCATTACATCCGACTATTCACTTATGAAGGCGATGGTTTAGTTTTATCTTATCAAAATGGAAATTTGGAACTTGTCGATCATTTATCTGTTGGAATGACCAAAAAATTACAATCGAAATTCAAGCAGCAATGGGTTGAAGATGTATCAAAAAATGAAGATGAAGATCTGTTGAATAATCTCGATATGATTCCACAAGTCTGGGGTGTCGACAGCACACCAAACGGTCTTTATTCTGCCATTATGTATACGTAAGTTACAATTTCTAATGGTACAAACCTATTATAACATCTCTCTCTCCCTTCCTCTTATTGATATAGAATCAAGCCTGTGGTGGATATTCACACATATGGCGAATCAAGAGATAGTACATCGATTACATTTTTGATCCATCCGAAAATCAACGGCGTCAATGCTAATCAAAAGCTACTCAAGGACCTGGAACGGTATATTCATGACCCTGACTTCTGTAAGTTTTTTGAAAAAAAAAAAAAAAAAAGGACCGGCAAAGGAAGGAAATATCGGAAGGCTGATGACCAAATTTATGATATTCTTTAGTTTTTACGTATCCTGTGCAATCAATTCTCCACGAGCAATTGGAATTTATTCTGGATGAAGAAGAAAATGAATCACTGATGGCTTGTCTACACCAATTGAATGATCTTATGGAAAAACCAAATGACGATAACTCAAGGTAAGAAGTAATGACTCTCCAAAATAAAAAAGAGGTGGTGAATAATTTATAACTGAAAACGCACCACTATTTCTTTGTTTTTGTAGGTGGGCTCATTCAAGTATATGTAGAAGGGTCTTCAGTCCAACAAACGCTATTGCTTCTCGAATTATTTTCTATTTCAATAACGAATTGAAGGTAAAAACAAAGCAAAAATAAAATGATGAGCATCATTTATTTTCTTACTTTTTGTTTTATACACTCTTCTTAGAACTACAAACTTCAGGACAACACTCGGGCATTCCTCCTTGAAATGGATATGAAGAGTCGCAGCTACATCATCTGCAGCTTTTTCCAGTCAATTTTATCGTATTGCAACGAGCGCGATGACCAATTCTGGAAATCCCTCAGTGGTAAGTTAAAGGAAAGAAAACGATTGAATAGCTCATTTTCTCGTCTTTTTCATTATGTAGATGATGATATTTCTCAGATGGTATTATGGTGTGATCGGGTCCTATACGAAGTGTTACCATTGCCGTCATCAGATTTGCTTCAAACTGTGAAAACAGCATATGACAAATTACAACAGCATCGTCCATCGTCTCCAGCATTGGACAATCTATCTATTGAAGTGGGCATCGTGGATTCTGCTTTGAATGGAAACAATGTCATGAACGTGGATATACGACCGAAACAAAAGTGTCCAGCTTGTGATAATTATATCCTTTTTTTATATATTATTAGATGTGCAAAAAAAAAAAAGAGAGAGGGACGAGGTTGGATGGTTTGTAATGGTGTGGATTATGATTATCCTTAACAGATTATGCACGGATTCCCTTTTCTATAGGTGCTATTTGTGTATGCAGTACTGGACATGCCTTCGGTAAGAAAACGAAGACAAAATCAAAACTAGCATTGATATTCATTTCTTTTATGTACTTCGTTAGACCGATGCGCTGTTACTTTAAAAGTGATCACTTCCCCGCTTTATCAATGTTGTATAAATTGTGGTGTTAAGCGTCTTCAACTGACAATGGATGGAGACAATCAGCAAAATGCGTCATCATCAATGTCTTTATCGGATACAGTGCTATCTGAATGTTGGAAGTGTCTCTATTGTGGATCGGATATGGAAGCAATCACGGTAATAATGAAATATAAAAAAGGTTCTGAATGTGCTAACTCTTTATTTATATTATTGTTTATGTATATATAGCTCTAGTGTGGTAGTAGTCGTTAGTATTTTGTATATAGTATAGATTTGCCCGACAATGTCATATAGTATTAAACTTGAACTTGAAATCAAAAATTAATAAAAATCAACGGGCGATTATAGTAGGACAAATGGACAAAGAAGCGAAAATTGAAGACTAAATATGGTACCGAGTTTTATGTAGGCTGGATTTTCTATATGACTTTTCTTTATTTTATTTTTTAGGAAACACACCTTCTAATATACAGCATCAATTTAGCATAAAACAAAATTATGAATTGGATACAGTGCTCCATATATGCATGATTTTTGACTCCATTTATGTCTTTGAAACTACCACAACCGCATATGTACCGACATTTCATAGACAATTTTTTGTGGCAGAGGTGAAAAAAAAAAGTGCGGCACTTGAACACGAATGAACATATGACTAACACACCGTAAGTTATTTTGTTCCGTACTTATATAGGGGACCTCGATAAATTGGATGGCAAGACTACTCGACTTGAAGCAGTGCAGGAATTACAAACAATGGGATTATTGTTAGATCATACAAAACAAATAGCATTATCCCCCTTTCCCAGTCCATGATCCAGAGCTGTATTTATATATCCTCTCTTAGCTTCTATTCCATTAGCATTAGCACTATTATTCCTCATTATGAGGCTCAAACGCCCGATTTCCTGGTTTTATATCATATCACTTTTTTAAATAAAAAACAAATTGATTTAAGCATGTCCCAGTCTTCGTTTTGTAGTCAGTGCATTTGTTTATAGCAGTATGATAATGGCCAATCATATTCCATTGTTGTTGCATACACCGGAAACCCGTTTTTTATAATTATGTAAGATTAACTCACTTCCAAGACTTGGGATGTTAGCTTTATGCAATTATGATAAATTAGGTGTTGGTCATATCAATTTTCGATTTTTTATATTATCGTATGATTAAAGTGACATCGAACGGGTCATAATTTAATGAAAAATATTTTTCTGATCTTTTGCTAAAAAACCATTAAATATCTTTCAATTAGACAAATAGTCTCATGTTTCTTCAATTTAGGCAATATTGAGACAAATTATGTGATATTAGGAATTCTATATAGTAGACTTTTTCTCTATTTGTCCATAGATGTCGTCGCTTGAAGCACGGCGGCTGATCAATGTCGCCTCATGCCTTACTCATTTGTTTTTCTGCACGTACTGTACAGTACAAGCACGGTGGCGCTGAATATACGCATTTGACAATGCAAAAAAACCGTAAGAGAAACGATGTACATAAACGCATGGAGATAGGACATATTTTATTCAGATTTTGATTATTGATAGAGAGAGAAAAAGAATGGAAGTTTCATTTGGCTCCCATCAAGAGAATGATACAAAGACTGATAAAGGCTGCAAAAAATCATTTCAAATCCCGCCCACATGAAATATTTTACGTCTCCCTCTCCCACTTTTTTTATTTTTTCGGTTCTCTTTTCTTTTTGATTATTTTTTCTTCACCATTCAATTTCTATGAGGTTATTTTGGACTTAGAATAGCATCAAGACCAGGTTAGAAGGGTTTTCAGCTTAGGGATTACAAGATGCATGGGGAAACCCTTTCAATTTGGATCTAGGATTTAGGTCCACCATTAGTTGGCTTTGTAGTCTTTATTAGCTTAATGTAGTATTAGTTTGTCCATAGTTTGTTTCTATATTTGAATAAAATATGTCTCTTCTTACTTCCGTCAATGAAGAATGTTTTGTTAGTCTCTCTCATGTCTTGTTCAATAGATTCCTTTTTTTACTACCATCAGTCCTTTAGATTAGTGTTGAGTGTTGTTGTGAGTCAAAGTCTGATATCCCTTTTGTCATTCTCATGCTTTGTACTATACAATATATTAGAGATCTTTTTACAACTGTCACCTTAGATTAGTATTGGCCATCCTTCAAATCTCCTCTTAACCTCCCCCATGCTTTCCTCCGGTAGATCCCTAGTTGCAATGAACCCTCGTGTTTAGTTTTCGTATTTATCAAAATGCTCAATAAAATACGATTTTTTATTACCCATTCTTTGATCCATTTTTGTGAGTGGTCTATCACACATCTGCTTTCTAGTTCATCTATTATAGCTACTTTGACCACCTCACGACTGATTTCCAGTTCTAGCTCGCTTAATGTGAAATGTAGCTCTATTTCACTCATATTTTCAATCAACCAACGCCGTTACACTAATGGAAACTCCACTAGATGGGACATGCTGCATATATCCAGTTCATTATTATTTCTATTAAGCACACATAACCCAAATAAATACCAGTTATTTGTTAAGGAACTACCCGGAAAGTACGAAATCGCGGAAGCATCAATACCAATCCTGCTTGATATTTTTTTTTTTTTTTTTTTTTTTTTTTGGCATAAACAGAAAAATTCAAAAGGTTGAACGTTGAACATGACGAGTAAAGCTCCAAGGGATTACCCACTGAAATGCAAAATGCGGGGTGGTTGTTTAATCTCTGTATCCTGGCAATATCCACGTTCCAATGTTTAAATCCAGCGAACTTTTTCTTTTTCGAGCAGAGAATGCCGCGTGTCGTAAATGTCGCAAGCTTTAAAAATTGATGATTAACTGAATTTCAATAGGAGAGAGGAGATGAAATTCCATCGGTGATGAAAAATGAGCCAATGATACAGGTTGAAAATTGTACCATCATTATTCTTTTTATTACAAAAAGAAACAATGGGGCATGACTGGAACCAATTTTTTTGCTTTCTTTTACTTTATTTACTACCTTGCATACAATTCGTAGAAACCATCAAATACAAATGACCACCGAAATTGCTACTTTTGCCGCCGGATGCTTCTGGTAAGAAACTTTTTCTATTTTTTTTTTTAACTGTTTGCTGTATTCATGCGTTTTTTCAAACTTAATTTTATTTAAGGGGTACCGAACATATTTACAATAAACACTTTAAAGGAATCGAAACCAAAGTTGGTTATACTGGAGGGTCTGTTGAAGATCCTCGGTACGAACAAGTCAAAAAAGGTTCCACTGACCATGCCGAAGCGTTAGAAATCAAGTTTGACCCTGCGCAAATCTCATACGAATCCTTAGTGGAATTCTTTTACAAAATGCATGGTAAAACTCCACTACTTTCACCTCTCCCATATCATAAATGTTGAATCATGACGTCCCATTCCATATTATGATGTTATTAGATCCTACTACTTTGAACTATCAAGGTCCCGATGTTGGTAGCCAATACCGATCAGCCATTTTTTATCATTCACCCGAACAAAAACAAGTAATAGATAAGGTCACAACACAAGTACAAAAGGAACACTACCCCAATCAACCTATTGTCACTGAAATTGTACCTTTCCAAAGTTTTCATGATGCTGAAAAATATCATCAATTCTATTTGGAACGTAACCCAGATGGCTATGCTGTAAGTACAATAAGAGAATACAGCTTCATAATGATGATCGACTGACAATTTGTTTATGTTTTATCAATTCAATAGTGCCCTACTCATTATTTACGCTGGTAGTTTACTTCATTTTTATCATCACATCATTCCCCCCTCCCTCTGTATTATAGTCGCATGTTCCAATTTTACCCCTTCCACCTGTCAAAATAAAAAAAAATTTATTACAATATCCGCATATTTTTTTCTTGCGAAAAAAAAAGGGACACATTCTAAGCCTCTATGCGCTAAGATTTACACCCAGCTCCACAACTAGATAAAAATTGATGCCACTGAAAATTTAAATTTATCTTCCTTCCTTTTACACAGCTCAAAACATAAGGTACGTATTTTGAATCCACAATCACCCATCCATCCATCCATCCATCCATCCATCTATCCATCCACACATGCATCCATTATGATTCTATATAGTCACTTCTTTCTCTTCATGCCTTCTATTTTATCTCCTACTGTAATACCATTCAGTGGAATTCATGGATCCGTGATTAGATAGTCTGTGATTATGGACGTTTCTACTGTCTATTGTAAACTCAAAAGTACAAGGTTGAAAACGATTTTATATCTTCTCCTTTGCTCTTGACCACTTGCAGTCGATGTAATGAAAACCGCTCTTTTGAATCGATTTATTCGTATGGATCGACACTCATTTAAGCGACCCCTCAATTTTTTACTAACAATTGTCTCTATCTATTTATATATATATATATATATATATTATATACATATTTTTGTTTGATAGACAATATGCGTGTTTCCGTCTTGAACGACTGTTTGAACAACATCAACAACGCCGAACGTCGCGGTAAGAGACAAGTCCTTATCCGTCCTTCCTCCAAGGTCATTGTCAAGTTCTTGTCCGTCATGCAAAAGCACGGTAAGTCGTTTTTTTTATATTTTGATGTAGTAGTGGGGGGAAAGGTGTATTCCGGGTATAACTGGTGTTGCGATGCTTTTTTCACATCACAGCGCTTTTAGAACTTCGGTAGATTAATTTTTTGATTTCATCGTCTTCTTTTTTATCCAATCTTTATTAAATGTACCTCTAATACATTTATGATATGTTGACGATATGAAAGAGTTGATGTGAATTGAAAGACATTTATTATTATTATTATTATTATTATTTATTGTGATTTGGCTGTTGATTATCACTTTTACTGATGCTTTTCCATCTTTTTCTTATTACTATAGGTTACATCGGTGAATTCGAAGAAATCGATGACCACCGTTCCGGTAAGATCGTCATCCAACTCAACGGTCGTTTGAACAAGTGTGGTGTCATCTCTCCCCGTTTCAACATCAAGATTGCTGAACTCGAAAAGTGGACCCAAAACTTGTTGCCTTCTCGTCAATTCGGTCACCTCGTCTTGACCACCTCCGCTGGTATCATGGATCACGAAGAAGCTCGTCGCAAGCACGCTGGTGGTAAGATTCTCGGTTTCTTCTACTAAATTAGATATTTTTAGTTTAGTGTTTATTTGTCTGTTGATGAAATAAAATTATTCTCATGTCACATCACATTTATATGCTTGTCTTTACTGATGGGAAAATGGAAAGAGTTTATGATAGAGTGGGATTAGACAATGTCGCATACGGTGTCTTTACAGATTTTTGAGTATTTGCACAGCGCATAGACTTTTTTTTTTTTTTTTTTTTTTTTTTGCAATCCCATAGGCGCTGGTATTATGCAAACTTTGGAGGTCCCTCTAAGAGTTCCACAGGTGACCGATGATTGTCCCGTCCCCCTCCCTCCTCCGATAATATAGAGCCGCTCTTTGGTCTTGGAGATGACACCTTTTACTTCAGATAAAATATTATAATTAAAATCCCGCCCACGTGGTGAATTTTTTTTATTTACTCCCAATTTTATTTTCCTCTCTCTTTCTTTTTTCTTCCATTTTTTCTTCATCATTCAACTTTTTAGGGGTTATCTTGGACTTAGATTAGTATCAGGACTAGTTTAGAACGGGTTTCAGCTTAGGGATTACAAGATGCATGGGGAAACCCTTTCATTTTGGATCCAGGATTTATAACCACCCATTAGTCTTCATTAGCTTAGTTTAGTTTAACCATAGTTTTTATGTTCAACTGAATAAAATATGTTTCTTTTTAAATCCTTCAATTAATAAGTGTCCCAGCAGTCTTTCTCATGCCTTTTATCTTAGATACTTTTACAGTCCACCCTCCAGATTAGTGTAGATCATTTCTCAGATCGCCAGCTATGTTCATCATGCTTCTTTCAATAGATCCCGCCGTTTGCTCCCTTGTTACAATGAGTCTCACGCCGTCAGTTTAATATTATCTAATATGGTCTAACTTGTTGTTCGTCTCGTCTCCCCTTGTTCCACGGTCACATACCACATACTTACTGTCATGAACCCAAACATCTAACACTTTTCTATTTCTTCCCGCATTTACTTCAATTTTGGATTCTTTAGTTATACCGACCATTCATTTTCATTTAATGAATTAGCTTACCCACTTGTTTCTCGTTTTTTCTATTAGCTTGTTCCGTCCTGCCCTTCGGATGCATATTGTATCAATATTACCATTTTATTATTACTCTCTTTTCATACTTTTTTTGTTGTTCTGACTTATTAGTTCTGTACTTTCAGTGTAGTTATGACTCCATTCTCTCAATTCTTTATATACGTTGCCATCAGGTGTCATCCATCTCATCGTTTCTAACATACCCATCATTTGCCTTCAATTACTGCTTTAACAAAGATACTACTATGACTTCAATAAAAACCATATTTTTAGTTCCCCTTCCTTTTTTTTGGGGGGGGGGTGCGTAGTGACAAATGTATTTCAATAAATTATGTCCTTTCATCCACCGGATATCTAATGAAAAATGCCGCTATTACAGCCATACTGTGAGCGTCTATAGGATTTGGTATATTTCTATATAAAACCGCTTACAGTAGAAATAAATACTATAATACATATATAAAATGGAATATCACATTAAATCGAATGGAACGTCGGATGCAGTATTCGACTTTGGAAGGCGATGATTCTTTTTTCAGGGCCGGGTGTTGTGCTAATTTTTTATTTCCACTATGAATGACGGCAATATATACGAAACTTGTCCATTCATTTATTAAAAACAAGAGAAAAAAAATGACATTTGAACAACGAATTTGTGGATAATTGAAAGGGTAGAGTACATTTTCCTTTTCGGGATTTACCGTGGAGCAAGAGATTTCGCCGCTGTGTTTTAAATGTTGACATATAATTAAGTGTTTGTGCCCCATCTCAAGCGTTTCTTTTTTTTTTTTAAAAAAAAAAAATTACATAAATCCAATTCTCAACCACACCAAAATATACTACAATGATGATGCAAAACACAAAAGCCAAAGCCAAAGGGAACATCTCCTCTGTATTTGCCAGTCTGGGGGCAAGTAAATCAAGTCTTGAGCCTCGTTTTGTTACCTTGAAAGAAGAAATCACTCCTGAAGACCCTGATGTTTTACAAGCATCATTTGATCGGTTATTGGCCTCTTTTGGAAAAGAAAAGGAAGAAATCAAGCAAAAGGGATCTGCGGTGGTACCCGAAATCCATATTGATGATATCAAGAACAACGGTGGTAGCCTTCCGGAAGATGTTGCCGCCTGTGTGAGGAAAAGAGGTGCTCTAGTTGTGCGTGGGTTGATTGACCGAAAGGAAGCGCAAGATTATAAAACTCAAATCAAGGCATATATCAATGACCATCGGGATAAAATGATTGGGTACCCTGAAGATAATCCTCAAGTCTGGGAATTGTACTGGACAAAGGCTCAAGTCGCAGCCCGTGCCAATGAAAATTTTGCTATTGCCTCTCTTGCCCTCAATAAACTTTGGTATGCTCACCCTGACACGCCCGTGGATTTGACCAAGCCTTTGACCTATTGCGATCGTTTGCGCATTCGTCAACCTGGGGATTCGAATTTTGCTCTGGCAGAACATGTAGACGGTGGCTCTCTTGAACGTAAGAATATTTATAAACTATACTTCCTTGTATTCATAATTTATTTATGTTTTTGCATTAGGCTGGGAAGACCCTGAATACCGGCAAGTTTATGATAAAATTTTAAATGGCCGCTGGGAAGTAAGTTGATCCACATTGCATTTTTTTTTTTTTTTTTTTTTTTTTTTATGCTTTCTAACCTGGATCTCGTTATAGGACTATAATCCATTTGATGCAACCCATCGTATCAATGCAGAAATGGATCTCTACGAGGCACCTGGTGGTTGTTCCATGTTCCGCATCTTCCAAGGCTGGGTTGCTCTTTCTGATATCACGCCTGGCGGTGGTACCATTCGCGTATGTCCATTGATCAAGGAACAAACCGCTTACTACATGATGAAACCGCTCTTGGAACAACACAAGGATCAGGCCGATTTTATGGGCGCATGGCCGGGACGGTGTCACGACATTTCTAAGGAACATCATTCTCCCATTGTTGATTGCATGGTATCCATTCCTCCTGTTCAATATGGTGATGGTGTTTTCTGGCATTGTGATCAAGTCCATGCGGTGGAACCCAAGAATGAAATGAAGACAGAGGACTCAACTGTGCTTTATATTCCATCAGTACCCATGTGCCAGCGCAACTCGGAATACCTCAAGCGGCAACGGGATGCATTTTTGAACGGTAGAACGCCTCCTGACTTCCCTGGAAACCACTGCGAAGAAACTATTGATCTGCGCGCCAAGGAGAATGATATGACCGAACAAGAAAAAATTGGTATGGGCTTGCTACCATTCCCCGCCGTTTCTGAAAGTGAACAACAAAAAACAACATATGGTCAACGACAAGCTATGAAACAGCACAACGATATTCTTGGATTTCAGTAGACTTTAGTTAGTTATATTGGTGATATTACCATTCATTCCCTCCTCCTCCTCCCCTTTTTTTTTTATCAATAAAATTCATATCTTTTATCTTTAAAAAAAAGTCAAGTGTTTGTTTAAATGGTTTATTATATATAGGTTGTGCATAGAAATTAGTTTCTTGGATAGGACTTGATTTGATATCATACTGTACAATGTAGTATATCGTTTTTTTATCTTTGATTTTTTTTTTCAAAAGTAAGAATCACTTTTCTATCAAACAAAAAGAAAAAAAATCATATCAACCTTGATTAGCTTTGTTTATTTGGTTACCAATACATGAATGTAATGACAATGGTTTCATCAATCTGGATAGAACTCTGTTCGGAGAAAAACAAATAAAAAATGGAGAAATCGGGAGTACCTTTCTAGGCATTTGAAAGAAGAAGTTAGTATACTGAATTAAAAATAGGAAACCACAATCAAGTCAACATCATGACATAAGAGGCATAGAGAAAGAATTTCAATCATTCAGCATGATGCGTGTGTGATAGCATACTTTTTGAGTACAAACAGAGCGAACAGAAACAATAGATAGTCAATAAAATAAAAGACAATTCGAAAATCAATATAAAAAATACACAAAGAATGATGTTTTAATTGGTCATTTTTATTCAATGAGAAAATAATAGTAATATGATAACGATGATGATAATGATAATGATGATGATGATAGAGAGAGAGTGTGTGTGTGTTTGGAAAATAAAGCTACTATACAAAATATACACAATGATGATCAAAATGGTCTTTCTAATAATACTAAAAATAATAATAAAAAAATAATCGAAGGAAAGATGGGAAAAGAGAATAAATAAAAAGGGGGGTAATCTGAATATAAACGGTTTCAACCAGACGAACCAATGAGCCAACCGGAATGCAGAATAGCCAAGGTCCTTATCGAAACACCTTCAAATATTAATTGGATCCATTACGTACGCTTGTATTTGTTTCATTGATGTTGTTCTGAAGAAGAGGAGGAGTCATGCTGACCGTTGTCGTTGCCATTATTATTGCTGATGAATGAATTTGTTGTTATGGTGGTCGAAGGCGTATGTATTGAGTTATTTGCGATGTGTGTTCTGCTGATATGGTCTTGAATATCCCCCACCGCCCTTGAACTTGGTCGTTTAAAAAGTCTGTGTTGATCAATTTCATCTGATTTTCGATTGATATCTTTCATAGGTGTTGTCGTTGATGTGGTGCTCCTTGTCATACCCGGTGATGGACGGTTTTTGTCTATAGAGAGTTGTCGTGTTGCTCGGTTCATTTGTGCTGTATCATATTCCTGTTCGGTTGATTCTGCTGATCTGGTGTTTGTAGTTCTATCCGTCATGATTACATCATTGTCCTTGTTTTTGGTGGTATCGTTTTGAGGGGAGGATCCAACTGGTTTGCTGTTCTCCCAAGAAGTTGAAGATGTCATTCCATTTCCACCTTCATGTTCCTTCATCCAGTGTATTAACAGTTGGTCACCATAGTATTGGAATTCTTCCACAGTAACAAAGAGGTTGTATTCATTCAACGCCAAAAATTCTACTTCTAGTACATTCAATTCGGAGACTGGAAGACCACCCACCTAAAAAATAGAGATAGGAAAGTTTAGAGCGAAAATCCCAGCCCACCCTACCTCAGTTTAAATTTCCATTGACTTACCTTTGCATACCGTGTATTCGTAAAAAAAACGTCAGAGAATAGTTTGCTGGCAATCATCACACCAGCGATAATGAGACGATGTACGTTGTATGAGTCTATCCGTAGTGGTACCGGTCGGGCAGGTGGATCAGGTTTCGCCATACGATCAAAATAAACCAAAATAGCCAAAAAGCATTCATTTGTACAAGGACAATATTTGAGTATACGGTTGAGATAGGCTTGAATGGAAATGCTGGGTATGGATCGAGCGTGGAAGCAGGTGTATATATTTGGTGAAGACATGTGACGAGACGATCGTTGATTGCTGGTATCGTCTGATTTTTGTTGTTCGTCAGCTTTTAGCTGCGTTGCTGTTACTTCCGTTGTTGTTGTTGTTGTTGTTGTTGCTGTTGTTGTTGTAGATTCGTTTGATTTGACATTGGCTGCTGCTGTGTGTATCGTATCATTCACGCTGATGACTTTTTCCAATAAAGATGTTATAAGCTTGATAGTATCCTTTGTTGGATGGACACCCAAATCAAAATGAAATGTCGATGGGCTTTCCATAACATAAAATATATAAAAACGTAGAATATATATTTATATATATATAGAAAGAATAGGACGGATGAAGGAAAGGGAAGGCGAAAGAAAGTATTTGAAGAACGAGGTCAGAAAGCGGTAGGAAAAAAAAATCCAAGAGGGAAGAAAAAAAAATATCAGTGAGAGGGAGACTCGCCAATTTTTTTTTTTTTTTTTTTTTGACGCCGCTGGATTTCAATGCGTAAAAAAAAAGGTATCATCAATTGCAAAAAAATGATAATTTATTCAGAAATGACGTAAACCAATACCAACTAGTAACTAATCTCTCGACTGCCATGTTCATCACTCTCTTTCCATATCCAGTGAATTCCCTGCATTTTTTTATCCAGGTGTTGTCACATCCATTTGATTTGTCATTAAGTGCACGTGCCATTTGATCCACCACCAGCTGTCGTGGCTGGGTTTGCCATCACTACCATCAGACAACTAAAATGTTAAACAGTAATTCAAATGTTTTATACACAGTAGTTTCTGGAAAAAAAAAACAAAACAAGAAATCCTAGTTGAATATCAAATAAATCAAAAAAAGCCAATCATGAAGACCGTTGCAAAATATGTATTGATATATTTTATTGTCATGATAAAGAAAAAAAAAGTATAAAACTAAAACTAGCAATAAAACAAAAGTAACACTATTTATAACTACATGGCATATTCAGAAGAGGAAGAGGGTAGGTCACGTCAATAAGGAGGAGGTCTTGTTGCATCGTCCATCCACAGTTGGGGAATATTTGCCTGAAGAAGAGAATGCTCATTGAAAGGAGGAAAAGGTTGTCCCATATCAGCCAAAGCAGAAGAGTATTTCCAATAAATAGTATCGTCAGTAGATGGTAACATGCCAGAAAGTATTTGCTGCTGCTGATGCCAGGCAGGCGGCGGGTAGTAGTTGGGCGAAGCAAGCGGTCCTGGAAATCGATCCATTCGAGGAGGTGGCCTAAAAGTCTGGTGAGCGCCGTAGCAAGACATAGGGGAAGGAAATGAGGGTATATTTGTCAATTTCGGCGAACAACCCAGAGGTGGATATTGCATACGTTGTTGTCGAGAATGTCTTAGTGGAAAGCCATCCAATCGTAAAGGTCGTGTACGGTATCGATCAATCCTGTATAAATCATCGTCTGAATCACAGTCAATGACATCTGGCTGCTGAAAATACGGGCTGTCATGATAAAAAAAGGGATGAGGCTGTTCGACAGAGTGGATGCGTTGGTGTCTACATCGATTATCAACCGATCGTGGCCGTGAAGGAGGACAAATAGAAGACAGGGAATCGTAGTAGTCAATTGGATGATCCTGATCCACTTCTATAGGACTTGGTGATTGCATATCAATAGATTTAGATCGCGCGCGCCTTGGGCGCGAAGTTGTGAGACGCACGCTACGTAATTTTGGTGAATACATATCTTGTCGTTCCCCATGCTGCGAAGATAATGACTGATATTCGTGTTGATGTGATTGGCTGTTCCGTCTAGATAAGCTACCCGACCGCCTTCTATTTGTTTGAGTAGGATGTTCATTGGCTGACGAAAAAACCGAGGGAGGTGGAGGCGGTTGCTGTTCATCTGAGGTATATGATCCAGAATAATCGTTCATTGGTGCTAGGATATGCCTTTGATGTAGTGGAGGAGGAGGTGGTGGTTGTATTCGGCGTTGGTTTGCCCGATAGCTGAGACTGTCAGACGACGATCGGCCACCGGTAGTTGTCTTTGATGATGAGCGGGAAAGGCGAGGTATGCTGTTTCCAGACCTAGATTTCTTCAGTTGTGATGCTGATGAAGTGCTGCTACTTGAAGAGCGCAATTTTTCTTGATATAGGGACCGAAATTCGGGAGAATCAGGGATTTCATCGAGATGAGAAAGGTTGTCGGAGAATTGCTGTTTATAAAAGTCTGGAGGTCGTTGCTGTTGCTGTTGTTGCCACCGCCAATCATCGTCATATTGATCTTTAATAGAAGGTGATAAGCTGCCATCGTGTTGCAGTGTTCGCTCTTGTTTCAATGCCTCCAGTTCCAATAGCTTGGTCTGCGTCCGATCAATTTCAGCTTGCATCCAGTTGGTTCGTTCCTTGTGCAACTGTTCCATACGTTCATATTCTACACGATCCATGATTCGTTGTTGTTGCATAAACATGACCTGTTGCTGAAGTGATTTCACATAGTCTGTGTCTTGCATTTGTCGTGTGGTATGATTCAATAAACCGGGTTCATTACCGTTTTTGGCGGGCGGAGTAGGGTGTGCTGTTTTGATGGTATCGGTATTGTTGAGCCAATCAGTACTAGGTTGATGTCGTCCTGGAGTATGCTGATGTTGACTGGTTTGTCCTATTGGCGCTAAAGTGACCGATGGACCGGATGCTGCTGGTGGAGGTGACAAAGGTAATGACGATGTAACACCATGCGTACTACTGAAACTGATGGGTGAGGGGTGTCGCTGAGATTGAGGTTGTCGAGTCCCAATTCCTGTAGTCATGTTAGTCAAAGAGACGTAGTCCATAAGGGTTGAAGTTGAAATTGTAGGCGATTCCAATGCTGTATCATAAACCCGATTCGAGTCATCGCTTCCAGTCATTGAGTTCATGGGTTCATGTGGATCTATTCAAAGATTATCATGTTTAGTTCATTGTTCTAATATACGAATTTCTCTCCAGCAGACTTCTTTTTGTTTTTGCTTTACCTGATCCATCAAGTGATTTTTCGTTTCTGATAGCTGGAATTGGGTTACCATCATACTGAGGAGGTAAGGCAGTAATGGGTGACACCTTTCTGGGTTTGGTTGAGGTTGCAGCTCGCATGGGAAGGATTTTGCGATCATGCTGATTGTTGAGCGGGGCCATCGAGATCATATGCAATTTGTCGTCTTCAACGTATTCAGGCAAAGGTGTATTTTGTGTCTGTGTTTCTGCTTGTGATAGTGGTGTTAATAGCTGCTGTATTGCTGTATCAGGATCCAGTTGAGTTTTTTCAAGTTCATAGCTTCTCAAGATGGCTCGGGTAGGTGGTTCGGCATAACGTGGACGAGGCATAACCAGGGCTGGAGGAGAGCTTGTTGACCTATGAAGCCGTTTTGTCATAACTTGCTGTCTTGGTGTGGTAGGTTTCAAGGTGCAATGACTAGCACTATGCACAAGTGTCTTGTTGTTGGCATCGGTCAGTAATGAATTTCGTGGCTGTTCTGTAGACCGCGATACCTGAACCTTTTTCGCTGCTTCAATATTGCTGATATGAGTGTCCGAGTCTACGCTGATACTGAAACCCGCAGTTGATTTTGTCTTTTTCTTGCTACCATTGAAGAATTTCTTCATGCCCAAGTATTTTTGTTTGTAAAAAAAAAAGATTGAAAAGAATTCAAAAAAAAAAAGCAAAAGTAAAAAAGAAGAGTTCAATTTGGGATGCGAAGACTAAAATAAACAATAAAAAAAAGTACCAAAAAGGGAACCCGATAGCAAACACCCCCGTTCAGCGTAAAATAAAATACCAATGCAAATCATGATAATATGGAGAAAACACCAATAATTTTTTATTTATTTTTCTATACAGCAATAAAAAATAATAATAAAATGACTAGCTAGCTAATCTATTGACCACCCATTTCCTTGGCGAGTTCTTCAGAGCGCTTGATGACATCAGAGATGGAACCTTGCATGTAGAAAGCAGTTTCAGGGAGAGAGTCATGCTTACCATCGAGAATTTCTTGGAAAGAGCGGATGGTATCTTGAAGCTTGACGAGACGACCTTCATAACCAGTGAAGACTTGAGCCACAGCGAAGGGTTGAGACAAGAAACGTTGGATCTTACGAGCACGTTCGACAACCAACTTATCTTCTTCAGACAATTCGTCCATACCCAAAATGGCAATGATATCTTGGAGAGACTTGTAGTTTTGGAGGATTTGTTGGACATCAGTGGCAACCTTGTAGTGTTCAGCACCAACGATACGGGGGTCCAAAATACGAGACTTGGAATCTAAAGGATCGACAGCGGGGTAGATACCCAATTCGGCAATGGAACGGGACAACACAGTGGTGGCATCCAAATGCGCGAAGGTAGTGGCAGGAGCAGGATCAGTCAAATCATCAGCAGGGACATAGACGGCTTGGACGGAGGTAATGGAACCGTTCTTGGTAGTAGTAATACGTTCTTGCATACCACCCATATCAGTAGACAAGGTAGGTTGATAACCGACAGCGGAAGGAATACGACCCAAAAGGGCAGACACTTCGGAACCAGCTTGAGTGAATCGGAAAATGTTATCAATGAAGAGCAACACATCTTGACCTTCTTCATCACGGAAGTATTCAGCAATGGTCAAACCAGTCAAAGCAACACGGGCACGAGCTCCAGGGGGTTCGTTCATTTGACCGAAGACAAGGGCACACTTGGAGTCACCTTCGAGCTTGATGACACCAGTTTCCATCATTTCGTGGTACAAATCGTTACCTTCACGAGTACGTTCACCAACACCACAGAAGATAGAGTAACCACCGTGAGCCTTGGCGATGTTGTTAATCAATTCTTGAATCAACACAGTCTTGCCGACACCAGCACCACCGAAAAGACCAATCTTACCACCACGAGCGTAAGGAGCCAACAAATCAACGACCTTGATACCAGTTTCGAGAATTTCGGGAGTAGGGGATTGGTCAACAAATTCGGGAGCTTCAGCGTGGATACCACGGTGGGTCTTAGCGTTGATGGGACCACGTTCATCAATGGGTTCACCAATAACGTTGATAATACGACCAAGAACTTCCTTACCGACAGGGATAGTAATGGGAGCACCAGTATCAACAACTTGTTGGCCACGGACGAGACCTATTTTTGAAAAAAGTAAAATAAAATAAAATGAGTTATGGCTGTTAGGCATTCTAAGCTAATTTTAATCTCTAAACTTACCTTCAGTACCATCCATAGCAATGGTACGGACAGTGTTTTCACCCAAGTGTTGAGCAACTTCAAGGACAAGACGACCACCAGTGTGACCCTTGACTTCGAGAGCGTTCAAAATAGCAGGGAGGTTGTCTTGTTCGAATTGGACATCAACAACAGCACCGATGACGGAACTATGAACAAAAATAGCTGAGCATTTATACTATATATATTGAAAACAGGTCTGTTTAAAAGAAGCTTACCGAATTTGACCAGCAGGGGAGGCTTCGGTAGCATATTGACGGCCTATAGAAGAATCAAAGATCAAAAGAAAAAAAAATAAGTAAACAATAAAAAAAAAGCCTGGCTGATTTTTTATTACCCTTGACGGCGACAGGCTTCATAGCAGACTTGGTGAAGAGAGCAGTGTTGGCCTTTTGGGCGCGAAGAGCACCACGAGAGGCAGTGATAATTCGGTTGAAGTGCATCGTTTCGTTTTATCTGAGGGAAGAAAAAAGAAAAAGGAACTCGAAAAAAATAAAAAAAAATAAAGAACCACGGTCTGGTTGAAAAAACACAGTCATTTTTTTCAGCCCCCACCTTCGCTACCCGCTACTGCTCTCCGATGTGATTTTTAATTTTTGGCGGCTTGTGCCACAAAACGTCGATGATCGGCCTTTTAAATTAATTAGAATGGAAGAAGAATACAATTGTGGTATGTATGGTTCTCTAGTATGTAAAATCAACCTTGATTATTGCAATTATGTGTAAAATATTCTCACATTTGAATATTTTTTTTTTCTTATCTACTGGGTATCAAGGTAGGTGTTGCTGAAGTGTGGTTTTTGATGAAATTAGACAACCGTCCCTCACTGAGACAGTCCCCTGCGTCAACTCCTTTTAGGTTGGACTTCATTTTATAGTATTTTACTCCATTCAAAAACTAAATAAATAAAAAGTAATAAGCTGGGTATATATACACTATGTATATTCTAACTTAGGTTGCGCTGGCGACGTAGTTTAGGTTGATTAATATGAATGATAGAACAGAATGTGGCCACGTTTCATATCAAGTGGCTAGAACTGCCAATCAATAACTAAGCGTCTGGGGGAAATGTGGCAACTAGTCATAGATAAGCTAAAACGCACTAGAAAATTATCTATAGCGGGGGTTATACGCACAGCAGCACCTAGGTTCATTTTTATGATTGGGCGATCAGGACTACGGCTATTTTTGATAGTAAGTAATCTACGACTGACAATCAGTTCTTGCGGAGGTGAGAAGGGGATGCTCATAGTGGGTGAACTAGAAAGCAAGTATTTGGTAGGAGGCACACAAAGCAGTTCTAATAGCGACATTACTCGCTATCAAATGGATCATAGTATGGTTAATAAAAAGGACATGTTTTATTGAAGCATATTGGTAGATGCTAAAACTAAAGATGAGGGGATGGAGGTCATTGTAACAAGGGATCAAAGGGAAAGATCTATTGGAGAGAGCATGATGGAGATCAACCTGCGATTTTAAAAATGGTCAACATTAACCCAAAGGGACAACTGTAAAGAGGGCTCTATTATAACGTATAATGAATGCAAAAGTCTAAGAGGGACAAATATTACTGAACGACAACAACGATCAGCACTAATCAAAAGGATATGATGTAGCAAAAAAAGTGACATTTTACACAAAACATGAGAGGGTTTATTGGGACATTTTTCATTGAAGCAAGTAAAAAGAAACATATTTTATTCAAATGTAGATACAAACTATGGACAAATTAACACTTAAGTAAGCTAATGAAGGGTCCAAAAGCCAGCTAATAATGATCCTGAATCCTGAATCCAAAATGGAAGAGTTTCCCCATGCATCTTGTAATCCCTGAGCTGAAACCCCTTCTAAACTAGTCCTGACGCTAATCTATGTCCAACATAACTTCATAGGAGCCATAATCGCGAAAGAATAAAAAGAAAAGAAAAGCAAGAGAGCGAAAAAATAAATTGGGGGGGAAAAAATAAATAAAATTCACGTGTGCGGGGTTTGAATTGAGTTGGCTATTTGGTCTTGAAGGATACAAAAAAAGAAGACTCGCCTTTTCTTTTACAATAATCGACACCACACAAAATCAATCAATACGGTAGTTGTCTTCTCATGAGAGTAAACATCACCATTTAACATTGATGACATGGCTGTTCTCAATTCTTGAAGCAGTTGCAAACTAAAAGGGGCACTTCTGCCTAATTTAGGTAGCCTCTTCACTGTCGAGAAGTTCGTCACTCACAAAACATAGGATAGATTACCCTCATTTATTGTATTATAATATCTGAAGTTATGTTTATTATACAACAAGATATCCCCATTTTTACAAATGCCATTAAAGGGTAAAATTTGATAATTGTATTGAATTCTTATGCATGATATTATACCGAGGATCAGGACGGGAATGGTGAATTTTGAGATAGAGAAAGAGGGTAAAAGTAACCGGACAATATGTATACATATCTACGACGTGAAAGTCGACGATAGTAAGGTTTGAGCGAGTATGAAATGCAATTAACGTTTGACGCATTAATAAAATAACCTGTGCTCTTTACGTATGATATTTATGAAAAAGGGGATGTGGTGTATACATGTGAGTTGGGAATTGATTTATGATCGGTTAATAATCTTTCAGGGGGAAGTCTCACAATGGGTGCCTGAACATATTGAACATTTCAAATCTCCGACATTGATATGATATCGAGCAGTTTCATATTTCTTAATACTTTTGCTCAGTAAGTTTAAGGAGATATTTTTTTGTTCATAATATGTCGAGAATACATAATACAAATTTCGGCATTCATGAATACCAAAAAAAAGGAGGCTATCGACAGCGGGGCTTCAAATTTGCCACTGTTTGTGGAAGTCAGCGATTCCCTATAAAAGGCAAATAAATTGTCTTCGTTTTTTTTTATACATTCAATTTATCATCTATAAACAAATTCAAATAACAATAATGCGTTTCCAATCCATCTTCTTCTTCTTGGCTTTGATTTTGACTGTTATGGCTGTACCTGAAATTGAACATGATCGAGAAGAGTTTGATATTCACGGTAATATATAATATGTGATGAGTATAGCAAAATCAGTCATTGGCTTATTAAATCCATCAAATCCTTATTTTCTTTTTTACATATTATGATATGACATAATTACAGATTGTAAATTTTTTACATCATTATCCTGCATCCGAGAATGTCCCCGAGGCTATGTTGGCGTTTACCGTGACTTATGCTTCGCAGCTGAAGATCAACATGAATGTTGCGCTGTACGATGCTGCCGCTCTCGTCATAATGGTGATCAAGAAGCTGATGGAATTGAAGGTGGTAACATCAATCGAAACTTTCAAGCTGGTCTTGGAAGATCTAACTGACACCTGAATGACGCTAAAGCCGGCGTTCATAGAGCTTAAGCTATCATCTCACATATCATATCGTTTTGTTCCTTGGTGCTCACCATCAAATCCATTTCATTTATATCATATCGTATAATAAGTTCTACTCTAAGCTATCATATTAAATCATTTCACGACACTCTCATACCACTATCATAGAGTGTAATGCTATTTCAAATGGTAGGCCATGCTATCCTTTAACTTCCTCCCTGCTATTTCTTGCCTAATAAAGCTTTCTATACCATACACACAAAACATTTACATTATATACGCTTTGCTACATCACATATGAATTGCCCTTCTTCCAACAAATAATGTTAAACACACACATACACACACATACACACGCAAACACACGCATACACACGCATACATATATATATATTGGAAAAACAATTTTTTTTATTTTCATAAAAACATTGCGTGTAATTTATACTATCTAAGTAACCCTAAATATACCTACTAACTAAGCATATCTGTTTTCTATCCATATCGGAGACCACCATAGAGACCCACCATAAAAGTGGATTTGAACTGAAGATTGTGTGTTAAAAACCCGACGAAGCCTTTCCATTTCGATCGTACCGCTTGTGTGGTTACTTTCCCTTCCTTATCTACACCAAGTCGCCTGTTGTAGCTACCTTCCAACCGTTCCCAATGGATCGTAATGAAGCCATTAAATGATAGGTACTATGTTGATCAAGTCAAAAAAAAAGGAGAGATAGTTTGTAAGGTGTCTGTAATCATCCCTATTCCATCATATTGATGATATCCAATGTACCTGTAAAAACATAAATCCAGCGCCAACCATCAAAGCAAAGAGCTTGCCTACTTTTTTGATGAAATACCCAGTGCAGAAGCCGAGAAAAATACCAAAAGATAGTTCACCCTTGTGTAATAATGTTTTTTTGGCTTCAATATCTTTGGTGTTGGTCATTTCAATAGTAGAGGGATCTACGTATGCTGCTATAAATTGAAAAACACACCAACTGAATAAGTATATTCCTGTCCTCTATTCGTTCCCTCCCCACCCCCTTACCTTGACAGTGAACTGTTCGTTTAGTCCATAAACCTGCAGTCATAGTCCCCGTAGTGGCTGCTACAATCCCCATCGTCTTTGTTGCGCACGTCCAGTGTACTGTTGTCGATTTTAATATGGCATATTTTCCTTGGCTGCTGGCAGTGGCTATACTATATTTCTTCATCACAGCTAGGTAAAAGATATAATCACCAAAAAACAATCGTTAAGCAAGTTGACAATGTCGCGTTTCAATTGACAGCATTTACCGGATGATTTTATAGGACTGACGAGGGTGCGTTTAAAAGCATGCTGTGCAGTTGGTTGCAAGCAAGTCAATGGTCGAACAGTTCGTAACATTCAGAACAAAGAGGAAAAGAAAGAAAAGGAAGTCGTCGCAAAATAGCGGCGATTAAATAATAAAAATATGTAATGGACTGGGCCGGAGAATGAATCATGTACCTTCGTTCCTTCAACCATTTTTTATCAAGCCTTTTCCGAATGTCGAGAATCATGAGGTGACTCATTCAGTATAAATTCAATATGGTGAATACAAATGCTTGAATCGACTGTAACTTGGCTAAACCAACCTAGTCTAACGTATACACGGCTACTCTGCTGCGCATGCTCTGGGTGACAAGAAACAAACTCCTGAATTACTATCATGATCAAGGTAAAACAGTAAAACATTACGACACACTAAAAATATGAAAAAACCATAGTATATATGTATCCATTTACATGGTTTTTTATTTCCATTTGACGTAGTAACCTTCCCATCTCAAACCTTATGTAAGCTGTATCACATCTATGCCGAACACGAGGGATCTTTGACTTTGTATGATCTCCTAACAGCCAACAATATGAAAACAACTTTGCTAAAGGTAATGCATAATAAATGTTATATATATATATATATATATATATATGCATTTTGCTTAACAAACAGTACTTTATTTACTTTTGCACATTTAGTTTCACCATTCTTTGAAGGCATCTCTATTATCTGGCGATTGTGTATTGCAATGGGTGACAGCGCGGTTGTTGGAAACTTCAGTAACTCATTTTTGTATGAACTTTCTCAGCACTATTACACCATGATCGATACCATTAAAACGACCCTGATGGAAGCAAGTGACGATCAACAGTAAATAAACGAGACGATATGACAAATCAATTGGTGATGATATGAAAACTTGGCAACATCCTCATTATTATCAATGCAAAACGTTTGGTGGATGATGACTACGGCAAAGAAAACGAACGCCAATTTGTACATGGTAAATATTTGGAAAACGACGACTCGTATAGACGGACTGTTTGCTTTGTGCACGTATGGTCGATGCATGGATACGGCTTTGATGATAATGGTGCTGGATTCTGTGTGCTGTCATCTTCGAAGGTGGACTGAATGCTGCAAAGGGTGCGATTTGGTGTGATTTGGGTGCATTATGCAAATGATCATTTTTGTACTGTACTGTACTGTGGGAAATGGCAGCTTCAATGGGAAGGTGGTGGAATCAAGGCGAAACTTGCGAAGCTCTATCAGAATGATTTGATGGTGTGGTGCTCTTGAATACTCTAGGGTTTGAACAATTATCGTGGTGACACAATGCATCCGAACGGTGGTAATGAATACCCCTTTATGATGGACAAAATGACGCTATTGACATTTCCATGGTTGGTGGCCACGCCTGTGACACGCGGTAGTTATCAAGTCCAATTTGTGAAAGCCTAAAATTGCTCGGGGTGCTTGCCTGTTATGGTTCCGTGGCACCTATTCTTGCAGGATTTTCAAAGAAACAGTGGTCTGATGGTTTTACCTTGGCAATCAAACAACAACAACAATATTAGCGAATCGACAAACTCTCGGTGGCGAAAATATTTATAGGAAGCACAACGACAACCGGGCAGCCATGATTATCGAATTATTGGGAAGCGCTACTGCATGCAGCTGCCGATCCACATACAAAACGCTCCTGCTCACGCGATCCATTGGCATCAATCAACAGCGTTCCAACCATCAATCACCATGTTACACAGTGTACGACGCTTCCAACATAAACAACAACAGAAAGGACGATGACAAAGATGCTGCATAGTAGCTGCTTGGGTTATTTATCAAACAAGGTCATCTAGCTCGAACTCGAAAAATTCCCACCGCTTGTTAAGGACACACTGCAAGAAGTATGGAAGGCGACGATGCAAGAACAACAAACAAAACAACACCATGAAGAACCAAGTTGCTGGGTATATCGATACATATGATTGTGGCTCGGCTTTGAAATGTGGAATGAACAAAACCAGGGTATTCGAAGGACGACGGTTCCAAGCTGGAATTGGATTGAGTAAGTACAACTGCATTGAAAGTCATTGGACTATTCAGTGAAACAAACCCGGCTCACGATTTTTTTTTTTTTAGGAAGGATGGACTATATTATCTTTGGCACAAGATCATGAACAACAATAATGGGATCTGAAAAAAAAAATGGACAACGATTGTAAAACGTGGTTTGGATGACGTGACGGTGGGAATAGAGGTCAGCAGTTTACATGCAGGTGTTGTGGAAACGTGGCTAGCGCCGGCGCTCATGCAGATGTGTGTACTATCTTGTTTGGATCAAAATGACGAAGAATCAACTAGTGGATTGGAAACTATTCTATATGAATTAGAAACCTCAGAGATGATGGAGGCGGAGATGACAAGAATGGATATGCATTTGCTCAAGATTTACCCGACGGTGTTGGGGGTTTATACTCTAGAGTACGTGCATGGATTAGTATCAACAGAGGGGATGCGGACGAAATATATTATTGGGACAAATCATGGGTGACACAGCAGGTATTACGACTACCACAACAACAACAACAAAAAAAAAAAACAACAGCCGCATGGATCTACAGAAAAATGAACACCATGAACGAACAACTACAACAACGACAACCAAAGCAGTAACGGTACTATATTTTATGTATCCAAGTTGGCAGCTCTTGATAGGGACATACAATGCTTTGCTTATTGGTGGTAGTGGTGGGTGATCGGGAATGACGGAACAGGCAATGGTGAATTTATCTAGGGTGGCTGGGACGGAACTCTGTCAAATCGGAAGAACAAATGACCAGGCGAATTGGATGAACTTGGTAAGAAAGAAATATCATTAGTTTTAATGTGCCGATTTATCAATTTAACAAGCTATTTTTTTTATACTTACATATTTGTATCCCAGGACGACTTCATGTTTTTAGCTCATCGATTGTAATCTAGGTTGTTTGCTTTTTGTGGCGAAAAAGGATTTGGCCGTTTGGGAATATTTTCATCATTGTGGATAATCCAGCTAGCTGGTGGCATGATGGTGATGCTATGGATAGGAGCAATCTATCTCTTCACTTTTGGAATTAGGTGCATAGAAATATAGTTATGTAGAAATATAGTATTTAGAAATATAGATATATCATGGATTATTATTATTATTGTTTAGCTGAAATAAAATGATGCTTTTTTCATTTGATCTAAGCGGCGTTTTATTTTATATTGAAAACATGATATTCTGGGTTTAGGTAGATTTTAGGTTGGTTTATTGTTGAACAGCAGGCTTTTTAATGTTATCACTTCGGATTCTTTTCCCCCCTTTTTTCATATTGTATTGTTTATAGTAGCGATGTTTTATTTTATAATATTTAGTGTTTGTTATATCTACATAATTGTTTGTTATTCTCGGAGTAAAAAAAAGTTTGGGAGAAAAGAGGGAGGGAATTATTGTGCGATGTGTGGGCAATGGGAGACGATGAAGAGGTGCGCGGACAGGAGATTGGAACAAGCTGTATCACGTGGAACCTTGTTACTTTTTGTTGTTGCAGTTATATTTTGCATTGACAAAATGTAATCTTTGGTTTTCATCCCATGAAAAAAAATTCAAGTGTAACATTAGTTGCAGCAAAAAGGGGAAATGAGAGCAAAAAATGTGAGACAAGTTTGCAGCTCGGCAGCAACCCGTTTTTTGACACAAGTCAGATGTCTGTTCCTTCTCTACAGCATCATGGCATATTTTTTTGTATAAATATGAATGATTTTCCAACCACTTTTTTTAATTCTCTTTTCTCTCTCTCTTCTTTCGATTTACTAGTTAGAAATACAGATCATCATTTTATACATATCATACCCAACATTCTCTTTTCATAAACATATATAAATAAACACTCTTCTCATATAAATATATATCCACTAACTTACACAAACACACTATGACTTATTTACCATCACCTCCAACATCACCTTTATTATCTTCTACAACTGAAAGAGTACAATGCGGATCTTGCGATCGGGCGTTAGGTACAGATTGGTTTTGTTCATCGTGCCATATAAAATGCTCAACCTGCAATCGATTTCTAACCGGCCAAGAATATTGTACAAGATGTTGGTCTTACGATCATGGCCACGGAACTCTGATACGAAGACGAAATTTATCTTCATCATCGACATCCTCTGTGGCATCAACAGCAGCAGCAGCAGCAGCAGCTTATAGAATGATGGTTCCTTCTCCAACAACTAGCAGCAGTAGTCTTCAGAACCAAGAAGATGATTTTTATCTTTACTCAGCCTATTTTTAGCCAAATTTACCCCTGAATTTATTTACCCTCACCATTTTTTTTATTCACTTGTATAAAAATAAATAAAACAGTTTTTTGTATCATATATATAAAAAAAGAGGATAATAGTTTGTATTTATAATGACTATAATTATGATTGGCTGATAAGTGATTATGTAGCTTCTGTGTGTATATTGATTGCATAGGCTTGTTTTCATTTTTATGCAAAAGGGGGAAAAACAAAGTACAAATGGTTCTAAAAAGTCGGGGCTGATCTGTCGTCAGAGGTTTCCAATAATGAAATCATGCAAGATGACATGTTTTTTATCATGGGAAAAAAATACGCTGTTTGTATACAAGATGATCCTTTTTCTTTCTTTTGAAACGCCAAGCATCAATATCAACATCGTGAATATATACATCACCCCTGAAATTCAGTGAATAAAAAAAAAGTATTTTACATTCCGCTTTTTTTTTTTTTTTTTTTTTTTTTGGCAAACGGTCCGAGACAAAAAAATATCTCCGGTCCCCTCATCCTTCCTTTTTTTTTTTTTTTTTTTTGGTTTACTGGATATGAATAATGGAATTTCAAGGATTTCCTCGGATCCATAGCATATTCTATGCCGTCTTTGATATCATAAAAGGAACTGTGGTCAAACATCAAGTACCAGAAGGAAGTGTCACCTTAAAACCTTCACAGCAAACCGGTACTTACGACTCTTCTACTCAATTACAACACCAAGAGCAGCAACACGAACATGCACAAGCACAACCACATAGACAAGAGGAACAACTGCTTCATCATCAGGCGAATCAAATGGAATACCAAAACAAACAGAAGCAACAACAGCAAACAGGCAGCAACAAGCCCTTGATTGACTTTGAAGCGATAAGCGAATACATCATACCCAAGAATCAACTGTATAAACGACTCGTGACAATTAGTACTGGCAATTACAAAGTGATGGGCTGTCCTGTGGTGCTCCATGATCATGAAAAGTATCGCAATCTTCGGAACGAATTCAGATTCAATCTCTGTTTCATCTTCGATGATCAAGCAGAAACGACCAGCTACGAAGCCGTTGTCCGGAAACTTTCTCGTGTCTTGGAAGGTCTCGAGGTAAAGCATATCATTCATATATGAAGCGGAAGGATTTCTGTACGATTCATATTTTTTTTTTTTATTAGTTAGAATGTGATTTCCTGTCTCAAGATGCCAATTCTGAATCCAAAACGGTGCAAAACGTCATTGAACAATTATATGAAGATCTAAACAGCTATTGTGAATGCCAAATCCCAATCAGTAAGTATTTTGAAGCCCCACTCCCTATTCCTCCTATCCAATCAAATATCGAAGTTGGAATACTTTAAATCAAACTGACTACCATTTTTATTTTATTCTAGATGCCTTCAACACGATCAATTTGAAACTATTTCCATCGTATCCAAATCCTCCTCCAGTGCATGACTATCAGGTACCCGTGACAACAATGGATGTGAAGAAAATGATGACTTCGAATTGGGACATCACTGTACAAAAGGTAACACAAAAACTAGACTGGGCTGGCATGGTATGAGAAGTATATTAATTGGATCATCCTTGTTTTTTTTTTTTTCTTTTTTTAGGTGGCAAAATACGTTAATGGGATTAACCATGTCAAGAAGATTTCAGAGTTGACTAATGTAAAACCTGAATGGACTAGACAATGTATGGAACATCTCATGTAAGTATTTATTTCTGTGTATGTGTAAAATGGTTAACTCATCTTGTTTGATTTTATATTCCGACTGATCTAGGTACTATGGGTGCATCGTAATGACAGATATTTTTCAATTTAGCAATGTATATGCAATTCAACCTGAACTGACAAGGCTGCTTGATGAAAAGTCTGGACTTGGTAGAGAATGTTTGGAATATATCACCTTACCAGGTAAGGAAAGGGTCAAATATAAAAATAAAATAAAAAGAAATCGAGGAAGGGATTTACAATGCCGTTACTGAAACTTGCGCTCGCTATTTTTGTTATTATTATTAATATTATTATTATTATTATTATAGGCTCAACGGTACCATTACTCTCTCGTGTATTTGCTCTCTACAGTGGACTACAATATGGAATCACTGTGAAAGATTGGATGGAAGAACACCAACTGACCGCAATTCCTATTGATATACGGTAATACAATAAAAGGCGAATGGTGGAAAAGACGAGAATTTCGTTGAACAACTGACAGATGATATCCATTTTTGATGATTCCTCTAGACGATTCATATCATTTGGTGTTATAAAAGGTTTGATCTACCGAGTACACAAATATCCGATATTGGTAAACTGTCATCATCAGCAGGAAAATCGATTGGCCTTCCCTACAATAGAACAGCAGCAAACATTGATTAACCGAAACACAGGGATGGGGATTCATCCGGACATCTTTATTTTTTTGGATGGGCAACATCATTACGACGAAATATGTACACAACTGAAATGCTCTCCTCAAGAATTGGATGAACATATTGGCTATACACAATCAAAAGAACTACCTGTATTTGATTCATCGAGTCAAGATGATTGGTGTGTACGGTTTATAGAACGATAGTGTAATGTAGTGTAGCATAGTGTAGTTTTATCAGGTTTGTATATTGTAGTTTTAGCTTTAGCTTTAGTTTTCTATTCTGGTATATTTTAGTATATTAGTTTTATTCTCTTCTTTCTTATTTTTCTTCATGCTAAATAAAGATATTATTATTTGCCCTTTTTAACTGTAAAATTAGCTTCTTATCTGTGCCTTTTTTTTCTTTCTTTTTTTGATTGTGTTAAATCTGGGTTATCCTCATTTGTGCAACGGCAATCCACGAATATTCCATCCCTTTTATTTTTAGCTCCCTCCATAAATTAGGCTGGTTTTTGGACGAACATAAATGATCCTCGAATCAGGAGATACATTGCTTTCTCTTTCCTTCTCTTTTTTTATTTTATTTTATTTCATTTACTTCGTCCACTCCAATGAAGTTTGTTTTACTTGCTTCTCTTTTTGCAGCCGTCGCTTTAGAATCGGTTAGCGGTCAATCACCTACAACGAACAATGGCGAACCTACGTATGTACCTCAAAACAACTTCCCTTGGAAAAATAAATATCCCACCCCACTCTCGGTACCCCAAATCAAACCCGAATGGGCCAAACTCGTCAATAATGCCTCTGTACCACAAGCACCTATTTCTACAAAAGGTCCCGATGGTGCACTACTACCTCCCCCTCCTGGATCAAAAGACACTTACTGCCATTGGTCCTTTTATCAATGTTTAAAACCAACTGATATTGCTACCTGCCAAAAAGGAAATTGGGCTGTGGTAAAAAAAAAAAAAAAAAAAAAAAATATGGAGGTGACAGGGAACAATAAAACAATAGAGGTTAACTTTTATTTTTTTTTTCCGCCAATTAGACATATGATGATGGTCCTTCCCCTTTCAGCACTAAACTCTATGATTATTTAAAACAGAACAACATCAAGGCAACCTTTTTCGTTATTGGTGGTCAAGTCATTCAATACCCTGATTTATTGAAACGTCTTCATGATGACGGACACGAAATTGGAATCCACACCTGGTAATTAATTACCATTTTTCTTCATAGTATACCATTTTAAACTCCTTTTTTTTTTTTCTCGAAGGTCCCATCAACTTTTAACGTCTCAGACAAATGAACAGATTATTGCTGAATTGAAATGGACCGAATTAGCGATCAAGGAAGTAATTGGTCTTTCTCCTAGATTTATGCGGCCAGTAAGTATTACAGTAATCTGATGCCAACTCATTTTATTTTTATTAATCGTCTCTCCTTTTTTTTTTTTTTATTTGTGAATTAGCCTTTTGGTGATATGGATGATCGAGTCCGAGAAGTAGTCAAGCAGCTTGGTTTTATCCGTAAGTCGTCAAGGTTACAATTCACCCCTGATTTTGATTTTATTTCGCTAATCCAGCCCCTATTTTTAAATTTGGAACATTGTAGCTGTCATCTGGAATTATGATTCTTTCGATTGGAAGGTATATATTATGAGTTTTTTTTTTTATATAGATGTCGAAAAACATTGGTCGAGCTAAGTTTTATTTTATTTTATTTTCATATGTAGATCGCATCTGGAACTATTGATGCTGCCACTGTTGAGAATACTATCAAGGGATGGGCAGGTAATGCTTCCACGGCCACTATCGGGGGAATCTCATTGGAGCATGATGTATCGGAATCAGGGGTGGACATCGCTATAAAAGCACTTCCTGTGTTGAAAGGAGCCTACAATATGACATTAACAAGTCAATGTGGTAATATTTCCCATCAAGCGGTTTACAAGGAAAATATGGAACAGGAAAATGTTGCTCCTAGTGGTGGCCAAGTCAATGGAGCTGGGGATGCCTTGGCGTATATGAAAACTAGTTTGACATTTGGTTCTATTGCTTTGTTGGTGACGCTGTTGGTATAGATACATTTTATTTATTTATTAGTACCCTTAGTTTAGCCACACCTTTTTTTTTTTTATGATTGATTAGAATAAACAATAAATAACAACAAACAAACAAAAAAGTGAAGAGTCATATTGAAATTATCTTCATTATAGTCCCGATCTAATAGCAATCCCGGATTCTTACGTATCATTGAACTATAGAAATTGGACCGTGATTTTTCGTTATTGTGTTGTATCACACAGCACATTGACGATCTCATGGTATGATATAAAATGTTTGTTCTTCGATAATAGGGTGAATAAAAATAGATTGATTCTTAGCTGACGGGATTTCAATTAGGGTTACGTTTTGTATGCCCGCGGATTTTTTTATCCTTTTTTTGCTTGGATTTTTTTTTTTTTTTTTCGCTTGAAATATAAATTTACTTCAATTTTTTTTTCTTCTTTTTTTTTTTTTTTGTTCATCTTATTTAGACGTTTCCAGTCTTTATATTTTTTTTTCTTTAACTTCCTTCTGGTAACATTTTCTTTTATATCTAACAAACAACATGTGTGGTATCTTTGGGTAAGAACATCACTGAAAAAAAAAGAACGAATTGAATGGCGAATGTAGAAGTATGGAGCCCCTATGCTGAACATGATATCCCTTTCTCTTTACTGTTTTATTCCAGTTATTTGAACTATTTGGTGGAAAGAGACAGACGTTTTATCCTGGATACTTTGGTGAACGGCTTGTCTCGTTTGGAATACCGAGGTTACGATTCTGCTGGTAAGTGAATACAAAGAAAACACCAAACAAAGAGCGCCAAACGACATGATTTGTTTGTTTACCGTATCCCATTTGTTTTTAGGTCTTGCTTGTGATGGCGATGCTGATGATTCTACTGTTATACTCAAGCAAGTTGGTAAAGTTGCTGCTCTCAAGAAATTGGTCGATGAACAACCAATTGACTTCAACAAGACTTTTATCAGTCATTGTGGTATGGTAAGTATTTTATCAATGCAAATATAAAGTTTGTGATAAATAAAAGGATGAAACGCCGTCATTAACACCTCTTGTATTCTCTTTTGTTTTTTTATTTAGGCCCATACTCGCTGGGCTACTCATGGTCAACCTTCTCAATTGAACAGCCATCCCCAGCGTTCTGATGATAACAATGAATTCACTATTGTCCACAATGGCATCATCACCAACTACAAGGAAATCAAGTTATTGTTGATCAAGAAGGGATATACTTTTGAATCTGACACTGATACTGAATGTGTAGCCAAACTTACCAAATATATTTATGACGCCCAAAAGGATTCTCCTAACTTTACCCTTACTACTTTGGTCAAAGCTGTTGCAAAGGAATTGGAAGGTAGTTTTGCGTTTATCTTCAAGAGCACTCACTTCCCCAATGAAGTCGTCGCTACCCGTCGTGGATCTCCGCTTTTGGTTGGTGTCAAGACTGCCAAAAAGCTCAAGGTTGATTTTGTGGATGTGGAATTCAGCAACCCTGTGGAAGCCCCTTCTTCAACTGTCAAGGATGCCAGCAGCTTTTTAGGTGCTACCGACAATAGTCAACCTCAATTATTACACCGTAGCCAATCACGCGCCTTTTTGTCTGAAGATGGTCTCCCTCAACCTATTGAATACTTCCTTGCATCTGATGCTGCTGCCATTGTTGAGCATACCAAACGTGTTTTATACTTGGAAGATGATGATATTGCTCATATTGCTGACGGTGAACTCCATATCCATCGTCTCCGTCGTGATGAAAACGGCGCCGATCCCTCTGCTGCCACTCGTGCTATTCAAACATTGGAAATCGAATTGGCCGAAATTATGAAGGGCTCATTTGACCACTTTATGCAAAAGGAAATCTACGAACAACCCGAATCCGTGGTCAACACCATGCGTGGCCGTGTCAACTTTGAAAATCACAAGGTAACATTGGGCGGTCTTCGTGGTTATCTCAACATCATTCGTCGTGCTCGCCGTATTGTCTTTATTGCCTGTGGTACCTCTTATCATAGTTGTTTGGCTGTAAGTTTATCAGAAAAAAAAAAAAAAGGTGAGAAAATGGGTCCAAATTTATTAATTCACTCAATATTTTTTTTTTTTTTTTTTTTTTCGATAGACTCGTGGTGTCTTCGAAGAATTGACGGAAATCCCTACCCAAATTGACATTGCTAGCGACTTCTTGGACAGACGTACCCCGATTTTCCGTGATGATGTATGTGTATTTGTGTCCCAATCTGGTGAAACTGCAGATACTATCTTGGCCATGCGTTACTGTCTGGAACGAGGTGCTTTAGGTGTAGGCATCACAAACACGGTTGGCTCTTCAATCTCTCGTGAAACACAATGTGGTGTCCATATTAATGCTGGTGCTGAAGTTGGAGTGGCAAGTACCAAAGCCTATACATCCCAATACATTGCCCTTGTTATGATGGCGATTCAGTTATCCGAGGACCGTGTCTCCACTATTGAACGCCGCAAAGAAATCATCGATGGCCTGTATCGCTTACCTGGAAACATCAAGGAAGTACTTGCCAATGCTGATAACCTGCAACAATTGTCCAAAGATACGCTCTCTCACGAAAAAAGTCTATTGATTATGGGCCGTGGTTATCAAAGCGCTACCTGTCTTGAAGGTGCTCTGAAGATCAAGGAAATCTCGTATATGCATAGTGAAGGTATTTTGGCCGGTGAACTCAAGCATGGCACTTTGGCTTTGGTTGATGAAAACATGCCTGTGATCTTGATCATGACGAAGGATTCTCTTTACCCTGTAAGTAATTGAACTTGATAAGAGGCACAAATGCGATTGTGGTTACTGACCTGACATTATATTTTTGAAATATATCCATATATAGAAAGTACAAAGTGCGTTGAGCCAAGTGACTAGCAGAAAGTAAGTAAACCAGTGTTATGAAAAAAAAAAACAAAAGCATACCAGCTAATCTTGTTATGATATAATTATTATTTACTTACTAGGGGCCAACCGATTATCATTTGCAATGCAGGTGATGAAAATCTTATCCATGAATACAAGACTATCCCAGTCCCTCAAACTACTGATTGTTTACAAGGCCTTGTCAATATCATCCCTCTTCAATTGTTGTCTTATTACCTTGCTCTTCTCAAGGGTCAAGATGTGGATTTCCCAAGGAACTTGGCCAAGAGGTAAGATTGAAAGGTTATACTTTATAATTAGGTTCAAACTAGCTAACCTTGCTATCTATCTCATTTTCTTTTTTATACTCATAGTGTTACTGTCGAATAAAAAATGTGCGACTTATTTATAGTTGAAAATTATCATATCCTAGTCAGTTTTGTGTTTATTTTATTCACACTTCGTCCACCCCGCCCCTTAGTCAATTATATCTGATGTTATACATTCCGTCATTTTTTTTTTTTATCTCCCCGTCACACATATTTGATTCCATTATTTCGAAAAGCAAATAGCAATGGCTTTTGTAAATAAAATGAAAAGAAAGGTCAGATCATTGAACCTCATACGTTGTCTCTCGTTTTCCGATAAATATATATTATGTATGCGTATGCGTATGCGTATGTGTATGTGTATGTGTATGTGTATGTGTATGTGTATGTGTATGTGTATGTGTATGTGTATGTGTATGTGTATGTGTATGTGCTGATTTCTATTGTCTTCAATTTCTCCATAATCCGAATTGAACTAGGCGGCAAAAAGCGCCCTTGAATTCATTATTCTACGCCTGACATTTGAACGTTCCGGGTGGACCTGCCCTCCCTACGCAAAGTCCACCTCCAGAAAAATACCGTTTATCGGCATTTAAATTGCTGATCACACACTGCATGTCTACAGTATATTTCATTCATCACGACAAGATAATCCTCATTTAAAAACACTCAAATATTTAATGTATGTTCAATATAATTAAAATTGGTGCTTTATTTTATTTCAATAGTGCATTGCCATCATCATCGCACTCAGTGAGGCTATTGGCGGGATTTGAAATGGGGTGTGTGTGGGATTTTCGTACATCAAGATAACGTTCTTTTTTTCCCTCTTTCTTTTTTTGCTTTTTTATATTATCTTTCTTTTAAATATATTTGTATTGATTCTTAGCTGCAAGGTTATAGAATTTATATACGTATATTTAAAAAGTTTACCCACAGCAGTATCCATTTCTTAACATCATTTTACTGTCCTTTTTCGTTTATATTATACTTCCTACTCCCTCTGACGCCACTCACTTACTTGCCCCAATCATCTCTGCCACGTTTACCCTCCAATTCTATTTATCCCTTTTCATTGTATATTATCTCACTTTTATCAACAACATCAACGTTACATTTCTCTATCCGTCATTGACGACGACTGACATCAACATCAACCAGTAAAAGTATTGTATCAATCCACTCTTGAACAACTGTTTCCTTTGGTTCTCACTCTAAAGACAAAATCTCTCTGTGGACTCTCTGTGTAGGAACTTATCAAGCAAACATACTCTCACTTTGGACTGCCAATTCATTAGTAAGTTCATACTTTGGGAAAAATGTGTGGCCTGGAAAGGTTGGTTCTTCGGCCCATAAACTGAAAAAAGTGTGACACTGTTGTATTATGCAAATAAAGCACTATGTAATTCATCACTTCTATGTTGTTTATGATAGGACGATTCAAAAACCAAGCACTTGCATAAAATGAAAGGACCTCATCAATCATCAATATCATCTTCACCACCCTTACCGTCACCTGCCACCTCTTCTGCCCCGCTGCCACCATCGTCATCCACTAGTGCTCGCAACTCAAAATTAGATCACATTATACAGGTAAATTCCGGAATTACAAAAATGAAGCACCGGATGCCATCGTTGGTTGGATTTTTCATACTTTGCCACTTTATTTCGTTCTTGTTACCATAGAATTTTTACACGAAAACAGCACAATTGATTATTCAGGCTCGCTTTGCATCGGATGGATTACAATCACAAAAGGATAGGCATCGAGAATCAAAAAAGTTGAACAAGTGGGTAAGTAAGAAAAAGGAATGAACGCCCCCCCTTACAAGATAGCAAACACGACCGTTGACTCATACTTTCCTTCTTTCACTTTCTTGCTCTAGTTCAATATCGCTACTGAAGATATTGATTTGTTACGGGACGAACTCAAATATTGGCGAGCCTTGGCTACTCAATCATCAAACGAGGAACCACCACCCATGATCATCAACATTTATCTGGACACCTCAAAACTGTCACAGGAACAAGCTTTGATAGTAGTGGATGATACTCTGCGGCGAAATAGAGTCGATTTGAATGCTAGTCAAGCGGATACTGGTGCTTATGGTATAAAACGAATCTTGATAGAATCCTGGGTGTTGACATTAAAGTAAGTAAAAAAGAATAAAGGAAGGTACAGCCAGGAAAATGATCTCATGCTATTAGTTATAGCCATCCCTTGCCAGATTTCTCTGTGGATCTTCCCAATCTGTACAAGCGCTCTATTGTATTTTTTCGATCTTTACACTCTTTGGTGCGCCTCCTTCCTGCTTACAATTTATATCGACGACAACGCAAATTCAACGATGATCGTGATATCTCTATTGGCTATCAGTTCAGCTCACGAAACGCGCCACAACATGACGAAATTCCCTTAGACACTTCAATTTTAGACGGCGATGCGCGCAATCCCACCAAATCCTATACATTTACTGACATTACGACTCCATTAGGGTAATGAGAAAAAATAGAGAAAAAAAAAAAAAAAAAAAAAAAAAAAAAAAAAAAAAAAAAAAAAAAAAAAAAAAAAAAAAAAAAAACGTTATGTTCATTGCGAGCGGTTATTAACCAGATGATACCTATCTATTGTTTTTGTAGGACTTTCAAACTCAAAGTCAACTACCGAAGAAATTGTGATTTTAAGGTGGACGACTCTGAAAAGGATATCAGTGCTAGGTTTGTGGATATGGACGAGCAATTCTTTACACCCACCGTTGCCAAATATCAGCAAAACTATCGTACTTCTCCAACAAGACAAAGGCCTTCCTCCATGTATGATACGAAAACATCGATTTTATCTGAAAGGGTAAATTTATTGACTTATTGATTGGGAATAATGAAGCGTGGCAATAAATATACTCCAGTGTCTGAACATTTATATTCATATCATGGTTATGTTTAGGCTCAAACAAAAGAAATACATCCAATATCACCAACAACATCCGCTAGTACTAGCAACCGATATGGATATACGACTTCTGATACTTCTGATCCTCGTGAAATTGTGCAACAGCGACAACGCCATTCTAATATTGCTTCTCGTCAGTCTCCGCGATCCTCATCACCACTGAATCGCGATTCAAGGCCTCAAGTAGAACCTGTAGTCAGTACATCTAGTAGCTCCTCATCAAGACAGACATCAATACCTGCATTTTCACCCTTCAAATCCCCATCCTTGTCATCATCACCTCAGGCTGAAAATTTATGTAAGTTTGTCATTATGGAACCAAAAGAAAAATAATAATAACCAAGTTTGTGATTTTTATTAGTGTCTGGATTTAAGGGCGCCTCGTCTGTCGACAAGCCGAAATCTTCTAGTGGTGCAGAAAGTAACTCGGGTTCATTTGGCCTAAAGGTGGAATTCTCCTCAAGTTTTGATAAGTACAAAGGTAGCCCAAGCCGTATTGACTCTGGCGGAACAAGTATGACTAGACGATGGTCCCGTAATAGCGATCACAGTTCGATAAACCTCCCAAGTGTAAGCTAAATTTTTGCATCGTTTTACGTATTAATCGATACTAATCAATTTGAATTTGATAATATAATATAATAGGAAATGGATGATACTGATCTCGAAGAATTTGTACGGTTTGTCGGTGTGAAGCAAGACCTCAAGCTATTCCAAGGACGCACATCTTCCACAACAAGTCAACTACTGGATAGTACGCATCAACAGCACACTTCATCACCAACATCGGAATCCAGTGGTAGCATGGGAACCAGCAGTTACGGCACAGGGTCTGTCTATCGATCGAAAAAGGCTCTCTCTCATTTTCAAAACTTGCGGGAAACTCACAACACATTATCGGATTCTGTTACATCAAGTATGATGGCAATGGGTAGTAGTGTTAGTGATCGCGATATCACTACTACTAATCCATTACATGAACAGCAAAGCGAACCAATGGCTATAATGTCTGGCGGCTCTCCTGGATCATCTTCATCTTCTACTGGTCGGTCTCACCAACCTGTTATACCATCGCCTCTACATACCGAACAACATTCTGCCTCTCCAGTCCGTATTCCAAGAAGTCTTCCACCACAATTGATACATTCACCTCCTCGGCACGATCAAGATGTATCCTCTGGTTCAACACATAACAGACACCATTCTTCACAAGACCGACCGGCAAACAGCTCATTGGCGCATATATCGGACACCCAACCACAAAAGCGACAACAAAGTCAGCGCCTCACCAACCCCAAATATCAACAAACTATCACATTCTCAAGTTACCCACAAGACCGGCATCACAATGACTTGCGACGGTTCAATATTGCAGCCAATGACATTGATATCAATCCATACGGTGACGGACATTCAGACGGTGACGACGAGGGCACTTCGGACAATAGACAAATACATGGACATAGATCAAAAACAACTGAACGAGGATTTTCTACTACTTCGGATAAAGACGATTACACGTATTCTATGAAAGGAAGACAATCAAGGCGCTATCACGGTGACTCAAGTAATATTGACGACGATATATGTTCAAGAGGAAGGGACGACAGAACATCAACCATGCACGAAATCATTACAACATCATCACAGCCTACATCAACAATCTCGAAAGCTACGTCGACATCAACCATTCCAACATCTTCATCAACATCAGGCGGTGGGGGTGTACGGACAAGCATTTTGGACGACGACGACTCTTTGGTATTCAAAATGAGTGAACTTGGTGGTGATCCCTCTATGGACTCGAACAGTCCTCCTATTACAAGTCCTATCTTATTCAATAGACCAGCTATCACAGGATCAGGTCAACCAATGTTCACCACGAAACGACTTTTGGAAACACCAACAACGACTACGACAAATCTAATACGACGGACGAGCAGCAGTGACAATATCCGAAACCAACAGCATGTACAAAGCCTGCCTTACCAATTAGACGCAATCAACAACACGGAAGGCAAAGGAAATAGTGGCAGTAGCAGTCCTAGTAGCAATAATAGTTGTAAAAGCGAACCAGCGACAACGACAACATCTGATCCTTCGAAACAGCACCCTCCTTTCTTTGGTCGATGGTGAATTCGGCTTTTGCACAAACCACCGATATTCTAGTTTTAGTTCCGACACATCTCTTCCCCTTCGTTACATCTACTTCTTCCTCTTATAGTCACGCAATTATTTTATCTTTATTGTATCATATTTTATATGGTGCCTTCACAGTATTATCTTATGCCTTGTATTACCACCACCTTACATTATTATCTACCACTCACAAAAAATAAAGCTCCGCATTTTTTTTTTGTTTGTCAAATTCGTTTCTTGGACTATTTTGCTTTTCTCCAGTATGGAATGCGATTATGTTCCCATTTTGTTGGTAAGGAAGAAAATAGACGTATTATAAAGTGGCCATTATTATTCACACTACTCTTCTATTAACGATTTAGTCTTTGCAACCTTACCTGGATACTCTGAAAGATGGATCAACACTTCAACGTGGGGCCAAGAAAACAGCTATTGAAAAAGTGAAACAGATCGCCTTCCAAGGTACAACTAACTGGTGCTCGGCGGATCAGGTAGCTTTATTTGATGAATTACTTGATCCTATCTTCTTGTGGTCCACAAGTGACATTGAATATATTCGGGAAAAGGCCGTACTGCTACTACAATGGTAAGGAACAAGGATTTCAAAGAGATTGATTATTAACAACTAGCTAACCTTTTATTTTAATAGCTACGTAGAACGAACCGATGAACCCAAAGACAAGGTGGTACAAACCTGTATGCATCGATTTCCAAGTGAACCTACTGAAGAAATCCGGCAAGTGTGGATGAATGTGATCCTTACAATGATCAGAAAGTTGACGAAAAAAGTGAAACCACCCATGGATGACGTCTGGTTTGGACTGGCTACGTTAGCGGTGACGGATCCTTGTCCACAGGTAATCAAACAAGGCGCTGATCTGGTGGTTGCTGTGGCCACTCTGCAACCGAAAGCTGTTGGTTATCGGGGCGAACATACCATAATCAACTCGGTGCTTCCTCTTTTGACTCACAAACATACCGCGACTCGTATTCTAGGTACTAAGGTAAGACCATTACACAATGATATGAACAACACTAATTGTAGGAAGTGGAGTGAAGGAGGGAGCTAACTCGTTTGTTTATAATAGGCTATGCATCAAGTACTCCTATGCTCCTCTCAAGGAACGATTCCATTATCTGATGTATTCCCGAAGTTGATTCATGATCAGTCCGCATCAGTCCGTGCCAGTCTATTTGCATATGTTGGTGACACTTTGGTTCACTGGGCTCCTGTAAACCGGTATAGTTATGCCGATCGCCTTCTACCTGTGTTATTTGCTGGTGTTGTGGATGAACTGGATTCTATATCTGAAACTAGTCGTGAAAAGCTGGATCAACTTGGTAAAACATGCAGTCAAGACTTGGTGGAGGCTGGAATAGTAAATCATGTGGATGCGACAGACGAAGTGGATACCGGTAAGAGATAAAGCAATATTTCATACAATAAATATATGTATACATTTGTCAACTAAATCTATTTTACACTGCTGATTTTTCTTAATAGGTTTGAAGCATGTTGTACATCTATGCTACGATGCTTCCATCAAACGACTTTTGAGTGAAAGCAACGACTTCATCGCCAATAAGAAAGCAACATCATTGGCGGCATTAAACGAGTTCTTGGTTTATGTGTCTGCGGATGATCTGGTGCGAAGCAACAAATGGGTGATTCAGCGATTGATGATGATTATGGCTGGGCCGGCAACAACTACTGCAATATCGATATCAGTGGATCCCTCTGTACAGCAACAAATCGATAAAGTGGTGTGCGCGATAGGGCGGCTGCTATCGTGGCCAATTTTACTGGATCAGCTTTTACCCCGACTCTCAAAAACCAATTTACTTGCCGAATCTAGTCATCTACCTGCCTCTACAACTGTGCTGGTTATATTTGATATTCTGCTTATATTATCACGAGATAATGATACTCTACGGCCATTGGAATCACTCACTGACCATGACAGACAACGGATCAAGACCACTTTCAAAGCCCCGTACCTTGCACCTTATATGAAACCCGCTGAAATTACCACTTTAGAAACTAGTTTTTAGATCTTCTTTCCCATCTCCCCCACACACACACATGTAGACATAGTTCAAAATCAACCTCCTTTATATATATATATATATATATCCTATTTGAAATAAAATTTTAATATTTGAAAAAATATGTGTTGGCTTTATATAAATGATGCGATGATTTGATATGGCGCAGCTCAGCAAGAACGAAAAGTAAACCTTGATTGTTATAATAGTTTTATAGTCTCACAGTCTGGAAGTATTGCTCAGGGCACTCCCACTTTGTAGAGCCAATTTTTTTTTTAAACAAAAAGCCGCATGATTTAAGCATTTTCACGTTTTGAAAAATTCTCTAGTTGATGTCAGGGGAGAGGAGGCTGTTTGGGATTCTTTTTTTAATACCACATGCGAAAGAAAAATAATAAAATATAGACAATTTGTTTTTGTGATGAAGACTGTGCTGCAAGCATTGTCTTGACTGACTGATATGAATAGTGGAACAGGAAGACCTACATACCAAATGATCTAGTACAGTCGTTCATTCACCGGGACTCTTGGTGAAGGCAGTTATAGCGAGTGAAGTAGAAAGCACAAATATAGTCGTACCTCTCAAAATAGATACAGTGATTGTTTTGCTTACTATCTAACGGGTCAGATGATAGCTAATACAAACGACGTATTTTAAAGCATATGGTCAGTATTATATGGCTGAGAGCGGGCCCGTTGTGATAAGAGGTTTAATAAAGCTTGAATGGGGTAAAATACGAAGGATAATCAACAACAAGCTAAAAAAACAAAATTTTAAAAAGAGAGCTAATATACTGTACAAAGCACGAGGATGACTAAACAGACATCTGTTATCGAATCACAACAAATGTCGACGCGGAGCAAAGAGGTGGATGTAGTAAAAAAAAAAACAAAAAAAAAAAAACAAACTATCACATAATACATGAGGGGTAATAATGAGACAGTTTTCATTGAAAGAAGTAAGTAAAAAGACACAATGTTTATTTGGATGTAAATACTATGTATAAACTAACACTAAACTAAGTTGATGAAGACTACTCTAATATGCCAACTAATGGTGGCCCTAAATTCGTGATCCAAAATGAAAAGATTTCCCCATGTGTGTTGTAATCCCTGTGCTGAAACCCTTCTAAATTAGACCTGAACACTAATCTAAGATTGCCACAATTTCAGTGACGTTGAATGGTGAAGAAAAAAAAAAAGAAAAGGAAGTGAATTGGAAGTAAATAAAAAAGGGTATTCACGTGGTCGGGATTTGAAATGTGTTATGGGTCTCGTGTGCGGTTTGCGATTATTATTATCTTTTGGCGTTTACAAAAAAGATAACCAGACTTTTTTCATTGTGATTTTTCATTTTACGAAAATCAACACAGTATATAATATTATGGTACTCTTCTGAAGACAGTACCATAACGGCCAGAATTTAACATGGGCAACATGGTTGGTTTTTCTTGTTTCGATGACTTTCCAGACAAGGTGGAACAAATTCCATCCAGTTCAGTGAATACCTTCACTATACAGTAGTTTGACACTTGCGGTAGAATATATAACCTATCATCTCTGATTGCACTACTTTTCCAAAGCGCTCCTCCCGTCAGTACCTTTAAGCATCCCCTCCCACGTGCTCCATCCTCCCCTTCTCCTAATAGCTTCATCTTGAAATAGATATCATGGTACTGTCATTTACAGTACGCAATGCCAGTTATTATAATTTATGCGTACATATAAATAAAATATATTCTACCCCCTTTTACTATTAATGTCTCATATATCTAGTTGGTTTCCTCAAGCAAAGAAATGCCTGCTAAAAAAAAAAAAAGACGGACCAAGACTCCGAATTGCTATGTGCATCATCTTTTTTCTAGGTGTCAAGGCAGACAGGTATTGACAGACAGGTATTGACGGAGCAATACTTGGCAGACAACAGTTTTTATTGAAGGGACCACAATAGAGCTGACTGTATGTGTGTAGAGGGGTGCAAGTTTTTTTTGTTTTGCTTTTCATGACTTTCTTTTCGTCTTTGTGGGCTATACGTGGTATGCAAATTAGTTCGGGGGAGGGTGTTTATTTGAATTTATTTTCCATACTTATCGGAAGAAAGCAAAATCATAAACGGCTCCAATATAATGGTTATCTCTATTTGAGTGACCCATGGGAGCTATGTAATAATATTACGGTGTTGATCTCTCAAAAGACAAAATTGGCGCTGGTGTAGTCAATTGCCTTTATGTCAGTCATTTACTACTGCACCCTTTACTCTGACGCAATGTAAAAAGAAAAAAAGATTCTCCTTTAAGAATGAATACTAAACAACCATTTTTTTTCTTTTTCTTCTAGTGGTAGAAGTCAATTAATGTTTAAGGTATCGCTATGGTGGTAGATGACGATCAAATTCTACCACTTTGTATTCTCCTATTTCCTCTCAAACCAAGTACATATAAATTTGGTCCTCATTTCAAGATACTACCTGAATCAAGTCTAGAAACTACTTCAGCATTCTACCGTTTGTCATCATACAGTATACAATATCCTTTAGACATAGAACATTTATTCAATCAGTTATTCGATACTATAAAAACAAATCACTTGCTTTATTTGCCATTATTACCCATTCATTACTTTTGTCTCAATGAAAACCTTTTGGAAACATCCAATGTCTCTGCCTCTCTTCGTTTTTGGTGTGTACATTACTTGTGTGTGTCTGTGTGTGTGTGTGATAGGATGTGGATGTGTACGAGAAAAAAAAATAGTTACAATAACGACGTAGTTGACTATACAGTGGGTCAGAGAATGGTTAATAAAAAGGCATACTTTATTGAATGGCGCTCGTAGATGCTAAAACTAAAGACGAGGGACTCATATTAATATATAATTAAATGGAAGGATCTATTGGACAAAGAATTAGGAAGTCTAAAGTGAGATTTGAAGGATTATCAACACTAACCTACAAGCACAATTATAAAGTGGGATCTAATATAACGGTAGAGTATAAGGCATGAGAAAGGCAGAAGGGATATCTTTGACTGAAATATAAAGGCGGTCAACTTTCATCAAAGGTCAACGGTAGTAACAAAAAGGATCTATTTCACAAGGCATGAGAATGACTATTGAATTATTTTCATCAAAGAAGGTCAAAAGAGACATAATTTATTCAGATATGGAGACAAGCTATTGGCAACTAAGAATAAAGTATGCTAATGAAGACGTCAAAAATTCAACTAATGGTGGTTCTAAATCCTGAATTCAAAATGAAAGGGTTTCCCCATGCATCTTGTAATCCCTGTTCTGAAAACCCTTCTAAACTAGTCCTAACACTAATCTAAGATCAAGATAATCTCAAAGAAATTGAAGGATGAAGAAAAAATAAAGAAGAGCGGAAAAATAGAAAATGGAAGATAATAAATATCCACGTGGGCGGAATTTGCACTTTTTTTTCTCAGTCTCAAGTGCGACTTGGGGGGGGTTTACAACAATCAACGCCGTGCAACATCATCAACATAAATATACATGGATATCAGACCTCCTGGAATTGTACGAGATACTATGTGGATCTTTTTTTTTTTGTCCCAAGCTAATATCATACCTTTCCTCATACAAGTGTCATGGGCTTGTTTTAAAAGTGCGTTTATTTGGTCACCATTGTAATTTTTCTCTCAACTGTCTGCAAATTTACCTTTTCCCACATACACCTTATACACCAGACACTTGTGATTCGATGATTGCAGTATTAAATGTGACTGGGATAGACGTACCCATTACATTATTGGCTCAAGTCGGGACTGAACCTTTTACCTTCCTCGACCAGCCATGCAGTATGTACAATACGTATTGTATTGTAGAGGCTGGACGTTATCAGTGAATTAGTGAAAAGAAAAAATTGACGTTACAATTATTCGAGTCTTTGCGTCTTGAAAATTGGAACGATGAAAAGAGCTCGTCCCACTATAGATTATGAATTTAAACTCACATTCCCTTAAATAGCTTCTCAGGTAAGGAGCACAACGAGGGCTTTTCGCCCTGTGATATGTGCTGTATATCACCCCTTTTTTATTTCAAATATCGCAGTTTTTAGAACACGCCTCTCGCGCATCTTGTCTCATTTCCATCCCATCTATCACATTATAAAATTTGCACTGATCGTGGCAAATGATCATACAGGTACTTTTACCCATTCAATTATTGTCCTGGAACCCGACTAATAAAAAGGCATTCCCAAAATGGCGAATGTCTATTTTTTTTTTTTTTTGTCATATCACAGCCAATCATCTGGAAATCCCAGCCATTTTTTTTTTATCTTCGGGATTTTTGTGTGTGTGTGATTTGACCTCGGTCAGATCGATATCACATTTAAATCACCGACAGCTTTTCATTTGATCACGTTGTTCAAATATAAAAAAAGAGTAGATGGGCTCTGATTGAAGAGAAACAGCCAAATGAAATAATATATTATATATGTATTAAAAAGAAATCAGATGATAAAATGTTTAATGAAATCTCAAACGAGTTAGATAGCGATAATATAATATATAATAATAACAATAAATAAAGGGAACTCGTTTTACTTTTACTTCGCACACATTTCTGTTTGAATGTCAGCCCATTTTGTCATACAATTTTTTTTTTCTAAACTTAAAAAAACACTAGTTGTATTTTTTTTCCCTCCTTCTCCCTGCTCCTACCTCCTCACTTCCTCTCCTTGTTTTTTCCTTTTTTCCTCTTTCTCTCTCTCTCTTTCATACACTTGTTTTTTATTTCTTTTTGTACATATCTTTTTTTTTTTTTTTTTCCTCATTCCCTCTTCAACAATACAATCATGAATATCATTGCACCTTGTCCCAAAAAACCCACTTCCTTGTTGCAGCAGGACTGGAACTCCACCACTTTTGTCCAACAAAATGAAGTGGATGATGCTTGTTTTGAACTTCGTCAAATTCTTCAGTGTCAAGGCAGCCGACATTACTGTACGACTCTTCGTTTGGATGATCCTATCATTACCAGAACCAATAACCCGTTGCCTTTGGACTCTAGCTTTGTTCCCTTGCAACAACAACCCTTGCCTCAAAACCACTCTATTGTCAATGATACCACCCAGCAACAGCAACAATTATCTACTGTCAATCGTCCTCGCTCTCTTAGTGTGGGGGTCACTCGTCCCGTGGTGAATTTGGTCCACTAGTTTTAGTTTAGCTTGTTATATATATATATATTGTTTTTTTTTTTTTTTTTTCCTCTGAGGTTTATTTGTATATAGTCTATATATTCCTCTCTTTGTCACACCCACGACACTATACACACCCAAACAACAATTGTCTATACATATATTTTTATTTCCGTTGATTCCATGTTGTCTCTACCCACTTCCCCCTCCTCTTTTATTTTTATCCTTTTTTATTTCTTTTTTTTTTTTTTTTTTTTTGTTTTGTCCATAGTTGTATAGTCAATGTCTATTTTATTACAATAAAAAACTTCTTTTTTTAACCCTATATATTCATCATGTCATTCCGATACTGTATTGCGAAAATAAAGAGTTGATAATGAAAAAAAAAAAAACCGCAGTTTATTTATTATTTATTCAATGTAAATTGTAAATGATTTGATATATACAAAAGTACTAAATGTAGTTGAATTGAGGGTATAGTGGTGTTTCGAGTTGGGGTAATAAATAAAAAGGAAAAGGGGCAGGGTGGATATACAGAAACTAAAATGACTAAAATGGGAATAAAAGGGAAGAGGGGTTCAATACATTTCGTCTAACATGGCATCCGGTCCTTCAAAAGCATTGATCAAAGCAGCCATCGTCAAGACAATAGCAAAACGACACCAGCGCTGAGCTTTGTGTACCATTCCCGTCGTGGTCGAGGATTGAACCTTTGGTTGTTTACCAGCTACAACCAGTGTAGGATAAAGGTTGTATGAAGTTATAGCGTCCATAGCATCCTCTGGGCCAAATAAGTTTACATCGCCATCATCGCCATCATCGTCGTCATCGTCGTCTGTATCGCTATTCACATGATCGAAGACCTGACTATCACTGTTGTCCGTGTAATTAAGCAGAGGCACATGATCCAATGCAGGTGGTGATGATGGTGGTGCTGAATCCGAACTTGATGCGTCGTTCAAATAAACTGCCGAGTCGAATGAGTCTTGCTGTTGTAATTTGATCCCCACTGAAACAAGTGACGGATATCCGTCATCATCGCCATCGTCTTGCTGAAGTCCATTAGAAAATGGTTGTTGAAGTATTTCCAATGGAGTACCATGGTCAGGACCAGTGTTCAAAGATTGATCTCTATGCCATGTCTTTTCCAATTCAATCATCAGGTTGTCGTTACGGTGATCATTTTGAAGATGGTTATCAATGCCTGTCACCATGATGGGAGTGTTAGAGCTTGTACGGTGATCAGTCCAGTTGCCACGGTCGACAAGATTTGCTAAGACATGCCGGTGTTCTTCCAGAGATACATTGAGTTGGGCAATATGATTGAATTGTTGTTGATAAGCATCGTTGAGTTGAGTATAGCGTTCCCGGGTCCATTCGTCAAAATGGCATTGTGTTTGAAGTGCATCCACATCGGTAAGCGCCCTGTCCAGTCGACTTTGTACTAACTGCCTTGTATGTACCAATTGATTGTTTTCGCTTTCAAGTTGATTGATTTTCTCGCGCAATTCCATCAATACACTGTCATGCTGCTGCTGTTGTTGTTGTTGTTGATTATTGCATTGGTTGTCACCGCTATGCTGGTAATGATGACGGCGGGTGTGCTGATATTGTTGCCTTTGTCGTACATTGCGATAATGTTGATCGTCTTCCATTTCTTCAATTCTTCGTGACGCCATCTCGAGGTGATCTTTGAGAAGAGTAATGTCGTATTCCAGTTCGCGTGCTTTTTTGTCACGAGCAGTCTGTAGTTTATCGGTTTGCTGTTGGGCATCGTCTAGGAGTCGTTGTAACTCCACGTTCTTGTCTTGTAGATCAGTAAGTACCTGCTGATGAGCCTGATGCTGAGATAATAGTAGAAGTGCATTGTCGCTGTCATGATCGTCATTGTCCATATCATCGTTACATTCATTGTACTGTTCTTGTTGGTGCAAGAGTTCCTCGTATTGGGATTTCAGGGCAGTATTTTTCTCCAGAAGATAATGACCCAATTCAGCTGCCAGGGTAAGATCTAGATATATATACAATATGTAAAAGTATGAGAAGCTGTCAGTAAAAAAAAAGAAGTATATTTTTGTGTTACCTTTTTCTTTTTCGCGCAGAGAAGCATGAGCATTTTTGAGTAGTACGACCAGTTCTGAAGTTGACTTTTCATCGGTCCAAGACAGTGAAGCTGGAGAAGAGGGTTCAGACCAAAGGTCCCTAGTTGTTGTACTGATTCTTTTCAAAGACAAAGGCTTAGGACGTTGACCAGCAAACATAGATGAATAGAATAAAAAACTCTGGTTAAGAGAAAGAAAGGAAAATTTCATTAACAGTCGGGATTATTTATATGTAGGAGAAAAAAAATCAAAAAAAGGGAGGCATATGGAGACAGTGAATCAACGAACGGTAAATAACGATAGCGTGGTGTGTGAATTGATAAAGTAAAAATAAGTTCCCCTTTGTTTTTTATCAGCAACTCCCTGCAGTTCCAGCATATGACATAGTATCTGTTTTTTTTTTTTACAACTTTCATATGATTTCTTCCTCTCCTCCCTAGAAGAAAACCCAGCCTTTTATTATTGCACACATCAACAAAAGACATACAGTATACCTTTTTTGGGGCATGCAATCTATTTTCATGTTGCACTGTGATCTTCACCTCCCTCATCCATTTCAATCAAGCTGCTGTAAATCAAAGAAGACAAGTTTGGCTAATAATACATGAAGAATCATAAGTACAGTCCTCACCTACAAAAAGAAACTGTTGTAATATACCCATCCCATCTTCTAAATAAGCTCTATTTCGCTGATATAATTCATAAATAAATAAAAAACCTATATCTTTATTTCATTTTCTATATACAATTGTTAATATACTACACAATAAACTACATATGGTATTGCTATACTAATCCAAATCTATCGCATTGGAGGGGTTGTTGCCTTCATTGACTTGCTTCCGAGAAGTTGATGGTTCGATTTTTCTTCTCTTCTTGTTTGCCGGCTCTTGACCATCCTTCGTTTCCCGTATAAACTCCATTGTAATATCCAAATCAAATGTGTCGTCATCCATAATGAATTGCGATGACCTCGGACCTTCAACAATATATCTACATTAAAATAAAAAATAAAAAAATAAAAATAAACGTCAATAAAGGGCATTTAAACTATAAATTCCATCACTATTTGACTTACGCGATAGTACTGTATGCAGTAAAATGATAGTCATCCGCCAAATAATTTTCGCCAATCAAATAGTTGATAATGTTTTCCAAATCCTAAAATATTGCAAGAGGGGAAAAAAATGGGTCTCGCTGTGTGTTGCATATCGTTGAGGAATGGGAGAGGGACTTACTGCTATTGAATATTTGCGGTCTACAGGAACGCGTATATTGTTGTTTTGTTTAAGATGTTCCAAATGAAGTGCCTTGAGCCCTTTTGCTTTCCATATAGATATGAGTTTGATCAAAGTTACCCGTTCATTGAGTTGCTGAAGCGATCGCAATATGGTAACTAAAGTCAATGTTTCTATCGATATATCATCTACCACCACGGTTGACCGATCTCGAACACAATTGTCACAAATACCACATGGAGTGTCTGGAGTTGTTTGATTTACCAAAAGTGTACTACTGTCACCATTGTTGTCGTCTTGTTGCAGAAATTGCAAGTTGCCAGATTCAAGGAAAAAGTATTTTTCAAAAAAGATTTTCCGACATGTTGTATACTCTTGAGCATATCGGACGATCGCATTCACTACCAAGACGAAAAAAAAAAGCTTAATCTTCCTATAACATATAATGTACAACTTATCAAATGTCTATACTTACAATTATCCCGGCCTTGAACTTCAGTAACAACCATGGTAGATAACCTTGCAGCTATGAGTGAATAATATAAATAAACATACTGATATCAGATTTCAAATCATGCAAATAATGATCTTTGTATAACATATCATACCATCCTGCCCTCGATAATACAAGATACATTCAGCTTTTTCCCCATCACGACCTAAACATGGTAAATGAGGGAATGATGACATTAGTTGATAATATATAACAAAAATTGAATGGTCTAACCAGCACGGCCGCTTTCTTGATAATAGCCTTCCACAGATTTTGAGAGTGTGTGATGAATGACAAATCTTGTTTGCAAATGATTGATTCCCATACCAAAAGCAATGGTGGCAATAATGACTTGAATTTGATTTCGGCGCCATTTCTGATGAGTTTCTTCCTTTTCTTCCTAAAACCAGTAAAAGTAACATGTAGGTTCTTCTGTCACCTCCTTTTTCTTTTGCTTCTCTCTTTTTTTTTTTTTTTTTTTTATTACTTACGTCAGACATATCAGCATGGTAGATTCCACAATAAATACGACCACCACTCTGTCTATTTAAAGCAAGAGCAATTGTCGATGTTTCCTTTTTCGTCAAACAGTAAATAATCCCCGAGCTTGTAGGGTAGTTCTTGATTATCCAATCCGCCATGTGTTGTATCTGTTCTTCTTGTGATTCAGGTTTGGGGATGACTTTATACACAAGATTTGGACCTAAATTGACAGAGAAAGTAAGCTTTGTAAGTGTGTTTGGTATTTTGATGATGCATTTTTTATTATATACTTACGATAGAGAGGTGCACTGTAGATCAGAGTGCCATCATAATATTGAGGCTCCTTCATACCAAGGATATGCATGACATCCTTCATTACATTCCAAGGGCAGGTCGCTGTAAGTGCCATGATGGGTGTTTCAGGGAATACGGTCTAATGATCACCAATAAAGTTAGTTTCTTCATCTATTCCGTTATGTATATGGTGACGTTGTTTCTTATTTTCTTTCCATACCCGCAATACATTCAACTTTTTGTAATCAGGTCTGTTGAGTTAAAAAAAAAAAAAAACGTACACTATTAAACTTTGCATGATAATTACTTTATTTTTTATATTACCTGAAATCATGTCCTTGCTGAGAACAACAGTGAGCTTCGTCAATCACAATCCGATCCAGAATCCCAGAATCATAAGCTTGACTAAGCTTGGCCATAAATCTTTTGCTGTTTGCTATCTTTTCAGGTGTGACATAAAGTAACTTGAAATGCGGATCGTGACCACGAGAGCGAGACGATTTTGACATGGACGCTTGAACCAGGGCTACCTGTTCTTTGGACGAGGAAGCAGTCAGGTATGCAGCAGGGATGTTTGCGTCATTCAAGTGGAAAGTTTGGTCCTTGATGAGTGATACTAAAGGCGAGATGACAAGAGTGAATCCAGATTCCAATATCGCTGGCAGTTGGTAACATAAAGATTTGCCGCCGCCAGTTGGAAGCACCACAAATACGTCCCGTTTTCGATCCAAAGCAGCATTCATAATGGGGACCTGTAATTCGCGGAAAGATGTAATATTCCAATGCTGTTTGGCGCGTTCATATAGCCTTTGAGACCAGGGGAAATCTTCATTAGTGTAATCAGGGAGAAAAGACGTTTCTTGGTTGGCGATGTCCAGTCGATCTTTTAACAGTTGCCGTTCTACGTATAGTTTCTGTCTTTTTTCTTTCAAGTTGTATATTTGCTGACCAATTGCATTAATTTCCTTGTCTACTGCAGAGAGTTGATGTTCAAGCTGTAACATGACTCGTTGATTTGTAGTAACGATAAAAGAATAAGGAGCTCAACTATTTTTTTTTTTTCAGAATTTTTCCAAAAAAATATAAAATGGGACCATTTGAAATCCCGTATGCCTTTGAATGAATTTAGGCTGATTTGTGATTGAACAAGTGCTTTCTCCTCAAAATTTTCCAATTCTTTTCGACCATTACCTTCTTACACTTCCATCATTGTTTAATTTTCAAGGTTTTTATTCTTCTAATTTTCTTATTCATCCTCCATGGCTGTTTCTTAGAACTTCACAATCCAATGTCACAGGAGTCACCGACAGAAAATATTTCAAAACCCGCCCACGTGGATTTTTTATTACTCCTCTCTCTTCGTTTCACCTCTTTCTTTCTTTTTTCTTTTTTTCTTAATCATTCAACTTCTTTGAAATTAACATGATCTTAGATTAGTGTTAGGACTAGTTTAGAAGGGTTTTCAGAACAGGGATTACAAGATGCATGGGGAAACCCTTTCATTTTGAATTCAGGATTTAGAACCACCATCATTTGCTATCTTATTTGAGTCTTCATTAACTTAATTTAGTATTAGTTTGTCCATACTCTATATCTACATTTGAATAAAATATGTCTCTTTTGACTTGCTTTAATGAAAATAATTCAACAGTCATTCTCATGCCTTGTGAAATAGATCCTTTTTGTTACTACAATCACACCATTTATGATTAGTGCAGACTGTTGCTGTGCTTCATTAACAAATGCCGATTTGGCCTTTATTCCGTCTTTTTCAGTATATTAGATATCCTTTTGAAGCGCTGCCTTTAGTTTAGAGCTACCATTCTTCTGAATTCCCATTAGTTTTCTTGTAGTCTCCTACAAATTACCTCCATTAGATCTCTTGTGACAATAAGCTTTTCGTCTTAGTTAAGTACCTAACTATTTACTTCAATAAAATATGTCTTTTTATTAATTAACCACACTATGACACATATGATAATGAGAAATGTTGTTATTGCTGATCCTTTGTGAGAGTATTATCAAGCACCTGCTTTTCTAGTTCAACCACCGTGTCCACTTTTGCTCACCTCCTTCAAAACTCGGGTGATTGGTTAGCAGTCCCTTCTACCAATCAATTCTAATAAACCTAGATCATGCCGTCAGTGTAATCTTCACTATAAAATATTATAGTCATCGCTTGACTAGGCATATTGTATACGCCTGTTCGTTGTTTTTATTACGTATGACATAATAATGATAATGACCACCCATTGAAACCCAAGCGAGAATTAATGAAGCTCAAAGGAAATGCCTACCCTAATGCGAAATGAAGAAGATACTAATACCCATACTGAATTCCTACCCCCCCCCACGTCCACATAGGAAAGGTCGCATTCAAGGTGTCGCCCACGAAAGAGTAAAATATGGTGAGTGCCTAATTCCATCTCATCAAAGCCCACACTCCAACAACAAAACAGCCCTCTGGCAACCTCTCGATCTTTTTTTTTTTTTTTTTTTTTTTGCGCCTTGTAATTAATGGGAATTGTTTAAATCCCGAGTCCTTAATAAGAGTATCCCAGCCTTGCCCTGAATTTGGGAGTGCAAAGTCGGAGTGCTCGAATCTGCCCCTTCAAATCATCTACTAATCTTAAATTGAGACTAAAATAAAATAAATCAAAAAGAGATTGAGATAGAAAAATAGGCAGGACGGAACATAATAATTTAGGACTAGGAAGAAACAATTTAGGACGAGAAAGAGATAGTTTGAATTAAAGAAACGATTCATTGGCATTCATTTATCGATGAATGCAAATATTCATCTTTAAAAACTTACGAGAATAATGAAACTGAATATTTCACTATTCGTGGACTAAATAATTTGAAAAAATATAAAGCCATGATTTTTTTTTCTTTGGAATGGATGAAGTTTGCCTACCCCCCTTTTTTTTTTCTCTTTGTCTAAAAATAAATCTGCCCACGTCTTCTTTCACATCGTCCCAAATTTTAGCACGTGTCTTAAAAGGTATTCAATTCGTTGTAATTTCAGTTCCCGTCGTGCACAAGAAAAAGAACTTGAAAATACAGTATGCACTCAATATAGTACAACTAATACTGGACATACAGTTGGCAGCCTAGTACTGGTATAAGGGGAGAGGATTTATATTGGCGTAAATCCTGGCTCAGTCTTTGTATTCTGGGATTCAGGCAGGACGAGTTAGGGGAACTTTATTTTTGTTGAGTTTGATTTAGGCAGGAATGTGTGTGGTCGGGGCATGAAACACGCGAATACGGGATAAATTGCAGGAAGAAAGAGAACAAAGAAAATTTTATCAAGTATACGTGGATTTGTACTTGATAAAATACTAACAATATACATTAGCATGGTACTGTAACTATTGACTTACTTGACATCACGATGACTCTGGGCTGGATGGTCTGTACTATATTTATCTACAAACACGTTGTACAAATATATTGAAATAGCGCTTCGTCCGTTAAATCAAAAAGCAAAAAAAACCTTTTTTCTCTTTCTCTTCCTTCATTCTCTTTCTCAACCCCTTCCTTTCCTTTAGTCTTTCCTTAACTTAGCTTTCCCTTTCTTCCTCTTCCTCTTCCCCTTTCCCTCTTACCCATTTAATTTCCGAAACTTATATACGTTCCTTTTATCTCCCTTTTTTATATATCCATACAATGAATCCCTCCACTCAATCACAACAACCTCAACAACCACAACAACCTGACCATCACGATGACGACCCTCACTCTAAAAAGCGGACCCGTGTTACACCTACTCAACTGTCCATTTTGGAAGATACCTTCTCTGTGAGCCCTACACCTGACAACAAAATGCGGAAACACTTGGCGCAAAAATTACAGATGCCTGAACGATCTATTCAAATATGGTTCCAAAACCGACGTGCCAAGGTCAAAATGCTTCAGCGCCGTGCTCTTTTACGAGAAGAACAAGAGATGACCAGAGCGAAACTATATGCAGAAGCTGCAGCTGCTGCCGCTGCTTCCCGGCATTATTCCCACTCTTCTTCTATTGGTAATGGAGCCATGCTTACACCAGCTTCATCATCGTCGTCGTCTTCTTTTTGGTATGGGACTTCTCCAATCACTCCTTATCCTCACTATCCAGCAACAACAAAATTACCCATTCAAAGGTCATGGAGTTTGGATCCCACTGTACCGCCACCACCTCCTCCTCTTATTCAACACCACCAACATCCTTATCACCCCTCTCAACATCCTCCTTATATCTATGCTGGTCCTACTTTGGCCGGGGAAACAAAGGAATTATACTATCATGGAAATATATCACCTTCTCCTACCCCAAATCCTATGGGTGATCTTAGTAAGAAATCAAAACATTACTTCAGCATGTATTTTGTTCAATATTCTCATATGATTACATTTCCAAATAGGCACCGACTCATTCAAATCATTCAGTGATACCACTTTCATTGACAATACGACACCTGGACCAAGTGATTCGACGACGACTGGATTTATCAATGTAAATGCGGTGACTATTGGAACATGGCACCGAATGAAAATGAGCCGACAAGACCTTTTATGCTGCTTTCAATTATCAGAACGAACATTTGAATGGCACATACGGGACAGCAATTACCATTTCAAGATGATAATCTCGTTTGATCTTGTGGCTTCTTTGGACATCACTATTTTGGATAATGGGATTTTTGCTCAGATGGACCTGAAATTGAACGAACCTCCTCTCTTCTTTATGGAAAATATGGATGACCAGACTTGGATTCAATGTAGTGATTTTACGGAAGGCATGCAAGCAACTTGTAATCTACATCATACGCTTCGTGGACTGGCATCTGATCTTCGGCAAGAATTATTAGGAATGATCAGCTTAGATCAACATTTATGTCAAGTTATTCGATTTCCAATGGCGTCACCGATCACAGAACTTCCCTTAGTTACTGCTGCTGCTGCTGCTGCTACTAATACTACTACTATCAATGATGATATTGCCTCTTTGGATCCTTCATCTCTTATGTCATGGCGGCATCATAGTCTTCCTCTCCAGATGAACGACGGTGAATGGCCTCAATCCCATGCCACCTTTTAGTTTAGTTTATTTATTCTGTCTCTCTCACTCTTAGTTATCTATTTATTCCTTCTCTCTCCCTCTCTCTCCATTATATATACTCTCATTATTATTATAATAAAAAATCAAATGTATTCAGTATCATAGGAATGGGGTTGGTGGGTGTTATGGATTTGCAACATTCCCAACAAACTCTTTTTTTCAAAATAAAAACAATCTTTTTACGGTTTTGCCTTTTTTATACCAACCAATGCAACCTGTTTAAAGCTCAAACGCTTCTTTTTTTTCCCGCTCCCCGCATTTTTTTCTTCTCTTTCTCTTTATTTTTATTTTTTTTATTGTTATTGTCAGTTATTTTATTATTTATTATATCCTTTGTCTTTTTTTTTTCTTTTTTCTTTCTTTTATTGACTACATGGTTTATTCCATGATCCTATTCATTCTCGTTTCGGGATTCTCTTGGATTTCATTCAAGTACCTGATTCCTCACTATCGACGTTTGAACTTTGGTCTGGGCTTTTTTAGTCTTCACCACTTTTGCTATTCCTATTACGACTATTGGACTCTTGACATTGAAAAAATACAACTCTTATTCACACAAAACCAAATGAACGGCTCTCGATGGATTACTATACATGTTCAGGGCGTCTCACTAGTCTACCATTCACTACCATTACAACCAATACCGGCCAAAAGCACAACAACAGCAACAACAAAAGTATCTCTTTGGTTGACAACATGGTGGAATACTATGCAAAGTGGATTGTCATTAGCAAAACGGTATATCAAGAAAGCATCAAGTTTGCCCATACAATGGTGTTTAGCTCTTCTCACTGGCTACGTCAAGTTACATGTGGAGGGTGTGTCACTGAAATTGATTACCTCAAAAGGAATGTATTATTGGTTATGCATTGATACTCTGGACTGTCAATCTACTCTGTCATTTATCATGAAGAATGCAGGGGGCGGCGAAACCAAAGGCGACGGCAATGACGACAATAACCGATCTCTTACTGAAACACCTTTACTATCATCATCCTTTACAGCAACACAACAACCGTATTCTTTGAAACAAACTCAGCATGTGTTTTGTGACAAACAAATCAACGTCTCCTTTGTCTTGGAAAACCTTCATTGCCTTCTTGCTGCTGATATTATTGGTAATGACGACAACGACGGTCAAGATGGTGTCGATTGGCATTCTGTACTACAAGCGGACTCTCTGCCTTTGACCACTGCATTGTCTTTGACCCCTGATTGTATGGTCGTTCATGGTGTCAATATCTACTGTGGAATTGATTCACTCCAAATTTTTATGCTACCATTATTACGAAGCTTTATTGGAAACCCCCATTTCAGGCCCGATGTAAGTACCATTTTATTTGTTGTTGCTTGGAATATGTTAGAAATGAAGTAGTCGGCTTTACTAATCATACTTTGAATTCAATAAATCAAAACAGACTGGGGTTTCTTCAGCATCATCATCAGCGCCACAGCAAGCAAAACACTCAACAAAAAAGGATATCAATGATCAATGCAAAATTACCAAGGTAAACTACCAGCGCAAGCTTAAATTTTTATTTAGATTGTTTGACCAACAATTTTTTTTTATGTGTGTGTGTAGTTGAAATCCATACAAGGCGCGCTTGAGATCGGAAAGCTTATCATTATGTGCGACACCCCCGACAAAACTTCCTTTTACTCTCGATTGGTGCTTGATGATATCACATTCACTACCCAGTCCGTCCCCTTAGAAGAAATCCAATCACACGACGTGAATAGCACCATTGGCAGTATTATTTATACGTTGGTGGACTCCTCTTTGCCTTTGAATGACAACAATTCTCTGAATCTTCTTTGTACGGCGGAGTTATCAGTGGAAGGAAATCTGCGATTGATTACTGATGGTGATTTTGGTGCTTATGATGGGAGTGTGTCGCAATTGATGGTTACTCTCAATAGTCCAATTTTGACTCTGGATACGGTTAAACAGCATCTTTTGGAATCTTGGATAGTCCAGCTTCATCGATTTTACGTGCTAAAAGACCCTGATACCGTTAGACCTAGTTTTATCATGGATCGGTTGCCTAGTGTGGACATGTCTCTTGTATTGGTATCCCCAAAGGTGCACTTCCAACACCTACTACCACAGGATGATCAACTCGCGTTGGACCTTCAAGGATTATTCCATTGCACAAGTGTACGTTGGCTATTATCTGGTGAATACGACTCATCCATTCCGTCGCCGTCTCCGTCATCAGCACCACTTTCAACACCAATGTCGTCACGTCGTAAACGATCAACAAATCTGATACAGCGTCTTACAATACCAAGCTCTTCCACTCCCTCCTCATCAACATCATCAATGAATAGTGGCCCCATTCCCGGACATGCACGCATATACAAAATGGTTTTTTGGTTGAATATTGACAATATGCGGGTGGATTATTGGCAACATCACCAATGGATTCCGTGGGTAGCTTCCAAGCATTTGGATCTTGCAGTCAAGACGTATATGAAATCACCGGTTACCACAGTCAATCGCAGCATCTCTGTTGACAGTACTGGCACTCACTCCTTGGAAAACGTCATCGACCTAGAACTACAAGCAACAATGGACAAACCAGAAATACATCTCTGTGATAGCACTTTGGTTTTGGATCCTCTCATTTACTGGACAAGGTTGTTGCAGCCTTTTGTTTATATATTAGAGAGCCAATCATCAACAACAGCAAAGAATGAACACGCATCACCGCCACAACTCAATTTACGGAATTGGCTTTCTCTATATAGTCGATGCACAGCAAGCTTATCTATGCTCCAAACGAAAATCATCATGATTGGGATTGACAAAAAAGCGCCATTGGACCGCACTACTCCTTCCGGATACCTTGACAACTCGCCTCGGCATGACATGGTGGCAAGGGTTCAATTCTCAATGGAAAAACTTTCGATGGATTCGGAAAACAGGATAACGGCGACGACGACGACAACAACAACACCTCCAATTTCAAACAACATCGGCGCCGGACGTTTTTTGGGTAATGTTCGTCTATCATTGCAACAATTACTTCTTACTCAAACAACGACCATTGTGGAAAATCGATACATGGATGACGGTTTTGATGGCGGCAACGATGGTGATAACGGATTGGTCCTGGCATGGGTATCACGCTTACATGTTACCTTAGGTCTCGGCTATCTTCAAAACAAAAGTATTCCCATTCTGGTTGGTGTTGATATCAAGTTGCGAAAAATGGGGCTACAGTATTCTTTGGGAAATCATTACTCTTGTTTGTTAGTGGTCAATGCTTTGCGGCGTGTGAAAATCTTATGGACAGAAAAGACGCGCTTGGACGATGACGCTACCATGATGCATTCTCAACAACAACAACAACAACGGGAACAACTGCTTTTGGTTGACAAAATTCAGTGTCAAATATTTAGACTTGACATTCATATCTTCTTGCCTGGCCAACATGAACTTTTTTTTCGGGCGGATGATCTGGTGTTATTTTGGCGATTATCTTCTTATTCTACTGGATCAACGACTGCAGAAAGCAATCCTTTATGCTCAGTGACAAACGTGACGTTGTTTGGTGTCTCGCCTGATGTGAAAATTGGCGATGGACTGGTTACCGACAATGGGAAACAAAAATGGGAAGCATTGGTGGAACTCGACGATGTGGAATGGCTTACGGATGATATTTCTTCTCGTGATGGCGATGTGGCAAAACCATCTGCAACATTGGTGATGACCAAATCATTTATCAGGGTGCCTCATGGTTATGTTATCGCACATGTACTTGAAAATGTCGTCCACCTGGTGAAGGGCGTCCGTGAACTGCATTGTCGGATTATGGAAGATACTAGTGACAGCTCCCCCTATTTTGCTTATGTTGGTCCCATTGCACGCAATTCTCCTATGGCTCTTCCTTCGGTGACACTACAATGCAATCAAGTGATTCTTCGTTTGGACGATGATCCCTTTGAAGCAAAGCTACGCAGGATTTTCCATGTGGGTCAATCTGAACAAGTCAAGCGTCTGAATCTAGAGGCGGAATTTGAAAAGGAAAAAATACGGTGCCGGGAAGAACAACAACTTCATCAACCAGTATCTGCTTCATCAGCAAACAGCAATACCAAACGCAGTCAACAACGTCAGTATTTTACGCCAATATCATATGCCACAAATGAAAACGATACTACAGAAGCCCAAATCAGCACAGCTCAGAAACGGTTATGGGAAATATATTCGGAATCATGGATCAAAAACATTCAGGCGCATCAACAAAAGGAAACAGCAGCAAACGATCAAATTCGGCAGGCGGATTACAGATACCGGTGTGTGGTGGAAGCTTTGGATGCAGCTTACGACGATAGCGATACAGGTGTGGGTGCCGCTGATGGTGTCGATTTTGCTGATCTCTTCCGCTTGGAAATTATTCCTTTACCGCTTCATGCGCCACTAGCACAATTGAACATGATCAAAAGTATTGCGACAATCAACCAAAAACAGGGCAATTCTCCATCCGATGATGCTTTGTTTCCTTTGGACGAAACGGTGCACTTTGTACACAATATGGGTAAAGGGGTGCCTCTTTGCTCGGATTTCTCCTTTTTGATCCCTTTCCATCTCAATTGGCAAGCTGGCGAAACTTCGATTCAAATTCGTGATTACCCCCTTCCTCTTTTACATGTGCCTGCAGCAATCCCTCATGGTAGGACTGTGCATCAACATCAGCAAGAATATTGTTTTACAACTCCGGCGGCCTGGTCTCTTTCTGGAAACTATGTTATTGCGGACGACTTTGGTGTGAAGGAAGGATCTCGTATTATCACTCTGAATGTGGACTCAAATCCAGGACAAAACCAGCATCAGCAACTTCATAGTTTACCATCATCAGCACAATACTACAATATCAACGTGGTAAGAACAGCATCACCAACGAAATTCTATTCAAGTGTCCATTACAATATTTATACATCGGCCATGTCCACCATCTGCTTATCGGTGTCCTATCAGCCTGCTATTCAAGATATTTTGGAAATCCTTGAAAGTATCACTCCAGCACCTGTAGACCCTTCGGCCAAGATTGGGGTATGGGACAAGATACGGTTGATGATCCACACGAAGACGAAAGTTGATTTTTCTATTGGCGGTGGTGATTTTGCGTTTGTGGCGAAAGGCACACGAGACCCTTATGAATTGATGGGACTTGGGGCAGGCATGGCGAAACTCTGGCGCGGTGAAGTGATCTGGTTGTTGGGCTACCCAAATCCTCAGCAAGAATTCACACAGATCTTCAGCAACAGTTATGTCCTGGGCGTACCTGATCTCATCCGGGGCGGCTATGTTCCATCCAATCTGTCATCATCCATTACGCCTACTTCTACTCAGCCCAAAATCTTGTTTTCAAAAATCGCAATCAAGCTCGCTGGAGGGGTGCAAATGGGGATAGGCTGCCATTTGGAACGAACGTGCACTCCAGGTTGTCTCACTTGTCAATATGGATCCTCCCCTAGTCAGCAACCGCAATGTCGGTTCCTGTGCTTCAAACCTCATTATCAAGTTGTTTTCAAGTCTAAAAATCACGTTGGGAATGTAAGTTGGATGGCCATATGATCCATTGTGTGAAATTTTATGTCTAATTCCAGTGATTTTTTGTTTTTATTTTCTTTTTCTTCCAGGATTATCACGATGCTTATGCTGGATTCCGCTCTGATTTTGTCCATCTCTCGATCAGTATCATCAAATCACCACGAACAACAACATCTGACACCAATGATGCATCATCAACATCCGGTAATGGATTGAACGCCATGCATCTTAGCCCACATTTTGTCAATCATTTCCGGCGATGGTATGGTCTCTTTGGTGGTCCACTTTCTCTACCTATACGACGTGGTCCTCTGTTCAATCTACTGAAAGGGCTCCTTTCTCCGCCTGCTCCTCCCGTGAAAATAGGTCGACATATACAATCTTTGAAATATAAGATTATGATTCAGCCCATGGCGTTTGGATACTTTTGTATGCTGGATGAAAGACGGGACAGCGAACTTGATGGTGGCGGTGTGGATGCTATTGGTCTTAAAATCAATGTCAGTCATTTTTGTGTCGATGTGCATCAACGGAGAAAACGGCAAATGACAACTCTCGGCTTTCCACACTCAACCTCCTCTTCCCCTATGACAAGCAGTAGCGATGGCCAAGCTGAAGATGAACTCTACCGTGTGAAGTCGAACTGGCCTCTACATGAAGTGGAAATCCAACTCCGTGATGTGGACCTTCGTGTTGTTTATACGCAAAATACTCCCTTTTCTCCAAATCACCCTTCCTATGACAATATCGATTTTAGCAACCATCTCAATACATGTGGAAACTACACTCATCAGCAATGGATCGATGAAGACGATTATAGAGAGCTTGGACTCGATATGGAATGCTCTACAATTGCGGCTTCAGGGAAGGCTCTTCCATTTGCTTACTCACCTTGCGTTGATTATGTCAAGAGGCTGGATCCTATTTGGGTTAACCGGAATCGTCATTTGAAAAGCACTCATTCATGTATAATGGGATCTGCGAAAGGTAAGATCAACCTTTTCTTCTTGATTTTTCTATATATATATATATATATATATATATATACCTAGATATGTGTGGTTAATTTACTAATTTTAACACTCTTTTGAATTATAGGTGCCTTGGGTACGCAATTGGACTATTTGCATCGACGAATTGAAACTGTAGAACAACAACTCCGTCATCATCAGCAACTACTAGAATTGACTGAAATGCGTCTATCGAAGCAATCATATAACGCGGATCTGTTACAAGAGGTACATACAAATAGAGGAGGGGGGTTTTAATTACATATAGTTATATTTATTAATATGCGTCTTTTTTTTATTTATTTTTTCTGAAATAGGCAAATGGTATTATTTCCGTCATCGCCAGACTGAATACAAGGCAGCATCTTTTATCGAGATACATCCAGAAAATTTTACATCTGTCGGCCAGCGATCCAATATACAACACATCTCCATCTAGTCGCCTCCAGTCTTCGAAGCCGTATTCCGCTTATTTTGACGACAACTCATTGAAACATTGGGAACAAATGATGGGTAGATTCAAGGAACGTTACACCGTGCATAACCCGCAGATTATTTGGTCACCAGCAGTACATGATATTGTTAGTCGGTGGAGGGACGCCAGGGCACATTACAATATTCAAGCCTACAACATATCCAGCAGAGCAACTCAACTTTTACGCGAACTGGTAGAACTGGGGATTCAGCAAGAAAATCAACACAAGCAAAATCAACAAGGAGGACAGCATCGATCTGCCTACAGCTCTTCAACAAAAAATGACAAGAAAAACAACAATGATATGCAAAATACTCAAAATGTTTTGGATTCTAAGGCAGCTCAGGACCTCCTCAAGAAATTACTGGCTGACAGGGACTGCAGCTTTATGGTGGACAACGAAACAAAACAGCACCAAAACCAATCGACAACATTGGATGACAAATGCGATGATAAGCAGCATTCAAGTGACGGAAACAAAAACGACGATGCTGAAGACTCTGACAACAATCCAAGATACCAGCTCGATCAAATTCCTGATGGCTGCAGCTCGGAAAATATGACATTGATTGATCTTTGGAACCCTCAACTATTCTTGCAGAGCAATACTTCACAAGATTATGGTATTCTGGTAGCCAATGAACGAGTCCAGGTGAAGCAATTCGAAATAATCGAAGCCGGCAATTGTGATGTGGATACATGTGCAGTCAAAAAACGGACGGTTGCTAGTGTGGAGGCGGTACAACTTTTTGTGGTCAAACCTGGGTTGATGGATGGGGTGGACGTTTCACTAGATAGCAATTATGGCGTGCATTTTCCTCCAACTTCTGACATCGACAGACAGCATCAACATATTTTATCGCCGTGGATTCCTCCTGAAATGTTTACGGACAACTTCATCAGCAAATACCATACAGCTCGATTTCTTCGATTTGGAAACGACAGCAACATCACTGGCACAATTCAATACGATCGACACAATCCGATTCGGTCATCGTCCGCATACCATTCAAGTCATCATTATCAACCTTGGGACGATCAATGCAATTCCACACATCTCAATTTCCCCAACTTTGTCTTTACAGCAAATCCTTTCCAGTACAGCGTTCTTTACCAAGTTATTGTCGATATCATTCTCTTCAAAAAAGAAGCAAGACATCTGGAGCGATCCGATCGGCTACGCGACATCACCTTCTCTATTTACGCAAGTGGCGACAGTCCAAGCAAGACGCTCGATGATGTAATCGAACTCCAAACCAAAATACGACACTTCTCCCAAGTACACCAAGACTATCAACGGCAACTTATTTGCAGCCCTTATACTGGTGATTTTGACAGTGATGGACTGGCACTTTTGCAACAGCGATGCAACTCAGCGCGGCAGCAATTAACGACTTACAAGGAAGCACTGTTTCTATTGATGCAATCATTCAAGCAAATTATGGACAAGTATCACCACAAAGATGGATCAACAACTGCTGATGAAATTTTCAATGACGGGTCATCGTTGTCCTCAAAAACAAACTCCAGCAACAATCAGATGGTAGCAGTGGGCAAAATCAAGATATCTGTCAAGTCATTAGTGTGGAAAATGCTACAAGATGATGGATCGCCTTTTAGTCAGTGGAAGCTCACCAACACAAGCTACGTACTTATTACCAGCAAAGATCAAAGCCTCTGTCATACCATAGAAATCGACAAGTTGGTGGTCAAAAATACTTCGTCATCTCCTACGTATAAGCAAGTGGTTGGGCCCTATCTGGAATCTTCTATCAGCTCATCAATGGTGCCACCAGATTTCTCTCGTCACAAGATGGTTTATGGACGTTTGGTATCATTGAGACCTGTCGGTGGTATTCCTGTGATTCAGCAATTGGAACTCAATGTGTTTCCACTTCGATTGCAGCTCACATATGACTTTTGGCGAGCATTTGTGGTATATCTTTTCCCGGCATCACCATCGTTATCGACACAAAAAACATCAACTTCGGCATCCTCTTTGAATTCAATGGCTACAGCATCGGCTGCTCAATCGACATCAACAGGAGCTATACCGACATATGATTTGAAAACTCCGCAAAACACATCTTTTCATATCACGGACGTCAATATTCAACAATCATCCTCGATTGCTTCAACAACATCGGCACATATCCACCCTTTAGAATCCTCACCAAACTCAGTACGGCAGGACGGAAGTTCTACGAATAGCGATACTGGTATTTGGTTCGGTGCAAAAAGGGCGATGTCTACTCCCACTTCCAGTGCAGATACCCAAACAACAACAGCACCGACATCCCTTCCTAACGCACAACAGCAGTCCCAAAAAACTACCAGCACGTCGAAGCGGAAATCGTGGATTATCAACAGCACATTACCAAAACTACGAAAAGCAAGCAGGTCTACGGACGGTTACCCTGATGATGACGATTTGACGATTATGAAACACCGTGCATCCAATAATCGAACATTTATCTTGATCAAGATTCACGGTGCCAAACACTGTCTTAGTTTTCAGGTACATAAACCATAGAATTATTTTACGTATTTTTGATATTTTGCTTATTTTTTTTTTTTTCTTTATTTTTAGGGAACCAAAAATATATATGATCTTCAAAATTTTCGCTTTCGCCAACCGAATTTGGAGTATCGCAACAAAACTTGGTCGTGGTATGATTTACTGAATGCGTTAAAAAAAGGTATTGTCATATTCGAATAGACAACACTTATGGAAGCGATTATAATACTGACTTTTTATTGTAGATTTTTTACGTGCGGTCATCAAACACAGTCCCGCATTAATCAAGGAAAAGCTCAAACCAAGTCGACTTATCTGTGACTCTAGTAGCAAATCCTATGCAGACGACGAAGAACTCGACGTTACGAATCAGCAGAGCCAACGCCTTGTTTTATCTACAGCACCTACGCATGATGACCTCAGTGACTCTCGTAGCGCCTCTCTTGGATCACGGGAAGTGGTTGAACTTGGTATCGATGGCTGGTTTAACGATGACAGCAGCGCTTTTGATGGCGATGATGGAAGCAGCAAGGATGATTTGGAAGTGGATGATGGTGGGCGCAGTATCCATAGTACAAGCAGTAACATATTAGATGTCAATGATGAATTGGAAATCAGCACAGGAATTATCTCCGAAGAAAACGACTTGATCTCATTACATTCAAACAACACCAACAATAATTATAACAGTAGCATGACCGAATGGAATATACCACCGTCCGATTTGAATATACCAATCGTCTCTGGAAAACAAAGGGGACATACAGACAATGAAGATGGACTTTTTGGAAAAACTATATCAAGGTAATATACTGAATTTACATCTTTTTGATTACACAATTCTCAGAAGCTCATTTGTTTTGTATTTGTCCAGATTACTTCCTTTTTCAAAGAAAGGCAAGCAACGAAAGACAATATCACCTTTTATTGATGAGATTGACAGATCCATTGGTGATAATGAACTTGAACGGTTACAAAAAGGACGGCTCTTATTTGGCAAATCATATCGATAGTAGTTCTAGCATTTTTCCCCTTCACCTATTTTTTTTTTTTTTTTAGCTTTACATACATATTAAACTATACTTTTATCATTCATTATTGTATCATGTCTCAATCGGTGTTTCAAATCCACACATTGTAAGTATAAAAGTCCTCCAACAAAAAAAAAAAAAAAACGCTTTTAATCTTTTTCTTCCTTTTTATGATACAATACAACACTGATGCGAAAATACAGTGAACGCTCCCCAGCATCTCCATCGAACACAATCGACAAGAACGTCACAGACAGCAACAACAACAACAATATCAGCAGCGCCAGTCCTTACAGAGAAGCTTTACCATTGAAAAAATCAACTCGGGATTGGTCAACACCTCCTTCTACTAATATTCAAAATCTCTCATTGATTAGTCGATCCTCTGGCTCAGAAAACATACCAAGGTAAGCTCATGTGCTCCCTACCTCAGCCAACTTTTGGTATTTGAACTTACTTCCTTTTTTTATTGTTCAGTTTGAAATCAGTTGAGCTACAGATTGAACTCTGGAACGATATTTGTCGAAAGGTACAATGAGATAGGAAACTATGTGTGGGCGATATAGATATATTTACATTATAGATTTTTATTTGTATTTGTAGACCTCTCAAGTAAAGAATCCTTCGGACACAAAACAATGGGCATCTTTGGTGGCCCTGTTTCGAAAACTCAGAGAAGGGATCTGGGCATCCCATTGGAGTGAAGGAAATATTCGATTTGCTGTCAAAGGTAAAGAAAACTGTCACTATTTCCATCTAGAAAATCATATGATATACAATTTACTCACTGCTTTAATTTTTGATGTTAGTATACGAAGAATCAGTACATACAAGGTGATGACAAAGAAAGACAAAAAAATTACTTCGTATTAGAAATGAATACTTATGTCAAATGCATATTTTCTTTTATGTGCATATAGTTTGCGTGGACAAGAGTTTGCAGAATTTAGAAAGGCTATCCGGGGGTTGGTCGATGATCTTTATATTTTGCATGAAGACGTAAGTGTCATTAGAAGATGCGCTGTTAAAACGTTTATGACTTTTAAATATGGTTTTACTTTAGGGAATTAACGGACACTATCTGGCATTGGATGTGATTTATCGCGCTTGTCATTTGCAACAGCCTCAGGAAGCCATGAACATAATCTACAGGACTGAATTATCAGGATCACCTTACCACCATGGAAATGAAATCAAATATGCCAAACAAATCGTTCATGCTTTATCAACCAACAATTGGGTCCATTTCTTCCGTCTGTATCATAACCCTCCTCACCCAGCCTTTCTTATATTGTTGAAATCAAGCGTTGAGCCGGTACGGCAACATGCTCTCTTGGTTATGCAAAAGGCTTACCACATGGCTCCTCTTTCTTGGCTCTCCTCGTCATTAGGCTTTATTACCTCCCCTTCTTCAGATTACCATTCCTTAGTTAGTACCATTCATGATTTACATACACCTACACTTATTGATAGAATAGAAAATGATACCCTTTATTTTAAAAAAAGATTTAAAAAATAAAAAGTGAAACTGTCAATCGTATCTACAAAATGCCAATGTGCTGTCTACCAATATTGTTGAAAAAATTGTTAATAAAATGGGAGTGTAATTGACAAGAAGTGGATATGGCTATAGCTTCATAGGATACATTATATATCTGTTAGTTGATGATTGGGCAGACTTTTGTGTGCACTAAGGGCCCCATAATAACGATATCAACGGGAAAACGAAATTGCACAAAATATTTCAAATCCCGCGCACATGATTTTTTTTCTTTTTCCTCTTTCTTTCTTCCCTATATTTTGGTGTTATGGTAATCATAGATTAATGTCAGGACTAGTTTAGAAGTTTGTTTAAATCAGGGATTACAAGATGCATGGAGAGACCCTTTCATTTTGGATTCTGGATTCGGAATTTACCAATATATGAGGTTTTACGTTGCGATTAGTGCTATAGAACCGTCATTAGAGTTTAGTGTTAGTTGTCAAAGCTTTATATTTACATCTGAATAAACGCTCTGGCGCTCCGCTGGAGCTTTTGGAAATCTTTCGATTTACTGGGTGTCACGGTTTTTGGTTAAAGTGTGGGTTTCGATGGGATAGGCTTCAAGCCTCCGCCATTTCGCACTTTGGTGGGCGGCTTCTTGGGGCCCAACCGTCGTGCTCAGCGCGTCGTCAATGGGTTCTTTTTTGTGTGCTGAAAAGAAAAAAGAAAGTAGTGAAGGGATAAGAGCGTCCGCCATTTCGCACTATGGTGGGCAGCCCCTTGGGGCCCGACCGTCGTGCTCAGCGCGTCGTCAATAGATACTTTTTTAAAAAAAAATGGAAGGTCGAAAAATAGGGTGACTGAACCATTCGCACTCCGCCTCCATGGTTTTAAATTTTCTGTTGGCCCTTTTTTTTTCTTCCTCTTTCTTTCGTTTCTTTTTTTTTAGAACATCAACTTCAACTGCGGATTTAGTGATCTTGGATTAGTGGTTAGAACTTGAATCAGGGGCCTTTTGAAAAGTACATTACAAACTTCATGGGGAAACCCTTCCATTTTGTATTCGTGATCTTTGGCCGTCATCAAATTAGCATTCATTTTAGAATAGTGTCATTAGCTCGACTTTGCGTTAGTTGTCATAGTTTATATTGCATCTATATCAGAATTAAACATGTCTTGTCTATTTACTATTATTCTCTTTTATGCCTTTCATTGTCTCGCTGAATGGGCATGGCATATGTGCGTGGAAAAACAGAGTGTGGGGGGAGGGTTTATGCGTAGAAAAAAAAACCGCAGCTCGTTGTGTAAAATGCTACTTATAGTTTATCTAGAAATAACCCCTAACATTGTATCAGCGACATGGATACGGTGATATGAGTGGAGGAAATGGATGGAAAATACAAAGTATGAGAGGTTTTACGTGATGTGAGTGGAGGAAATGGATGGAAATTCCATAATCATAGGTCTTTATCTTAGTTTGATATTTTAGATAAGGGTTTACCCCTCTTTCTTTTTAATATATTAAAAATCATGTCTTGTCTTTTTATCATTAGTATGTCTCTCTCACTCTTTAGCTTGTCTTTCAACAGTAGATCCCTTTTCACAATCGTCATCTCGCTCATTTAGATTAGCACTGACCTCCTCCCCTAGTTTATGCTTGTTTTTAGTATAATAAAATGTTCATTTATTTTTAATAACCATTGACTCAAAATCATGTGGACACTATATTGAACCGCTTTATTTTGAAACTGTATATAGTATGCCAACTAATCTCTTTGTTTGTTTCATTACGTATTCCATACCTCCGTTTTGAAAAAATAATAGCGAAGTTCAAGTGCTTTCGTTTTTTAATGATTGTAATAGAAAACAATGACCAATATCACACTCATTCACGGGTACTCTTTGAGAATATCTATTATCTACGCACACGCATATCATACACATACAGATATCACACAGCAAGCACACTCTCAATTTCGGTGCTTCTTTTTTTACATTTGTCTTTAGAGAAAACCAACATATATTTTTTGCAATACTCTCTTCAAGATATTTGTCGATTGATTGATTTTATTATAATAATTCATTCATATGAAACTAGCCTGATAACTAAACTAAATCAAACTAAATACTATACAGGGAATCAACTAAACTACAAGACATCACTAAAGTTCGCTTGTGGAGGCAGGCATCACCGGACTGCACGTCGACAGTCGTTTGGATTTTTGATCTGGGAAAGGCGATAGAGTTTCCACGGCAAGTTGGATCTGTAAAATCGTAAAAAAAAAAAAAAAAAAAAAAAAAAGAGTTAATAACACGGATTTATACTAATTTATACTATTGCTCAGTCACTTCTTGTCACTTTTTTGACTTACCCTTTTTGTAAGCCGTGCTACTGTGTTATCCGCCAACACTACTTCCCAAGCAAATTCCACACCATATATCATCTTGATAACATCCACAATATGCCGGGCTTCCATTTCCCCAAGACCGATAAACACATCTGTAGGAGACACGGGAATGATATCAGGATTATTGTCGAGCGCATTCTGCACAAGTCGCAAAAGAGTATGTTGAGTGCCATTGGTGTCACTTGCATCCTTTGGTGTCGGTGTCATGATCTCAAACGGCTCACTAACAGCCATAACATTGTGCTTGCCATCATGATGATACCGCAATTCGTACACACCTTCTTCCCATGGGAGTTGATTACCACCAAACGTCAAAACGCCACTATGTTGTTTCACTGTGGTGCCACCAAGGACTTCATTGACGGACCGTGTCGACGACAAAGAGGAGGAGGAGGAGGAGAGAGAAGGTGTTAGAGTAGCAGATGATTCACCAGAGTTGGTAGACTCACCAGAGTTGGTATCGATGTCACTGTCATTGGTTGTTGTAGTCGCCGCCTTTGAAGTTCGCTTTGTTTTAGTGGTGGTTGCTGATTTCGAAACATCATCCATAAGATCGGCGGCCCATTTCCATAACCCACGAGAACTGATGTTGGTCACCCGTTTATCCTTGTTGCTTTTCACCTTATAGACGCCAACCCAATCCCGCTCCCCACGATATTCTGGTGCTTCCCAGACCGCAGAGATGGCTTGGCCAAGTTCATAAGTGGAATTGTTGCGCTTCACAGAATATTTCGACAAATCATACATTTCGATGTTAACCACCTGAGGAATCAATCGTGCACGCTGAGACTTGATCAATGAACGAGTTTCGGTCAGCATTTCTTGTAACCTTGGCCGAGCTAAGTGGGGGAGGGAGGTTCAAAAAAAAAAAAAAAAAAAAAAAACGGAGAGAAAGAAACACAGTTCAGTATCAACTTGATCAAGTGAGAATAATATATATTGCTTTGACTAAACTTACCAGCATCCATCATGTCGCCAACAGCACCTTTGGTCTCTTCTACCGCCTTCTCCACTTTTTCGACTGTTTCTTTAACCATGCGTTCCACACTCTTGGTAGTGCTGACGGCAGCTTGAAGTTCATGTTTTTCTCGGATCAGTTTAGCCACTTCTTGTTGTAATTTATCCGGTATGTTTTTTGGAATGGAGATAGCCGCCGATTTCAATGTTTTTGTAAGTCCCGCTTCTTTTCTGATTTGGTCGCCGTACAACTTTCTCATATGAGGCCTAACATAGTTGGTTAGTTAGAAAGAAAAAGTGGCTACGTGTTAGTATTTCCATATATTCATTCAAGAAATTGGGCAACTTACGCTTCAATGTAGTGCAGAAACAAAAAGTTAGAAATTTGAGAAAACAGAGCCAAGCCAAAAATAATCCAACTGTTTGCCATCAAAGTTAATCCCCAAAATGCAGCGTGACCCATGATTTTTTCAGGATTATTCAAGAAACGGTAAATTCCAGTGTAAAGAAGTTCTGAAGGATGATCATCCAAGAAAAAGTCGCCATAAAACCATCCAAATTCACCAAGAACTTCAAAAATAGAAGCAGCAGTCCAAACATGAAGAGCAATAAAGGTCTAAAAAAGAAGTAATTTAGTTACAGTTCATACTAATTATCATGGAGACTTTCTTTGTGAGGATCAACATACCAAACCAAGAGTGTGTCGTAACAAAGTGGTACCGTAAGCCCAATCTTCAGGTAAGGAATACATTTTCCAGGCAGCGACAATAAAACTGATATAGGTCATACATAAAGACAAATTAAAGATACTATAATCAAAAATAAAAAAAAGTTGGCAATTAGTGTTATATAAATAAAAAAAACGGATATTTCCTGTTTTTTACCTTTTCCAGTTTTGGAATGCTTCGTGGACGCCACCACCCCATTTAACAAAATGTCGAGTGAAAAACTTTTTTTGGGATTGAGCACGTAGAAGAGCACCAAGACCATAAGAGTGGACGATACGCCAGAAGAATGCTTGTCCGACAGCAAAAGCAATACCAATACGAGAAGGCAATAATAAAGGCAAAATGATAGCATAAGCCATAACAAGGACAGATACCAAATCAGTAGAACGGAAAATGTCGAAGTTTTTAACAACAATCAAATCACGTCGGAAGTAGGTGGTAGTCAAATCGTCTTGATTTTCTTCAGATGTCACATTATCAGACTGATTATCATCACCAGATTTCACCTTGGAAGGAGTTTGACGCTTGGGGACAGTAGGAGGATTGTAGGTCTTTTCAATATCTACAAAAGAAGGGAGGTAGATCAGTTAGCGAGTTTCCCATTTAAAGATAGTACATTGAATCAACTTACGAGGGTTTTCAACATAAATCAAAAAAACGAATTGCAAAGCATGAGCAGCCATACTAACATACAAGACGGTGTAGCTTGCACACATCAATGAGACACCATAGTAACCAAAGTAGCCAACTGAATACATAGGGTGAGGCGCCATTTCAAAGACGCCATCAAAAGTCAACGACTGTTCAATCAAAAAGAAGAAATCGCCCCAATCTATGACAGGTCCATAAAATAAAGTTATTAACGGAATTTTAAAATATAAAACCGATTGGTTGCTGCTATACTTACACCAAGCAAAATCCTTGACGACACGTTGGGCATCGATCTTGACCCAAATGTTAAAAGCCACCAAGAATAAACCACCAAACCAGCGTAAAGCATCACCCATAATGAAAGCGGATTGAGGAGAAGTATTGAACCACGACAGAGCAAAACACATATAAGTGGTGAAATCATTCATAAGAATTACATCCACTAGTTGACGGTAAAGAAGCCAAGCGTTGTATTCGATAGGAGCAGTCTACGTGTATAGAAATGAAATAAGTCATCTTATTCCAGGCATGGCTAGATACACATATTCAGTTTTAACTTACAGCATAATCATAATCATCACCCATTTTGATAGACAATTCACGTTTCAACCAGTGGTAGGATTTTGACTGTTGATCAAAAAGCTTGTATTTTTTGGCCAAACGCACCAAGCCACGACTGTCACTTTGATACTTGAGCAAAGCACCCAAACCAACGTTGTACGCCAAACGCCAAAAGGCAAAAAGACCAAGGAACAAGAATTGCTTTGTGCGCGTAGACAACAAAAAGAATAAAGCAATTTGTATGGCCATGGTTCCCAAAGTCAAGACATCAAAGAAACCCTTCTTCTGTTTAGGGTCCAATAAGGTTGCCACCATTTCGTGAGTCACAGGTACACGGAAGACTATAAATCCATAGAAGAAGAAAAGCACGTTAATAATGCCGAAGCATAAAAAGTTTAAAGCGTGTATGTCCTTACCTTTTCCATCAGGGGTCTTGCCATAAGAAGAGCGAACAGTCTTGTCCTTTTTCATATCGATATCGTCATCTTGAATTGAAGTATTATCAGAGTCCAAGGAGTGCACTGAGGTCGGCTTGTCATCCTTCTTGCTAGAATTACGTTGACGCAATTCCGTATCTGCCGTCATGGTTTTTTGTGGAGAAAGGGAAGAAAAGAAGTAACTAAAAAAAAAATACAACCCCTCTCCAAATTTGTTGGTTTGTCAATTTCTTGGACCCTATCCTACACTGACCCCGCTGGTGTAATTCACGTCCCGCCCATCTCTGAGATGAGAGATGGGACTCATGTGATTGTTCAAGAAACTCAATATTGGGGCAACAACGGAAAAAATGAAATTCTGGTACCACACACGTACCCCAAGACAGCACAATAATCCATATAAATTAATACCAATCACGTACACACACGCACACAGACACACACATAAACCCAAACGACACAGAATAAAAAAAAAAAAAAAAAAAAAAAAAAAGCTTTTATTATAAATACAGAATCATGATTCAATCACCCTTTTTCCATAAGCCCAATGGAAATTGAGATAAGTCTTATATTCAACACATTCATCAAACGCACTATCTAAAAAATCATTGTATATTTGTGGATTGTATTCTCCTTCTAATTCTAATGATGCCCATAAAACTTCTCCTAACCTAGTCATCAGAGACAGAAGCGCCTAAAATAATGGTCAACGTCAGTAAAGTTCATGCTTCGTTTTTTTCTGTTTTATTCTGTATACCATACCTCGTACAACATCTTCCCTACATAGCCACCCCAGCAAATCGGTATTGAGGTATAATCACTTTGCACATCCTCCAATCCAGTACTAGCCAAGCATTGTTTGATTTCAGGACCATGGAAAAGAGGTTGATCCACTGGCTTTACCATTGTATAAACTATATTCATACATAAAAAAAAAAAAAAAAAACGTGCGTGAATGTAAACACAGAGAATGAGTATATATATATATATATATATATATAATATTGGAATAAACTTACGAGCATTTGAAAGAAGGGTATATTTTGGTCCCGCCTGTTTTGGTATCATATCAGGTTCGATCAGTTCCATATATCCGCCAGGTTTTAAAAGGTTAGCCAATTCCATAAACTTGCGTTGTATGGATTCATCCATTTGGTACACAGTAAACATAAATCGCTGATACACATGATCAAAGGAACCAGAACGCAAGTCAATGTCTTGTAACACATCGATTTTTTTGAATTGACAGTTGGTGGGGATATGAAGTGGCAAGTGTGGTGACGGCGGGGATAATGCATCCGGGCTGACTTCCAGTATATCAATCCCAGTGAAGGTGGCGGTAGGATATTCGTTTGCCATGTCTACCATAAAAATAAAAATAAAAATAAAAAAAAGGTAAGGGGAGGGGAAGTGGCCTCTATTCAGCCAGTATGTCTTTTTTTACCTATGAGCCACGTGGCGGTGATGCCACATCCTATATCTAGACACTGTGCTCCAGGTGAATTGAGTAAGTCGTTCACTGGTGCTATCAAATTGCGCTGAAAGACATGCTTAAACAAGTAATGAAGTTCTTGAACCTGCTGAGCATCCTGACGAGCTTGGTTAACCATGGTTTCTGTCAATATACTAGCCATTTTCGTGTGTTCGCCGCCATTGCTGGAAGAAGTGACAAAAGATGCCTGTGAAGATCGAGGCTGTTGATGACTGCTTGTAACTGATCCCGTGCCTTTTTTGAGGGTTTTCTTTCGCTTCTTTGACGGTATGTTTCCCATATATATTGATACAAGATAAAATAATACTTGTTAATAATAAATAAATAAATAAATGATAAGAAAAAGAAAACAGGAAAGGTGGAGACAGACAAAATTGATCGAATTCAATATTCCGCTGTTGGGACGATGAAACTCCGCCGTCAGACCAAAACTTGATTGAACAGAAAAAAAACTTACTTTACTCAAAAACGTGATAAGCAGGTACGCTTGCAACAAATTTAATTTTTTCATCATTTCCCAAAGCAATAACAATAGTTGAAAAATAATAAAAATTCGGGTTGTTTTTATCAAGATGTGTATAAGACAATAAAGACGAGATCTGTTGTGTAACGGGTACTTTTTTTAATACTATAAAAATAATATTTCTTTTATTTCATTTTATCGATTTCAAGTAAAACGAATAAAAAAGATGTATAATACAAAAGGTAAAGGGATAAGGAGAAATGTAATAGAGAGAGAGAGAGATGGATATATACTATGAGCTAAACCTAACTAAACTAAACTAAACTATGAAGTGATGTCCTGGACCGACCAAAAGGAGTTCGATTATTACTTGGAAAGGAACCAGAGTTAAAACTCCCACGACCAATGGTTGTTGATGATGATGATTTCATAAAAGGCAAATGTTTTTTCAAAGGATTCATAGCAGTTGTCGATCCATAAAGGCTATAAGTGGTAGGCTGACTAGGCGGCAAAGTGGGAGCAGCAGGACCAACGGGCGATATTGGTACTCTGTGAGGGTGATAAACGTTGTTATTGGAAGTTCGTGTTGATGATCGAGGCAGTTGTTGTTGTTGCTTTTCCTTCAATTGTATTGTTGATAAAGATGATGCTGATGATCGTTGTTGTTGCAGTAGTTTGTAAACATCGTCAGTCGATTCTATTTTGGATAATTCAGAGAGTGGGGAATGCTGGTCGAACGGTGGAGTTAATGAGGAGACATGCAAATTGAATTGTTGGCCTTTGTGATGGTCGTTGTTGAATATCTGCACACTTTTTCCGCGTGACGATCGATGATAATGAAGGGAGGATTGCTGTAATTGTTGTACATCTCCGCTGTGTTTGGATGATGTATCGTTGGCGTGATCTGTTGTGTTGGCGTCCTGGAAATAGTGCACATCATAATCTAATTGTATCAATAAACATATGTATTAGGTTTCGCCCTTGTTTGCCCGCTTTTTTTTTTTTGTTTTTTTTTAATTATCGTACTTACTTTCATGTTCTTGGTAATTACCAGGTATCCAATTTTGCATTTCGTATGATGGTTTTTTCTTGACTTTGACATAGGCAATGTCCATTGCTGATGCTGGGTGCGGTTGAGAATGCCTACTATTGTATACAGGCTCAGAAGGGTCATGCAAGATCAAGGAAGTCGTAGAGTGGCGGGTTTTGTGACACAATGGTATGGCCATCGGTTGCAAAGATTTCCTCCATTCGTGTATCCATTTTTCCTTTTCTGCTGGTAAGATTGGATGACAATCATGCTGTTGTTCTCGTAATTCTAATTGTGGTATAGACGGTGTAGGAGGTGTAGGAGGTGTAGGCGGTTCAGTTGACTTTCTGCTTTTGTTTCCAAAACTACTGATATTCAATGGTGGTAACTGTGGTGGCGTTGACGGTAGGCGATGCACGATATGCTGTTCAAATTGTACCCAATTCCAAGCCTTCATTAAAGTAAATAACCAACGATCCAAATCCTTGTGCTTTCGAGCTTTCAAAATATAGTATTCCTTGTCTATAGTTCGAATGCAGAAGCGATTGCATTGTTGTAGTTGTTGCTGTTGACTTTTGTTGTTGTTGTTGTTGTTGTTGTCGTGCAACAAAAGTGATATAGAATCCACTTGCTTAAGATTGAGTGACCAAGATGGTAACTGATAGTGACTTGCCATGAGAACCTTTCCTTTGGTATAAGAATCTTTTGTTGGGTGGCCAAGAGAGGAGAATTAGGAGAAGGCAGGCCATCGATATTGTTGTTGTCTTGTTCTATTGGCATATCATGCGGGAGCTTTATTTTTCGTGTTGAGAGACAAATAAAAGATAAACCATCGAAACGGAAAAGGTGCCATTTCCACTTTCGTTTTTCAGGATACCACCAATAGAGGTGACCTTCATAAACAGCCACGGTAGCAGGTACTTCCTTGGCGTTTTTGGAAAAATCATTCCGTTTGTATAAGGATTTAAACATGAGGAATCACAAGAAAAAAGAAGAGTAAACAAAACCCCAGCAACTGAGGCTCATAAAGATAAGAGATAGGGAGTACGTGTATGTGTGTGAGGGCAGGGGAGAAAAGAAGAAGAGAAAAAAAAAAAAAAAAAAAAAAAAAAAAGGAAAGAAAAAGAGAGGAGATGTATCGTTCGCCACCGTTTTATTTTTCTACGCATTATATAATAAAACTCCGCTGATATGCTTGGTAAAAAAAAAAAAAAAAAAAAACAAGGCAAAAAAAATATCAGTGATCATTCATTTATTCGATAGGTACAATGAGGTCAGGGTTTTAATAAACCGTTAGCCAAGTCAGCTTTTTTTTTTAACTTGTCGCTGGTATCACCGAGAAAACGACACTTTTCCAACATTGCACGGGATCTTGTACTACCCTACTTTTCCATTTAAATATCAGCGCTTACCATTTTTTTTCCCTCCTTTTTTTTTTTTTTTTTTTTTTTTTTTTTTTTTTTTTTTTTTTTTTTTTTTTGCTTTTCCGTCCTTGCTTACATCCGCTCTTATTCTTATTTGACGTGTATTTTGACTCTTTTCCATCTTCCTGTCTTTTACTTTTCCATATTTTTTTTGATCAATGACTTACTCAAGTTCCATAGCAACAGAAACAAACTTGGCAATTCAAGCAGACAACCCTGATACGTACGTGGTTTCCGCTGTTGGCGCTGTAGGAACCGGTAAATCAAGTTTATTGAATGCTATTGCAGGCTCTCATATATTTGAAACTGGTAGTTCACTGGTAAGAAATAGTAGAAAAGAAGGACCAGTGATCAATAAGGAACCAACCACGCACTTCAACCATTTTTTTAATTTACTAACTTGGTTTTTGGTTGTTTGTTCTTTTTTTGCTGCTGCTCAGGCTACCACTCATACTGTGCAAGGCGAAGTAAGACCTTGGGCTTTCGTACCTGGAAAACGATACGTGCACTTGATTGATACACCTGGTTTATGTGACTCGACTTCGCACGATCGTCAAACGGTTGCTGAAATGGTACGGTACTTCAAGTCTTTAGCAAATGGTGTCAGTGCGTTTTTGTTGGTTTTCAATATCAATGACATCCGGTAAGTTCAAATGGACTTTCTCGTTGCAAAATCATTCAATTAGAATGATCAACTTTACTTATTTTTTATCATTACTATTATAGTTTAGATGCATACACTCAAACTATGCTACGACTTTTTGAAGCATTACTTGGACGACACTTTTGGAACTTTGTAGTGATCGTTTTCACACATGTGGACGAAGAAAACAGAGATGAACTAGAAGAACATATGGAAGCCGTCAATGATCCACAAGGTAAAAAAAAAAAAAAGAGCGAGAGAGATCACTGTTTTTTTTGAAACTGAATAATTGGGCACTAACTTCCTTGTCTCTTTTTTTTCATTAGACGGGTTTATTGCCGAAATCCGTCGGATCCACAACTTGTCTGCTCGTACATTTATGCCCAGTGTGATTTTTGCCTCGACTCAGAATGTGCGCATGAGCTCGTATACTCAAAAACATCTCAAGGATATCTACAATGCTGTGGTGCTTTGCGAAACTAGAAACAACCAACGACGATTCACGTGTACTTGGCTTCGAAGGATCATGACTATTCCTACTGAAGAAGAAAAATCCATTTTTATCTCCAATAGTATTAAGGAGGCGTGGTCTTCTATGACTTCATCCGTTTGCTCCACTCAATAGATTTATTTGCATCAGTTTAGAAATTTGGGTTATAGCACTAGTACCTATTGATTTTTTGCAATTTGGTTTTATGAAATTCAATAAAATATTATATGTTTGATTTTTTTATAATGATATTTGGTTTTATTTATGTCCATATTTGTATAGTCAATACAGTGATTTGTTTAGTATATATATATATATATATATATATATGTGTGTGTACGTGTATTAAATGGCAAGTTTGCTCCCCTCCCAAAAAAAAAAAAAGTAATATATGGAGTCAGGGGGCGATCGTTGAGGTGTGATTTTTGATGGCACTACATAATTCCCTGTCGTTTACGTTTGAATGGGGACTATAATAGAGCAGCAATCCAGGTTGGGTGATATGAATGATTAGAGTGTGAATAGGGCTACATTTCATATTAGGTGACGTAAAACTGTCAGCCAGTAACTAAGTCCCTGGGGATAAGGCAAGCAGTCATGGATAAGCTGGAAAGCAGTGAAAGATAATATATAGAGGCAGTGTTACGTACAGTATAACCTAAATTTATTTATATGATCGGTAGACCAAGAACATGGTTCTCTCTAATAGTAAATGTTCAATGACTATCAACCTGTTACTGGGACACGAGAACGGCGGGGAAAGTAGTCATAGTGAGTGTATTGGAGAGCAAACTCTTGGTGGTACTTTATAAAACAGCTATAATAGCTATATTGTTTACTATCTGATGGGCCATAATATTATTATTAAGTCATATTTTATTGAAGGCTATTAGTAGGCGCTATAAAGTAAAGACGCAGAGTTCATTGTAACAAAATATCTAATGAAAGGGTCTATTGGAGGATGCTTGACAGAGGCTAGATGATCAACACTATTCTGAAGGGACGACAATAAAATGAGATCTAATATACTCTATAGGGTATGATAAGGACCAAAGAAACATGTTTTACTGAAACACAACAACGATCAACACGAATCAAAGGAAGGTGATGGTAGTAAACGAGAGAGATCTTGCACAAGACATGAAAGAAGCTAAATGAGATGTTTTCATTGAAGCATGTAAAAAAGATATATTTTATTGCGATATTGATACAAACTATGAACAAACTAACACTAAAAGAAGCTAATGAAGAGCCCAATAAGCTAACTAATGGTGTTCCCAAATCCTGACTCCAAAATGAAAGGGGTTTCCCATGCATCTTGTAATCCCTGAGCTGAAATCCCCTCTAAACTAGTCCTGGCACTAATCTGAGTCCATTATGACCCCATAGAATTTAATGGTGAAGAAAAAATGAAGGGAAAAAAAAATTGAAATTGAAAGAAAGAGGGAAGGCAGAGATTGGAAGTAAATAAACTTCACGTGGGCGGCATTTGAATGTATTTTTTTGAAAGGGCTCTCCCTTTTTCCGTTTTCTTTTTTACCTCAACAGTCAACACTATAAACATCATCAACATAGTGGTTCTCTTCTCATGACAATATCGATCGACATTTAATATCGGCAGAAAGGCCGATCTCATATAATGATGGCATTGACTCTCTATGGAGCAATTCAACCTTGTTTAATTTACTCTTTTCATTGCGGAATAGTTTGTCATTTGTCATGGAATCACGCACTCTCTCTCTCACCACACTAATGCACACATACCCCTAATCGCCTCACCTTTAGATAGAATTTATATTAGTATCAATAAATTAGTTTAACTTGGTTGACATAGTTTATATCTACATCTGAATAAAGTATTATTTGCCCTTTTGCTGATACATCATCTCTTATATGTACACTTAAATTGTCTCGTCAAATGGGTATACCCATACTGAAATGCACATACAATGCCTGTGGGAGTACGAAAAAGGAAACTGATGTGTGGGTGTGGAAAAAAAAGGAATAAGGATTGGATATGAGGCAATATCGATTAACCATCGAGCTCGGCGCTCTGACTACCAAACTGCACAGTGCTAATTTCTAAATAGGGGGGATAAGACGGATTTCTTGAATGATTTTAGAAAATGAGCGCAATGGATTTACCTGTATATATCGTAGAAATTGACGAAATGAATCAATGGTGCGGGGAACTAGAAAGGGAAGGCAGAATAAAAAAAAAAAAAAAAGAGTTATAGTAATATAACATCCATAGCAGATAACCGTGGTAAAATAAAGAGAGCCAAAGAGAGACCCTGTGATAAAAAAAAAAAAAAATTGATAAGCAAATCTTTCTTAAGGAGGAGCGGGGATTACCTATCATATCACGATAACATGATTTACTTTTTTATTTTGATTTTTTATATAGGACCGGAAACATCGAATAAGAGGGCAGGTAAGTTAAATAATAAAAAACAACCCCCTTTCAATACCTCCGTACTTATGAATAACATGTAAAAATGAAAGAAGAATCAATAGAAATCACGTTTTCATTTCTATTGGGCAATGATGTGCTAAGTGAGAAAATTCATCTCATTCTTATAGGTGACACACTGTCAAAAATGGGGGGAAAGACTACCAAACCAAAAATGTCGGGGGTGGCTATCGTCGTCATTTCGACTTCGAATGGTAAATATATATAAAAAGTCTATTTTACTCTTCGTTATACCTTCCTTCTTTCCTTTTTATTTTTATTTTTATTTTTATTATCATTAACATGTATCATCCAGCTACTTCCTTACCCATGAATCGATTTTATTATCCAATGGATCCACTGGGTTTAGAAAATTTCCCACATTCCACTATTCCCAATAACAATAGCAATAGCAGCAGTACGATTGACGATTTGGATCCAGTTTTATTAACCCCAACCACATCATCCGAAAACGACAACTATTATTATTCGCATCAAATACAGCAACAGCAACCATCTTCTTTTATTCATCCGTTTGATATGTCCTTAGATACCTCGGCCTGCTTCGATGACACTTTTTTCGACGCAGCCTCGTTCGGCACCATTTTCCCATTATCATCTTCTTCAAATTTCACAACTCCATCATCTTCAACGTCCTCAACCTCATCATCACCAATAAATAACCATCCTTCTCAACATGATTACTATCGGCCTCCATCAGCTCTCGACAACACCTCGGGTCTCGAATATCAGATTCAAACACCGATCTCACCATTAATGCCACTGACAGAAACTGGTCCTTTATCCGTGATGGAGTCTGACATCGAAGAAATGGACAATGAAACTTACAACAATGATGATAGTAGTGATGATGATGATTTCTTTGAGCAGTATCGTCGTCCACCACAGCAAGAAATACAGTTTGAAAATGAAGTAGAGTCAAACCACTGGCCAATCACACCATCTCATTCTTTGCCAAACAAGCCTGATGATCACCTGCACACCGAATCGCAACGCTATTCACCCGCACCCTCATCATTATCACCACCATCGCCATCGCCACCTAAAAAGCACCATCCAAGCAAAATCGACAATAAAAAAAGGTCCACTACCAAAAAAGGTAAAGAGAAAAAATCGCCCTGCGAATCAAATGCCGACGATTTTGCAGACGACACCTTGACGACCCGTTGTACAAACTGCGAAACGATGAAAACTAGCCTTTGGCGCCGCAACGTGGATGGATTTCCTTTATGTAATGCATGCGGTCTTTTTTTAAAGCTCCACGGTACCGCCCGTCCGCTTAGTTTAAAAACAGATGTTATCAAAAAACGCAATCGCGGTGGTGGACGCCGTTCCCTTCCATCCGCTTCCTCTTCCAAACGAAAACGATCCAAGCGAGCAATGAAAAAACGAACGAAGAAAAGAGAGTAAAAGTATTAGTATATTTTTAATGCGCTCTCTGTTTGTACATACATTTCCATATCAATATAAATAAATAAATAAAAAATAAAAAAATAAAAAATATCAGACAAAAGCAACAAATAGATGACCCATTTGGTGTGATACCTTTTTTTTTTTGGCCCATAAAATAAAAGAATTTCAAATCGTGTGTGGATCATGTGTTGATATGAGGAAGACAATATTCAGAGATGCCAACCATGTACCCTGTTGAAATGGCTCTTTCGTATCACTAGTTCAAAGGTTACTCTTCTTTTTTCACGTGAGTCAGCTCCGCCCATTATTCTCTATATATGAGAATGATCAACAGAGATCAACCAAGTTTCCATTGCCTTCATTTACCCCGCCACAAGTTGCTGTTTTGATGTATTCCCATTTTCAAATCAAAAAAGTAAATACATGAAAATCATGTATATATATATATATATATATATTATTGAAGACAAGATATAATATCAAACAGAGTAGAGTGGGAATGATCATACAGGCTAAAATAGAAAGCGTATTATAAAAAAGGTTAGGGGATATTATTGATGGTTATTGATTGGGAGCCATGTTGGGTGTGCAAAATCAAGTTTGATGGTATAAATAAATCGGGTTACCAGTATCCAAAAGCCCAGTTGTTTTGATTGGTTGTATTTCCCGGTTGATTGTTTTTCATTAATATTGTTGATGGGGTGCCAGAACAAAGGTCCGCTATACGTTTTTTTAAGAAGAACGAAAGAGGGAGAGAGATATCACACCATTTGTGATGAGTAAATTAACCCGGCAGCATGGATCGCTTGAATGATCCATGTCATCTCATATGTTGATCTCCATTTTTAATAAAAAGAGCTGTTTTGTTAGATGACGGTGAAGCGGGAAACAGTTTAAATGCCGACCACGTGTATTTTTATTTACGCCCATATGTTTTTTTTTTTTTTTGCACTCTCTTTCTTTCGTTTATTTTGTTCCTTCTTTTTTCTCTTCACCATTCAACTTCTATGGGGTTATGTTGGACTTGGATTAGAGTCAGAGCTAGTTTAGAAGGGTTTTCAGAACAGGGATGACAAGATGCATGGGGAAACCCTTTCATTTTGGATTCAGGATTTAGGACCTCCATTTGTTGGCTTTTTGGAGCATTTATTAGCTTAGTTTAGTGTCAATATGTCGTAGTTTGTATCAATATCTCAATAAAATATATCTTTTTTTACACGCTTTAATGAAAACTGCCCCATAAGTCTCATGTCTTGCACAAATGGTCCTTTTTTACCAACACCCCTTTAGATACATTATTATATATATTGTTATACTTCAATATACTCATTTGTTGTCTTTCTCAAGTCATGTATTGTGCATTTACAGAATACTAGGTCTTTTTTTATTTTTTATTTTTTTTGCGAGTGTACCTTTCGCTTAGTCCTGAACATCCTTTAGAATCCTAAGTCTCTTCCATACAATCTCCATTAGACCCTTTGTTATACTGAACCCAACATTCTCAGCTTAGTGTTTTCAAGTAAAATATTATCCTTTTTATTACTCATCCTCTGACTATTTATATAATGATCAAAGCTGTTGCTGTGAGTATCCTATTATCTGCCTGGTTTCTAGATTATCCGCAAATGTAATGTAGCGATATTCTCCATCTGCCATTTATAGTAATTGACTTAGACCCTGACCGTCAGTAGATATTTTGACTTGTTTCTTTCTTTTTCATACACAAATGCATACAAACACACATCATAGTCCATCGACCGAACGTAGGGTATGTAAAGTTAGCCACCTACTAAAGTGTTAAAAAGTGCAAGGTGGCGAAGGCTTCTCATCCTTAATTCCCCATCTCTCAACGTTTTAAATCCCTATGATAGACACTTTTTTTTTTTTTTTTTTTTACTTCAAATTTGTGAGTTTTTCCTAGCCTTGTCCTTTATAAATTTCGTTTGAGTTACAGTTTAATAAAAAAATAAATAAAAACCATATTAGTGGAGTTCAGGGCGGAAGGGAGCTAATGATATTGAGAGAACGCAGGATGAAGATTTGTACAGGATTACATTGGGAGGATATGTTACAACGAAAGGACGACCTTCTTCCAAAAACGCAATAGTGATCTAGCAAATAAATTTGCGTTTTATTCAAATTTCATTCCCATTCTCAAATTTGGAAATCATTGTATAGGACGCCAATGGGCATACTGAGGTATTTGATACATCACCAACTAATGCGATTCTTACAATTAAAGTATTTATTATTTTGATATAGGTTGCACGTACTTTTATTTTAAAACATATTATATTAAAATACAAATGATCAAGTGTTTGTACTGTACATTTTTCTTAATATGATATAGTAGTTAGAATTTTTTTTTTTTTTTTTTTTTTTTGTCTATTCTGTGATCATCATCTAAAATCAGGGTGAGTGATGGTAAGAAAGATAAGACTAAAATGCGGTAATACATTTAATGATAGTAAAATAACGCCAGCGTGAGCCATCTATGTAATACTGACAACAATCCGGGCATCTAAACTTTATGCAAGAATACTGTGGTGATCTGCATTATGTATCTCTATTCTCCTTATCACTGTATTTTTCTGGTCGCACACACACATATATATTTATAAGAGCACGCATACATATATTCACTGATAAACATGCAAGTTCCTGCCCCCCTTTCATTTCGCCTCCTTCCCCTCCCATACGATGCATTTGACTATATTTCTTCTTGTTTTTTTTTGTCGATAACGTATAATTTTTTTTTATTAAGGACTTCATCATCAATGAGTACTATACTATACTATACTATCCTAAACTAAACTAAACCAAACTAAGCCAAACTAAACTAAACTATTATGTAACTACTTTTTTTTTGTCAGTCATCCAAAACGGAAGAGAGAGAGAGAGGGAGGGAGAAATTCCGGTCCTACACTTCATCAGGTACCCCATTTGATGATGTTTGCCTTGATACAGAGGATACAGGAGTCATTGGACCTTGAGTAGAGGAAACAGAAGTAGTATCATCATCAGTCCAGCAGCAGGATGGCTTGATTCCCAAACGAGCATAAAACATGGCCAGCCTTAATTGAGTCATTTCCATATAGAGAGCCAAATGACGATCGCTTTGTTTTGAAGATCCTAGTCCAAGGACATCATCATCTTGTTCATCCATTTGTTGATGATGTTGATCATTTATATTATTCTCCTCCTCTGTCGGTCGAGTTGTAGTAATCATAGGAGCAGTGGCGGTCATGGTGGTAATAGTGGTGGTGGTGGTAGTAGTATTAGTAGTAGTAGTAGTTGGAGGAGATGAGGCACTGTAGGCTTGTTGGCGCATAAATCTAAAAAAAGTGCATACAGCCTTGAGACGATCACGACAGGGCGTATCCAGGTGTAGCCAATCGTTCTCGCTCGCACCACCCCCATCGTTCAATCGAAAACGGTGATAATGTTGCATATTCAGGGTGTTTCCACATCCAGCACAGTCCACAAGTGATACCCCTGGTGACACAAATCTACTCCATCGTAATCCAATGCTCGATGCTGTTGATGAAACCGTATTCCCAATAAGCGATGTCGATGTTCCTGTTGCTGCCGTCGTTGTCAAGGAAGATGGCGAGGAGGTGGATGAAGAAGGAAATGAAGAGATCAAAGGTGTATCGGACTCTATACATGTTGTTGCGGCAATAGTAGTAGGTGATGTTGGTGATCGTACTTCTTCTAAAAGGCAAGGTTGCTGCATCATTGAATCAATCATTTTCTTGATTGATTGTAATCGATTGTTTGATCCAAAGTTGAGACAAGGTTCAATATCACCTACAAGGCATTGTTTCATAAATGGATGCTGTTTATGTTGAGTCAGAGAGGATTTACTGCCGAGAGTTTGGATGAATTGTTGGAAGAGTTGGATGTGTTGTTGATCATATACCATATCCATTATCATCGTGTCGTCCCTTGGTGTAGTACAGCCCCTTGGAGAGTAAAAAGATGAAGCATGTTGATATGATGAAGACAAGGATGATAAGAAAGTCGTTGGTAATTTGGCGTCACCGTGAAAGCTAGAATTAAGATCATTGCTGCTGGATATTGAAACAGCCGTTGTAGTTGAGGACGTTGATGTTGAGGAGGAGACAGAAATATCTTGTTGATCACGTAAAAGTTGCTTGTACTTCCTTTGCTCCACCTCCAGCTGTCGATGCTTTCTATCAAGTTCTGTACGTAATCGATACACTTCCCGCTTTTCATTGGCGACCATCATGTTGGCTTGTTCAAATAATCGGCAAGTCAGATCCTCAAGTTCCCTTTCAGCCAGATCCTTTTCATGCTGTATGGTAGACACTTGATCCAAAGCACCCACATATTTGTTGTTGAGTTGTTCCATATCCAGTTGTTGTTGGTCCAGTTGCCTATTCTTTTTATTCAGTTGATCCCGTAGTTGGCCCAATTCTGAACGAAGAAGTAGCATGCTATTGTTGTCCTTTTGTATTGTTGGAAGGGTATGATAGCGTCGTTCTTGGCATTGGCGACAAGTGGAATGATTGGGTGATATAGTGCTAGTCATGGAAGTACGGAGGAAGGAGCAGGATTAAAAAAAAGATGTAGAAAAGGGAAAAGAAGAACAATAAGAGCGGAAAGTATGAAAGTATTCATAAAGTAAATGGAGACAGTGAAAAAAGTAAGGGGAAGAGAAAGGAGAGCAAGAGTGAGAGCGACAAAGCTTAAAAGAGAAAAAGGGATTTTTTTAACAACTGCCCCCCCAAAAGTCACACCTACGCCCATAAGTACCTCCCCTCCGCGACATACACATACACATACACACAAAAAAAATAAAATAAAAAACAATCAATCAGATGATAGTTTTTACACAAATGGAATGATAAATTTATTCAAGGTGGTGACTAATAAAGGATATTGACAAATTATGCAGTAATTCAAACAATAATACTAATAAGAATACTTATGATAGCAGATATTGCGGGATAAAAAAAAGATAAAAAAAAAAGGGAATACTAAGCTACTGATATCATTAACAAAGGGGAGCGACATGAGGTAGATAGTCATTTGGGGGTATAGCCAATTGTTGGAATGTTCACCAATGGTCGCGGCTGATCCATCATTCACTATAGTTCATCCACACCCAATATAGATCCATCACAGCCAAAAAAAAAAAAAAAAAGTAGGAATGGCTGTGCCAGGGAAAAGTCGAAAGACAGAGAGAGAAGGAAGACAATAGAGTAGAGTAAACGTCACATTGGTCGACCACATTAAAATAATTGCATAAATCAGGGATCAAATTCTATCTCCTCTCCATCATCATTCATTTCTGCATTTGATGTGCCATTCTTGTGTCTGTCCACAGTAAGTTGATGTGTTAATTTGGTTTTTGAGATTGCCAATGATGCTGCTGAGGTGCATTTTAATACCTTGTTCAGTCCAGTATCGTGGTATTTGCTTATGACGTTGACCGAAGAATCCGCATTGAGCTGAGTTTATTCCAAATCAAGTCAGCCTAGGCGTGGTGTCTTTCAGACGGTGGAATTCCCAGGGGAGGAAGGTGGAGAATGTGTGGAGTAAAGCAGGGAGGGAGCCAGGATAAGCACGTGCGATTTCTTGTTTTCGGTTTCATGGATGCTATGGTTCTGTTGACGTGGTTGATACACTACCATTGTTCTGCATTAAACATGGGCCTTACATAATATATAAAAAGACATCCTCTGATCAGTTTTTGTTACATGCCATTTTTTATTTATATTTATTATTATTACCTTTTTGACAGTTGCTATGAAGCGCCTGTTTCATCATTCTATCACAAATTCCAGCACAAATCCTTAACATGAATGAGTCGAGCTTCCCAACAACACAAGTAGAGAAGTTAGGTCGTGATCATATACTAAATAATAGAGTTTACCCCCCCCCCTCCCTTCAGATGAGGACAGCCATTGAATTTCAAAGAGTGTCAAGCGAGACAAGAATATGTATTTTTTATAAATATGAGGATATGTACTATAGTCTAAAAATATAAAATGTGTGGATGTCTACTAAAAGCTAAAATGTCATCTATAATACTAGTGCGAGGTAGGGTTGAATAGGGCAGTGGAGGGGTGAGCTGGAGGAGGGAGGAGAGAAGAAGAAGAGAAAGGCACTAAAAACCTTGACCAATACCAGTTTGATCAACCACCTTCTTGATAGATGTGCCTTCTTCTTCACATAGTTCGGGGTGGATATAGAATAACGCCTTGGGTTTTGCTGCTTGACCATTCACAAATCCTTTTGATTTTTCAACGTCAGATACCATCAAGCTTGTAAAGATACGACTAGAAGGGGCCAAACTATCAACAGGAACCTTGGTGGTGTGGTCCTTGGCCAAAAACGAGAGGGTGTGAATGGTGAGTTCCTTAGGATCCGAAGCATCATTGGTAGTGATCTTGGTAACATAAGGTGACATAACCCATTGAATCAACCCAGTGGAGGCAGCACTAGTGGCGACAGCTAAATCAATACATGTATTAAAAATAAAACTATCAATATTATGGGATCAAAAGACTATAGAGTACATATGCTTTGATTTTGTTTCCTTACCAGCTCCAACAAGGGCAGTCTTTGCAATAAAAGGCACTGGGACATCAATAATAAATACAAAAGGTGATATACTGCAGCCCAATCCAAGAGAAGTTACTGAAAACAGTTTCAATTTTTTAGCAACACCAGAAAGGGGACCTGTGTAAATCGTCGTTGCTGTGCCTTGTTGATCGACTTTGCTTGAGAATCGTCGTTGAGATGATAAGGCAATGGTAGCTTTTCTAACAGGAGAAAAGGAGTGTTGGGCTGACTGCCGAAAAACAAGTGTAGATCGTTGAAGAAGGAAGGCGGTCATGATAGTGCTTATGTCGAGAGAAAAGGAGGAACAGAACAAAAATTTGTTGTTTGTTTTTTCTTCATTTTCAAATTCCGTCGGGCCCGCTTGCCCATAAAATATCATGTTTCTCTTTCATATCCTTTTTTTTTTTATTTTTTTATATCATTAATTATGCTCGCTAATAGTAAGTATCTACATATCTATTTTTACATTTGTATTAGACAGTATTGAATGCTGAATTACTTATATTCGTATGTTTCTTCTTTATAGTCAAGATTCCTCCTGGTATTCGTCTTTTCAATAAGATAGCCGACTTCCGAGCTTGGCGTAGACAGCTTTTATTGGATCGCCAGACCCTTGGCTATGTACCAACAATGGGGGCTTTACATCAAGGTCATCTTGCTTTAGGTAATATATACACTATGATATATTATCGAAACTTATCTACTACCTTTGTTATAAAACCTTAGTGACCTCTGCAAAAAATAAGTGTGACAATGTTGCGCTAACGATCTTTGTGAATCCAGCCCAGTTCTCGCCCACCGAAGATTTATCCACTTACCCTCGCACTCTCCAAGGCGATTTAGACAAATTGGCTGCTTTAGGACCTGGGGTTGCTTCTGCCGTGTTGGTGCCAACTGTACAGGAAATGTACCCTGGTGGTATTGAGTTGGATGTCTCGAAACAAAAGGGTGCCTTTGTCGAAGTCAAGGGTCTATCTCATCAATTGGAAGGTGTAACCCGGCCTCACTTTTTCCGTGGTGTGGCTACTGTTGTGTCCAAGTTCTTAAATATTGTAAGTTGTGTATCTTTTTTTTTTGCATATTGGGGTTAGTTAAAAATGAACCTTGACTCTTCTCTCGCCCTCTCTCTTAGGTACAACCAGAAGAGGTATTTTTTGGCCAAAAGGATGGTAATGCAGAGCAGGAAAATGAAATATTATCGCTACACACCAATGGTTAGCTCATTTTCATTTTCTTTCTTTTTGTATGTAGTTCAACAATGCTCGGTGATCAAAACAATGATTCGCGATCTTCACTTCCCTATCAAGATGAACATTTGCCCTACGGTACGAGAGGATGATGGATTGGCCATGTCCTCTCGCAATGCTTACTTGACAGTTGATCAGCGCCGACATGCTCTAGTAGTGCACAATGCGCTATCTTCCATCGAATCACTTTACCGTAACGGCGAACGTCATGCTCCCACATTGATCCAAGCTGGTATTGATATCATCGAACGAGAAAGGCAACAAGTGGAAAAGAACAGCAACCTTGATTGGGATATCAAATTGGATTACTTGAACATCAACTCACCGGAAGACTTATCAGAATTGTCGGGAGAAATCAACAATGAAGATGGATGTATTGTCAGTACTGCCGTGTTTGTTGGGAAAACAAGATTGATCGATAACTTGCTTCTGGATGTCAAAATGGAATCTTAGTATATTATCTATTTGATTATAATTATTTGTAGTTTAGCGTTAGTTTTAGATTTTAGTGACAGTATGGAGTTTATAGATGGGCTTTGTATTTTTTTATTCTTGCCAGAAATAAAGTATTGATAGATTGTTTTTTTTTTTAAAAAAAAATGTGTTGTTTTTCTATAGCGTGGAACTTTGTTGGATATGATAGCGAGGATAAGCTAAATGAAGCAGACGAAGTTCAAAAGATGGTGGACTGGGGCATGAAGTGGGGGGATGACTGGGGTTACACACATTGATCACTCCAAAAAATAGTTTTAAGGAAAATGGGAACGATTGTTGGATGATGGCTACTCCGGACGTGAAAAGAGGACTGCCATGTTGATGATGTTGCAAACTGCTGATATTGTTAATAATGAGCAGCAAAAAAGCACAAACGGAGACCACAGAAAATATTTTAAATTCCGCACACGTGAATTTAGTTTTCGCCCTTTGTTTTCTTCACTCTTTTCGGTTTTTTCTTCACATTCAACTTCTTTGGGATTCTGATAATCGTAGAATAGTGTCAGGACTAGTTTAGAAGGGGTTTCAGAACAGGGATGACAACATGCATGAGGAAACCCTTTCATTTTGGATTCAGGATTTGGGAATACCATTAGTTTTCTTATTAGGACCTTCATTAGCTTAGTTTAGTATTAGTTTGTCCGTTGTTTGTATCTACATCTGAGAATAACATATATCTCTTTAATTGCTTCAATAAAAGAATGTTCTATTAGTCTCTCTCATGTGTTGTGCAATAGATCCATTTTTATCAATGTCCCGTTAGATTCATGTTGACATTTACTATGCTTCAATAAAAGATACCCCTTTATAATCATTCTTGTGCCTTGTACAATATTTTTTTTTTTTTTTTTCCAACGTCCCTTTAGGTTACTCATTATTTAGATATCCCAATAGTGTCTCTCCTGCCATCACTAATAGATTATTCGTTACAATGAGCGGCACGCCTTCAGTTTAATCTACAGCATATCGCTTCAATAAATTATGTCTTTTTATTAATCACCCTCTGTACCATAATATAATGAGTAAAGTTGTTATTGTAAATGTTTCATGACTGTCCCATCAGACACCTTCTTTCTAGCTCTTCCACAATAACTACATTCCCCAGAACCCCAGTGACAAATTGAACTTCTTAGGTCAATTTATTTCAAGTGTGGCTATTCTTAATATAACATTTGTATTAATGAGCCAACGAAGTGCCATGTTTTTAGCCGCCATTGTTCAGTACAGTACGTACTGTACTCTGGAGCACCTCCCCCATAATAAAAAAAAAACCCTCTGCCAGGATCTTTTTTTCTCAGCGACCGCCATACCATGAATGCTAATGCTTCCCCGAGCGACTGATTGGTTCTTCTAAGACATTTGATATGAAAGGTAACGTTGTTTCTTTTCTACTGTTCATATTAATCAGTCAAAGCCGTGCCAACGGCCAAACGTCTACCAAACTGGGCAATCCATGTACTGTATATATAGCTCAGTACTTTCTTATTTTTATTTTTTGCATGTGGTGTATAATAATAATAATAATAATAAGCCACAAAGTTAAACCAGTTGAGCAAAAGTGACCGAGTGCCTACCAAGATGCAAATTAGCGGAGGCTTCTAAGTTCATCAAAAACAACATTTCAACGATATCCCCGATGTTTCCATCCCGGCGCAAAATCTTTTTGGAATTGTAAGCGCAAAATGGGAATTCCCTGAGTTATATATATATATATATATATATATATATATAAAGGGATCCCTATATAAAATACCAACAATTAAGATTAAAAAAAAATGCGAAAATCATATGATGTCGTTACTGCAAACAATGTCAAATGACTCGGTCCCTGAAATCACACCTGAAAGACTTGATATTAATAACAAAGAAGTACTGAGCATTTTTATTTTGATTTTTATCAAAGGCAGAAATATACAAGATATAAGACAATGAAGGCATGATCAGCTTGATATTATTTATTCAAAATGAGAGGACAATAAACTAAACTTAAGGTAAAAACAAATTTATAAAACTACTAATACACTAAAAGTTGTCATTGAAGGGGTTTGAAGCTAATGGCGTTTTCTAAAAAGAAGGCACCTAAGGATCGCGGTGATTTTCCAGTGAGAAGATGCACATGAGGGACGCTGATACTACTTGACGTACTTGATACCCAGTCAAAGTAGTCTATCATTTCCGGTATTTGCAGGTCTAACATTTTTTTTTTAAAAATAAAATAAAAATAAAATAGTATCACTATACCACATTGCCAGCATATATATATATATTTAATATACCTGAACGAGTCGGTTGCTTGATGATGTTGAAGCGATAACCATATGATTGAAAGTCATCTCGAAATACCCGAGCACGATCCTTTTTCAGTCTAGCATCGAAATAGATATCGGTTTGTAAAAATTGAAGATAATATTGAAGATCCATAGGGCGCATTTGCAAATACTGGTAAGCTGAGTAGTGTGTTGCGTCAATTAAACTTCGCATGAGTTTTTTTCCATTCACCATTTGAGGGCCAGTTAGAGTATATACTTGTCCATTATGTAGGTCATCTAACGAATCCACGACCTTTGTTGTCATTTCGATTTTGTTGCCATCGTTTCTTGATACTTTGACACTTTTTTCCAGTAAGAGCGATGAGACGGACTCACAAACGTCTTGAATATCAATAGGACAGAATTCAGTGCTGGCATCCATAGGCAAAGGAAACTGTCGGTGTTTCTCGGCAAAAGTGGCCCAAAGATGAAAGTATTGCTGTATCCAATCCGTTCTATAATATTTGTGTGTGAGTGTTTTTTTTTTGTTTTTTGTTTTTTCGATAAATAAAAAAGAACAAAATAAAATCAATAACAACATTGTGAGTATGAAAAAATAAAAGCAATTTGCAGTAAATAAATGTGGGGAGGTATACTGTACCTAAGAATTGTCCATGCACAGTCCATATTGCAAATTTCATCTTCGACCAAGGCGTAGTCATTCAAAGGAGAGTTCAAGCTGGGACACAAAGAACCGACATTGGAAATAAGGACGATTGATTTAACGCCTGATCGCAGAGCCACACGGCAAAGATTCTTTGCATAGGTCACCCGTTCCACTTGATTTCCAATCACCAGCACCATATGGTCCACATTCCGCATCGCCAATGATAAATAATGAGGGTGCTCATAATCCGTTTTCCTTACATCAATTCCTTGATTCTTAAAATTCATGCATAGACGCTCATCCTGGCATAGTATCCGTAACTGGCTTTTAACCGTGGGATCTTGAGCAAGGTGTGAAGTAATACAATAGCCAATATATTGATCTGCACTTGATATCAATAGCATGGTAAGGGAATAATGCGCAATTATAATAGTAAAAAGTAGAAAATAAAAGAAAAAGAAGTAAGAGAAATGAATAAAAGTCATTTTATATAAATAAATACCTTTTTGATTGTAATGTCAGATGTCCAAACGTTAAGCCTTGATTTTTTTTCCTGCCAACAGTTTCCCTTGTGATCACCTTGTTCCATCTTCGTTTCCGTTATTGTAGGCCCAATCCAATAAATAGATGCAACCAATAGTATATCAGCTAGTTGACCACCTACACACAAACAATCTATAAATAAGTCAAAGAAAAGGAGAGGTTCAGTGTCATCATCATACATTTTATGTTGTTGATTACAGGAAACGGTCCAAGAAAAAATTCATGCAAGAATAACCATCATTACCACTACAAACTATTCTTGTAAGACCCTCTTTTTTTTTTTTGCCATATATTACCTTGACAAGTCAACTGATCATCCCTTTTGCCTTGTGAGAAAGTAGTAACTTATAACCGGACGAGACATCAGATATCACACTATAAAAAAATGGAACGGGTATGCCCTATGTGCCGTTCCGAATAAAATAAATGGCTGGCTAACAGGACAAGAATACACTAGTATAGTATGCGGTTCAATATATCAAATCCTATTTTTCTTTTTTTCGTTTTTTTTTTTTTTTTTTTTTTTTTTTTTTACCATTCTTCTGACTTCCATTGCATCAGTTACCGCAATCAGAAGTAAGAGAAAAAACCAGCTAGGCTTCATGTCAAACAATTACTTGAGTATAGTGTAAAAAATTAAAAGAAAGGATAACATAGGAAAACTACAAACGCAGCACATTCAGGTAATAAAAATGTAACAGAGCAAATAAAATATCACGAAAAAGGAAGAGCTTTGGGAGACGATCAAAATAGCAAATATTTCAAATGCCGTCGGCCAATTTTTTTAGTGGGCATTAAACCAACATCCATGAATACCATTTAAACAAGCTGAAGGAGGTCTCTTTAGTATGATATCAATTCACTTTTGTTTACTTTATTCATTTAACCACATGTCATATTTTTCAGGAAGCCGCTCTCACTTTTCCTTTTTTTTACCCAAGCTTGGCTAAAAACAATAAGAGACTTGGGATGATTTTGATGCACCGTTCATGTATTTTATATATCCTGAATATATCTGGCAATCATTTGGGTTTTCTACTTGGAGAGGCTCTGCAAGTTGAGTTTTAATTTTTTTTTTAATTTTTTTGGGTGGTTTTTTTTTTCTTTTTTTTTTACTTGTTCTTCTTCTTGTATATGTAATAATGGGGATACCAATACCGACGATATCACCAGAAAGGTGTTACAAGGAAGAGGCGAAGCAGCTGATTAACCTTTCCGATAGAATATTCACTCAAATACGCGAACTGGAAGAAGAACTACAAAGTCGGGGAATCGGGATGATTGATTATTTGGCTGACAGCAATGAATATCCACGGTCTACAATAGATAGAACAACCGCTCGACATATACAGCATCAAGTTTATCGACTTCGCAACGATCATAAAAGGGTGATGGAGCAAGTTGAGGCAATGTTAGAACAATTCCATCAATCCAGCAGCAGGACTACTCGAAGGTGGCAGCGACTAGCAGAATCAAGTGACGATAACAGTGACGGTAGTATGGAACCACCAACCTCAGAGACTCAGCTTCAACCTTTTGCCATAGTCAGTGCTGTCTTACCCGGTTCTCCAGCGTCTGAATCGGGTTTACAACGAAACGACCTTGTTTTACAATTTGGGACGGTCACGAAGGATAATTACCATCAACAAAGTATACTGGCGGCTATGGCACAAGCGCATTTGAATGAACCACTAGGAATCAAGATATTACGGAATCACGAACGAAAAGTTTTATATTCAACTCCAAGGAATGGATGGGGTGGCCTTGGTGTATTGGGATGCCATATTCTGCCCTTGTAGGAATAGTGGATGGTGTCAGGATTAGGATTAGGATTAGTATGAGAATTATTATTAAATTAGTATCGGTAGCCATTTTAATGGACGTCTTTGTAGTATACATTTAATATTGAATCAATAAAAAATTGAAAATGAAATTTATACTTTGTGTATTTATGCTTTGGGGGGTGGGGCTTTATATATATGATGTGCTTGAGGAGCGGGACATTATATTGTTTTCTTTATTTGTGTGGTGTGTGTATTGATTTTCTTGGAATGGTTTAGATGGATATCATAGCTGCTGCGACCGAAATACATGATCATCATTCTAAACGTTCCTGGTAAATACCTTATGCATAGTCATAGGAGATCCAATTATAAGTAGCAGCGGATCAAGTCAATGATGGGCAATGCTTTCAAACACGTTGAATACCAGACTCCGTTTAAAAATTCAAATGATGCACAAACTTGGCCATACTAAAAACACCACTTTATGATCAGCATATTACTGTCGTTGGGGCGTTGGATACTAGATTGACTTGAGGTGTGATTTAGAGTCCCTCTCGGTATTGTTTAAATGAATAGGGGTGAAATATAAATAAGGAGTATGTCACTGCAATGAGCTCCGAGGAAAAATAAGAATTACTAGTATTTATTGTTGTCAATGCGATAATGGCGTTGCGTAGCTTTTATTCTGAAAAAAAAAAATTAAGGTTCCCCAATTGACGGACCTAAAATTATAAAATTTTCTTTTCTTTTTCTTTTTTGATATATTTTACTTGGGAAAATACCTTATTATTATCACCACTGTATCTACGGCATCAACATTAGCTTACTACAAAAATGGAGGTATTAAAAAAGAAAAACAAGTCTTATTGTTAAAGGAACTGGGGATTAAGCTGAACTTTTTTTTTTTTTTTTTTTTTTTTTTTTTTTTTTTTTTTTTTTGGTTAGGATGGAAGTTCTTGGCCAAGTCCAGCAGGTCCCTTGCTTTCGAAGTTGGCCGACATCTTTGTTCAGGTCATTGCGTATACCCATGTTACTCGTCAAGAGGCTTTGGTAAGTGAACATTATTATGACGAAAGATCTCAATATTGTTTTGACTCTGTAACTTTTTAATTATGTTTTAGGATATCATCGGATTTATGCTGTCGAACCATTCGAGTCGTGTCCATGAACAATTACTGTCTTCCTTTATTCAACACGAACTATTACAAAGAATACCCTCAACAGCCTATTATCGAATTGTGAATACTCAAGTCAGTGGTATCCTTACTCCTTTATCTCAATGTTATTCACCAACATGCAATATTCGCGACTTGTGTTATTCACCGACCTGTCCAAACTCAAAATCTGAATGTGACCTCTTCACTGTAAGTTTCTATTAAAATATACATATATATATATATATATATATATGTATATTTTATATAGACATATTGAACTATTACTGATTTTACATTACTTATTTAGTCAACAAACTCATGGCTTCAACGGATACCAAAACATATCTTACAGAAAACACATCGGAATGAACTCTTACGGCAGGCTGCGATTGCTGATCTCCTTTCTATGGAACAAAGCTACTTGGCTGATTTACATATATTGGATGAAGTCTATTCCAAACCCCTATTGTCGTCCCCTTGTGTCCCCGAATCTTATCGCAACTCATTCCATATGCTGCTCTTTGGGAATTATCAACTGTTATCAAAACTTCACCATCGCTTTTGCATTGAATTGGTCCAGCACTGTCAAAACCCAAATCAAATTCTCTTCGGCAAAGTTGGGAGCACCATTCAGCAACATATTCAAAATTTGATCCATCCTTATATTCAGTACACTGGAAACCATATCCGATCTTCCTATGCACTTCGTATGGAACGACGTCGAAACCCTTCCTTTTGTCGCTTTGTGGATTCTCAAAACGGTCAACCTCGAACTCGCCGTTTGTCTTTGGGCCACTTTTTATCAGCGCCAACATTGTGGATTGGGAAATACCGTATGCTGGTGGAAGCTTTGGCTAAAAGGTCATCGGAATTACCAGAAGACAAGGTCGTACTCCAGCAATGCGTCATCTCATTGCAAGACTTGCTCTCCAAAATGAATCAAGCTGCCACCGATGCTGGTCATGACACGCGACGGGCTCATGTCACTGCTTGTTTAGCCCTCTCCATCCCATCTTACTACTCTTTACTTACGGACACAACTGCTGGCTGGTCTCACCAATGGATTTTCCCTTATGATGCAAAACTGCTACACGAAGGCAAGATGTGGCTACAACGATCTACAGCATCTCCTCTTCCCACAACCACAATGATACAGTGTCATGCATTTCTATTTGACCATATGCTCTTCATAGCTCAGGCGGCAAAAATGATAGATGGTATGGAAGAATATACTCTTGTGGGCAAACCTATTCCGCTGGCTGCATTTGTATGGATGGATGACGAACAATATAATCATTATAGCTCTTCCTCTCCTTTGATTCATCGTCTTTCTCGCCAATTGTCTTCCAAACTGTCAGTGAAACCCTCCACTATTTGGTCAACTATACGACGAACACCGTCCACTACATTCCAATCTCCTCCTCCTATTGATACATTGTCCAGTAGTAAAAGCACGCCTGTCATCTCACCACAAATGTCTCCTTTGCCAGCACATCAATCACTAGGCTCTGCCTCTCGGTTACGGCGTCGTCTTCGTACAAATCGCTGGTCATCTGGTCCTGTATATACCCATTCTTCCTCAGCAATACATACGCTTACTTTACCTTCACCAGATCAACAGCTAAATCGACGTCAATCTGTACCCGAATTATCCTTTTACAACAATACCACAGAAAGCAATATCAACCATGCAAAAACAAATGGACAGAATACAATATCTGGCAAAAAAAAAATCAGCATATCACCGTTAACACCCATTGAAAGTGGCAAACGCTCGTCGTCCTCCTACTCGTCTACAACAACAACCACTTCATCATCGTCATCATCGACATCATCTCAAACAGCAATTCATGACACTACATCCTCAACAATTGCTCGAGAAACTATACCGCCACTCGGACAAGGTGATAACAAATCGAAGTGTATCCAGTTCGCTCATTCCGCTTCAATCGAAACACCTTATATGTTAGAATTTGAAGATACACAATCATGTCAGCTCTGGCGGGATGCTATCAACTCTGCTTTATCACTTGTTCATCCACAATACTCACTATCACCTATATGGGAACAGTCTTCGCGTATGTCACCAAAAAAATTAGCTCAGGCACAACAACGAGATGAAGCCTCTTCTTTCAAAAGGTTATCATCATCACCATGGTCTTCAATATCAACTTCGGCAACATCACCTCCAGTACCTTCGTCTTCAACTGTGACCCCTCGACGAAAATCGGACCCAGAGGAGGATTTACACCATATGCAAATCCATTGTGCTTTTCCCTATAGTAAGTGAAAAAAAAAAGTACATGAAAAATGAGAGAGAAAGTTATGAACATTTCGATTTATTTATAGGAACTAGCAACGGTGATAAAATGATTGCCTTAGGGACACAGAACGGCGTATGGGTGGGATCAGAACATCAATTGACAGGCACTGATACTGTTAAAGACGATTTTGGACTTACTCAGATTATTCCTACACATCCCTGCCATCGATTGGTGATGATCAATGGAATGTTGGTGGCTATGACATGCAACCCAAAGCACAAGTATTCACTGGTAGCCTACCCTATATTGGACAGTAATGTGGGTGGTGGCGAAGAAAATCAAAGACAACAAGGCAAAAAGCAAGAAGCTTCGTCGTCAGAAAAGAAATGGTGTGTGGTGAAACGAGACTGGGTTATCTCAATGGCTGTCGGACGACTTTATCAACAGACGGTATTGGTTTACTTGACTCGTTATGGCGCTCATGTACTGGCGGTGGTGGCGATTCCTAGAACTCATGCGCCTTGGTTTAGGAAAGTGAAGGTAAGGGATAGATAAAGCTTGAGCAGCCGTCTATTACGTACGTCTAAATTACCTTTTTTGTCATGTTTGATTTGCTAGGAATACACAGTACGCATGAAAGATGCAAACAATATTTCTATTCACAATAATGCACTTTACATCCAGTCAAACAAGTATGGTGTGGAAAGCATTGTGCCAAGTAGAAAACGGGAAACAAGTGTCCACTGGCAAAATATATCCCGCTCACCCTGTATTGCCTATATACCTCTTTTAACAGGTCACGGTCTAGCCACTTCGTCTGGTATTTGGCGTATCAACTTGCCTTCTTCATCAACGTCATCAGTATTACAATCATCTACACTATATACATCAAACAATGGCACAGCAACCACAACAACCACATCGACATCCAATGACCCAACACAAAAAAACAACGTCCCACTATTTGAATTTGAATCTCGCATGTCATCGATTTCCATGGATTATCCTTTTGTTATAGCATTTGGTCATTCTCTGATAGAAATATGGAACGTTGAGTTGGTAAGTTATAGAAAATGGGATGTCGTGGGGAGAGAAATAGGAGAGAGGGTGAGAAGTTAGACTAACGTATGAACTGTTATTACTACATCTAGAACAAACTTGTGCAGGTATTCCACTCCCCCTATTTAGGACTCTTGTATGATTCCGATCAAGCCATGATTGACAATAAACAAGATCAGCAACAACAGCAGTCAAAAAATAGGACAATTCTTGTTGGTCATAGCATATCTACATCATCATCATGGGACAAAAATTACAAATCCATACCCGTTCGAATTTACCGGTTGACAACAACTCACCAGGCATCCGATATATAGTTATATTTCGTTATCTCTATTCTCCATCATTCAAATTCTTCCCTTTTATTTATTCGTATTTTCATGATCATATCACCCTCATGTAGATTATCTTTTTGTTTTTTTACCCAACACATTATGTATAAAAATAAACATGTCTATCACTTTTTGAATTTACATTTACAATTTGTGTTGAATGAAATATACTTTACCAATTTTATTTTTCTGTATATACTGGAAAACTCTCTATGATAGAAAAATCACCAAAGTAATTCATGGTACAATTAGCTATTTAGGATAGGGTAATTTAGTCTAACAGGAGGAAGCTTCTGCGACTTCTATAACTCCAATAAATTTACTGTATCTTTCGCAGACGGTAAATTCATTTACTGCATTCTATTAGTTTGTAGGATAGTCTATTATAGATAATTATTTTCGATTCTATGCAATAAAGTCAAAACATTTGAACTTGGATATGACTTCTATCTCAAAATGATGGTATGGAACAGACAGATAGAAGGGGGGAGCGGCAACGTGCTGGCTGCTATCTAATGCTCATGAAGAATTAGCGTCAGTGGTGTAAATAAAAAAAATATTTTGTTGAAGTATAAACAAATAAAACTAGGATGGTCAAGCTAATATAAATGGGAACAGTGACAAATTCAAAAGAGTCTACTGTAGAAGACAAGCAATTAATTATATGACAGAGACTGCCAGTAAAAAAAAAAAAAAAAAAAAAAAAAAAAAAAAAAAACCAACCAGATAGGACAATTTCTATCAATATATGAAAGAGAGAGAATGGGGTAAAGCTTATCTAAAGTCATGATCTAAATTTCTTACCAACATCATGATCAATGACTTTGAAATATCCTTCCATTCTTCCATTTACATTGCTGTATTAATGTCGCCCCTACCTTTTTTTTTTTCCTTTTCAGTTTCCAGTCAACCCTTTTCAGACAGCTGTATTTGGCATACACTATCGTCACCATTGCTACCCTATCTAATGTAAGATGCGGAGGAAGCTACACTGTAGTGAGTCCTTTCATACACGAATTGCATTCTTATCTCGCTTGACATCCAACTTGAGGTCTATGACTCCGTAATACCGGCCCGTTTGCAAACTCCCCTGTAGTGGCCTTTTTTTTTTCACATAAACATATGCTTCTTATGTTTTTTCTACGCATAAATACACACACTGGTTTTATTTATCCTCCGATATATACCACGCCCATTCAACAAGACAAATAAGAACATGAGAGAGATTAATGGCAAAAAGACAAGACATACTTTATTCAGATATAGATACTGTATAAACTATGATAATGAACTTGCAAAGGCAATTGACACTTCTCTAAAATAAAGGCTAATCTAATGGAGGTAGGAAATCACAAATTCAAAATGAAAGGGTTTCCCCATGACGTTTGTATTGCATTTTTCAAAATGCCCCCTGATACAAGTTCTAACCACTAATTCAAGATCACTAAATCCACAATCGATGTTTGTTTTTTAAAAAAAAAAGAAAGAAAAAAAAGAAAAAGAAAAAGAACAAAAGAAAAAAATAGGGGCGAGAGAATAAATTCATGAGAGGCGGAGTACAAATGTTTTTTTTTTCCACACACCCTGTTTTTTCTTAAAATGCACACTGACAAACTCAGAGCACGACGGCCGAGTCCCAAGGAACCGCCCATTATAGTACGAAAATAATGAAGGTTCTGATCCCATCTCATCAGAAAAAAAAAGAAAAAAAAGCTTCGCCCTGACATCCAGTAAATCCTATTTTTTTTTGGGGGGGAGGAAACGGAAAAGGGACCAAGCACAATCAGGGGTAAAAATTATGAGTGAAGATTTGATGGTTGAACTTTCATATCGCTTGGAAATAATAATATTTATTAGTTTAAATTTAGTTTCATGTTTATGATAGACATATGTGTTTGAAATGAATTGCTATTACACCATGGAAAACATTGTACATTATACAGCGTGCATCAAAAAAGGAACAAACGGTGTTTGAATATGAGTGTCAAAAAAATTCTTGGAATCGACTATTTCTATTCCAAGGAGGGCGATCAAACGAACCCCTAGCAGTCTCTGAAGATTCCCGAGGACTATCGGTTGGTTGAGGAGGAGATATAATCGTTATTGTAGGATGAGGCGGGGATGATGGCGAATGGGATTCCTGTGGCCCAGATTGTAGAGGCAATGATAAGGATGAGGATGACGATGAAGGTATCCCTATTGGGGAAGTCGTCCCTGGGGATAATAATTCTCTGTCGGATTCATCTTGATTTGGTGATGGGTTTGGTGATGCAAGGTCACTGTCCATACTACGACTTTCTACACCAGAACCATTCTCATACGACTGTTGTTCTTCGTCATCCATTGACCTCGTATGATGGCCAACATATTCAACCACAAGGGATGAGGTCGTCTCATCAATTGAAGCGTTATCATCATTTGTAATGCCCGCTTCTTTTGTTTGTGCCGACTTTTCTTTGTTCTTCCTTTTTCGACGAACAATCAGAAAGTAGGTAATAAGAGCAAAGGATAGTATTAGAATAACAGCAAATATACAACCAAGAATAATGCCTAATGGTACTCCAACATGATCGTCACTGTTCGCATGACCACTGTTGTAAGAATAATTATTATGATTACTGTGCAATTTATAAAGTCCGCTGATGTTGGCTTTTTTTATGGCAGCTTTTTGCCACTCGTTCAATACTGCCATTTGTGAGCCCTTATAGATCAAGTAAAAGAAAATAGGTTCATAAAAATAGGAATAAAAATATAAAAAGAGAGATAAACCAAAGGTTGTGTAAATAAATAATTTTATTAAAGGAGAGACTAAGCGAAAAGTAGAATCCGTTTACTAAAAAAAAACCTCATTGCATGGCCTGAGCGTTTTCCAAATCGTGAAGGTCAGATTCAAAATTGAAACATTCATGCATATACAGTATCATGTCTGCCTTTTTGACACCGTGTGCAAAATAATTATAGTATAGTCTAAAAATATCATACAATTCTTTTGTCAATATGTAACGTGATGCCCTATCCGATTTTGTTAGTAGTTGCATGAACATGCGCATGTACACAGTTCATTTCCTTCTCCCTTCTATTCTATCCCGTTTCCAAATATCACCAATTGAGACATGGCTAAAACTTCCACGAATAACCCATTTTTATTCATATTCAAAATTTCGAATATAATATATATAATACAAGACTAAAACAATGACTGAGACTAGGACTAAGTCTAATATAATATCACCAATTCTATATATTCTATTCTACAGGGCAAACGAAAAAATCGCTTCCATATCTTCAACTGTTCTTGGTAAAATGTTGCTTGCTTCTAATCCATATCCATTCATAGGGTTTTGCACGGCTTCACTAATACGTCGGTAGGTGTCCAGTAGGAGGTGGATGACCTTGTCTTGAATTTGCTGGCAATGTTCTGTTGTCGCTAAGCGCTGTAGTTGTGGAGATACGTCAGCACTGGCCATCACAAGGAATGAATCTAATTTCGACAGCGTACGCGCGAGTGAGTTGGCACTCATATCTGATAACGATGAAAGAGGTGTCTAACGATATCGATTAAAAAATTGTTAGCTAGTGATCAATCAGTCTAACCAGTATGATCTATATTTCGTCCTTACATTTGTATCTTTGGTTTTCAAAGCTTCATCGATCTTGGCCAAGCCTGACTGTTGTAAGAGTTCATGGTACTATCAAATAAAAAAATACACAGCTCATTCAGTTTTTTTTTTTTTTTTTTTTTTTTTTTTTTTTTTTTTTTTCATACAAGTATCTTGTTCACGTCTCTTTACCTGCTCATTTGCCAGTAAGCCCAACCTTTCATCCACTTGTTCCATTAGTGCCTGTCTTTTATTATCTGTAAAGCTGTAAGTGTTCATGGTAGACTGTAAAACACAAGCAAATCAAATATTTAGTATGTGATATAAAAAAAAGTATTTGCCTTGACCCCTGAAATATCCCGCTGTACCTGAATATGATGAATGCAATTGATCATATATATATGTTGATCCACTTGGGTAAACTTCTCCACTGACGATTCACACATTTGCAGCAAAGGTTCAACAATAGCATCCAATATTTCCCCAAAGTTGAATTCCTGTAAGTCTTCTGTTGTCTGAGTTGCCATAACCAGTGATGAATCGTAAGATGCCAAAATTTCTTTCTAGAAAAAAGACACTGGTTAAAAAATCATCAAACAGCTCCCCCATCCTCCACAATTCTAAGTACGACAGTTTAAACTTACTAATTGTATCGCCATATCCCTAACAACAGGAGCCACCGTCAAATCTTTAGAAGGAGCCTACTCAAATACATGTTAGTTTCATATCTTTTCAATAAAATGAAGATAAAGGAGATTGAGATCTTACCTCGACATTTTGGAGCAATCTTTGTGATTGAGCGTTGAGTGTCTTAAAGAAGTACTTGTAAGCCAAATCTGTGTTTCTATAACAGGATATAAAAATTAAAGAATGATATTCGTAATAGTGAGCTCAAATTTTTATTCACTTACTCGTAAAGAGCTTCCGCCAAGGAAGAGGTTTTTCGCAAGAGTCGACCCATCGTGATTGCATAAAATTGAATAAGATTAGTCACCTTGTAAGATGTAATAGCAGAAGGTTGCAACACAAGCACTTGCTCCATTCGAGTCTACAAAAATATACAATAAACGGTAAGTTGCCACCCTGCCCATTTTTCTTCTTCTTCACATACCTTCAGTGGTCGGCAAGTTCCCTCCATTGCCGCGTCTAATAAATTAAATACAGCATCCTTTATTATTGAGGTTGAGACATCTTGGTAATCATCTATAACGCCTCCCATAATCGCCAAAATATCATTGTCAGTCATTCTTCCGTGCATAGATAAGACCTTTGACGTAATCAAAATATATTCTTACCTGCGGTTTTAGTAGAGTTCCGATAAAACAAACTTTCAAGCATTTCCTTTTCACTTGCGCATGCTTGGTGGACCCATGCAAGCATATCACCAATATAGCGTAATGAATCATGGGCTTGAAGTTCAATAGGTCTAGGTGTTCCGCCAGGACCACCACGAGTCAAAGCCGACAAGAACGCCCGCGCCACTGCATCTCTTCGTGCCATAGCTAACTCATCCAGTATTGTTCTACACCACACAAGAAAAAAAAAAGTATGCGTTAATACTTGCAGACGAACAATGATGATAGGCGAGGAAAAACTGGGATAACAAATGAAAATAAAAAATAAAACTTACTGGAAAAGAACAGGTCTGTGCCCGAGAGAAAGCAACGCTTTTGTCATCAGAGAGCTAACATCAATGCTGTCACCGCCAAAGGAAGAGCGGCTTTCCCCTTGTGTCCACCGATAAAGTTTTTCGTATGCTGATTCTTGATACGCTGACATGGATTCCATGATTTCCAACCTAAGAAAAGGAAACGTTATATATATATATATGCTCACCGCTGCCATATTTTGAACTTACCCAGCTCGTTGTTGCGCTGTCATAAGCAGCAATTTGCAATCACTGTGAATCCGTTGTAAATGGGCCAAGGCATCAAAAAAGGCATTGTCCACCTGAGTATTGGGAGAGGTGAGGCAATGGATCTCGTCTTGGCTCAACGTGAATTTTTCTAAAAACCGATCGGCGATCACAATCCTGGTATCATTGGCTTCACTATAAAGGGGAGGAGAAGAGAGAGAGAGCGAGTCAGTATCGGAGAAAGAGTCAGACATATTGATATGTAGTATCCGTTACCATTGTTCGTGATAGCTGCCGGTTCGTTTTATCATCTTCTCTGTTTCGCCCGCCACATCATCCAGTTTGCCTCGCATTTGAATACAAGAGTTTTGCATATCCTTCATTTCCAGTTCAAGATTTTCCAGTTGCTGTCACATACCAAACGGCATAAGTCAGGTGCATACATAGATACATGAAGGGAGGAAAATAGATGAGTGAATTGAGCTACGTATATCCGTATACACACTTATATATATATATTGCAATTCTTACATTGACTACTACTGAGAAGGCTTCTAAAAACTTTTCATTTGTTGCGATTTCTTTCTTTTCAATAGTTCCACGTAGATTACGTCGTAAGTCAGTTTCGTCCAGATCAGGTATATCAGATAGTGAAGTCAAGGCAGCTTTAATACGGGTGTCATTAGCGATTGATGCATTAAGTACTTTGTGAAGTTTGGCGGCTACTAATTTGTTAGGCTTTCCAGAGACAAATTGTGTGGGTTGTTCAGACAGTGGTGGTGATTTATTCGAGTCCATTGCGTTTGATGGATAGAAGTGTCAATTTGAAAATGGAAAGAGAGAAAGAAAGAAAGGACGACTAAAAAAAAAAAAAGTCGGCATTTGAAATAATTCATACAATCTCACAACCACACAAGTAAAGAATCACAGAATCACAAAGAAAATTAAGGTAATAAGTCATTTTTATTGTATTTGAATTTGGAAAAATAGTTAGGAATAATAAGGTGAAATGTATAAATCAGTATAAATATAGAATATAACAATAATAGTAAACTATGAATGCAAAAAAAAAAAAAAAAAAAAAAAAAAAAAAGCTACACTGTAGGAGGGCAAGAGGAGTCAATAGATTGAAACCATGGCAAAGATGGGATATCCGCCAGTGACATCCGTTTTTCAGGTTGACGAAGAATAAGCGATGACACTACTTGTTTCGCGTGAGAGGAAATAACTTGATCTTTGGGCCATCGGATTGTAGCTTGTACGATTTGATAAAAGAGTTGAGACAAGGAGGTACCATCACGAGCGGAGAATGGGAGATAACTAACAAGCATCGCGTAGAGGATCACACCACAAGCCCAGGTATCGGTCAACCTTCCATCATATCCTATGCCTTGTACAATTTCCGGTGCTGCATATTCTTCACTACCACACCGCGTTGATAGTAATGGTTGCTTTGGATCAATCACCCTAGCCAGTCCGAAATCTGATACCTTGAGTTTCAATTGGCCATTGTTTCTATACAAGAGAATATCTAATTAAAAGTAGAGACATACTGTTGTTAATCGTCTCTCCCTTTCTATGTGGCGTTTTATTTTTATTTTTATTTTTATTTTTATTTTTTGGTCACTTACTTTCCAGCTTCAAATCACGATGCACAACGTTTTTTTCGTGTATCCATTGTACTGTTGTAACGAGCTGTAGAAAGAGATCTTTGACGGTAATTTCATCCACTTGTCCAGTCGAATCCTTTGTGCCTTGTTGTTGTACAAAATCGAACAGTTCACCCCCATCGACGTATTCCAAAACTAAGCATAAATGACGTTCAATTTCCATTGTTGCCTCCAATTGGATGATGCCAGGATGTTGAAGAAACTATTGAATAAAATGAGAGAAATATTTTCAGTGAGTGTCAATGGTATACCTCTTGCCAATACACTTACCTGCAGGACTGCTACTTCACGCTCCACACTAGACTGCATCCGCAGATCTTTGAGCAATTTCGCCTTCCCAATCATTTTGATTGCTGATTTTCGATTGCCATGATTTTCATCAGTAGCCAAATATACTTTGGAGAAAGCCCCCACACCCAATAGACGATTAATTCGAAATTTCCATATCGTTTTTCCAGTCAATGTCGATTCATCGTATGTTTGAATAGCAGGTGAGAGTAAGGATTGTTGTTCACGCATTATAACTGATCCAGTATCTGACGATGGCGGGACAGAGAGTGAGTCATTGTCTTGCAACGGGTTGTCATCTATGTCGCCTAGTAAAGGAAATTCGGATAAGTTGGGGATATGCTGAGGAGTTGTTTGTGATTGTGTTCTAAAGGATGGCGATAGTGAAATGACCGGAATGCATGTGTCGGTATCAGAGCCAATGGGAGGAGAAGTTGGTGTTGCGGTTGGAATAAACGGCGAGATAATATCGTGTTTTGTAAATGTCGGCTGATCATCAACACACGAAGGACTTGGTAAAGGCAAAATGCGGCGTGTAAACGGGAAGGAAGTGGTGGCATCTCTTGGAGTTCCACTGTCGAATCGAATTATTGGCGGTGGTGGTAGTGTGATTTTCGAGGGCGGTCGTTTGCATCCAGTCGTTTTGTTCCGTTTTCCATAGTCTTTGCTGTCCACTATGCCTAAGCCAATGGAAGATGTTCGACGTAAGGAGCTGTCGCCATAGACTGAATTTTTATCCTATTGTTATTAGAAGAATTGAAGCATCAGTTGGTATTGTTAGAAACGAATAATATCAATTGTGGTTTTTACCTTGTTACAAAAAGAGTTGCAGGAATGCAGTTCGACAGTACTTGACGGCATGCTGCAGGCATTGGTAGTGGATTCAGATATTATACAATGTGACGATCGAGTAGCCATATCGTTGAGGGAATGATTTATACAAAGATGGAGAAGAGAGATATTAGATAAGATGGAGAATGTGTAAGAGACAGGAGAAAGTGGTAAAAATAAAAAACAAAAAACAAAATAATCAAAAATGAGACATAAAGGGGAATAAATACAAAAGAAAGCGAGAAGGAAAAATAAAAAAGGGAAGAGAATGGGATTATACTATAGATCCATTGACACCAGGTCCATTTGATGAATCACCATCTTCGTTATATTCCTTTCCACGGAAGTTTTGCTTGCACAAAGGACATAAATTATTCAAACCAAGCCATTCATGGACACAATCTTTATGGAAGTGATGTTCGCACCTAAAATTAAATGATATATACAAATGAAGCAAGCAATAAGGACAATGAATATACAACAAATAAAAAGGATATATTCAACTTACCATAATTTACATATCAGATCTCCGGTTTCGTATTCAGATAAACAAATAGAGCACATTGCATCGTCCGAGCAGCTAATTGTGATAGACGGATAGGATTTCGTTTCAACGCTGCTCTTGTTCTTTCTGCTGAATCGGGACATGAGTCGACGAGACCAGGATGATGATGATGACCGAGATTTTTTTTGCGTGTAAATTTGTTGCGTTGTGATTGTTGTTGCTGTTGTCGTACCGGATTCATTCTCTTGTGGTGCTTGATATTTGAATGTTGGAATCTTGAGTATTTCTTCTTGACTAGCACCGGCTGTCATTCCAGGGACATCGGTGATGTTTAATAAACGTAATATCACTAACAAATAAGCAAGTTAGTCAGTAAGCTGTCCTCTTTTTGTTGAAAATAGAAAGGGATCGTGCATGAATATTTTTTTTTATACCTAAAACACATGGTAAACAAAAGATCACCGATGCACATAAGATGACAGGAATAAGAATAACAAGGTATCCCAAAATCACAAATGCCATGATAGTAAAATAGAAGCCAGAAGCCAAGTAAGGACAATTGTCTGATGTGAAGACGAGGTAATTTCCCACAATAAACCAAAGGATACCAAATAAATCTAACATCGATTTCAATCTATCATATGGGGGCGGGAGTTAATAATACTATAGTCTATCAAACGACTGTTGGTACTTACCTTTGGGTCCATTCTTTGACAGTACTATCGTTATCATTTATTCGAGGAGTGTTGGGAGGTGATGAAATTCCTGGTGTAACTGCAGTAGGATGATTTGGCGCTGACGTTGAAGGTGACAATGAGGAAGGGGAAGAGCCTTCAGTGGGTCTGGATGAAGTCGCTAATCGTAGTTGGTATCTATTTTGAATTTGGCGCTGCCTTTGTTCTTGTTGCTGTTGTTGTTGTCGTTGTAAAAAGCTAGGACGTGTAAGATATTGATACACCAAAAGCGGCAAAAGAAGTCCAGCACGTACAGTGTAAATAATAAGATAGGTTTCCAAAGGTTTGTCACAAGTATCGTTTTGGTATATTACAAGAATGGCAATGGACACTATGATCTACCATAAAACGAAGTAAGATGTTAATTCATTTTATTCATACTACAATGCTCTTTCGTTGTCTTCTTTTTTCTTCATACTTGTGATACAATAAAAAAGACGGAAGTAACCAGCATGAATTTACTTGCCCTAGAGATGTTTTGCCATGAGCTTCGAAGGAAGTGTAAACCATTCGTTCGCACGGTTGTCCCGGAAGGTGAAGGTATATCATTACGTTGTATGTATGCTGGTTCCGATGGTGATATTGGTGATTGCGCTTGCGTTGAAGCCATGGAAAGACAATAATAAAAGAAGGGAAAAAAAAGGGAAAAAAAATAAATAAGGCGAAAGAAAGGTATATTTATTTATTTTTTGGTACAATCTTCAAAAAATCAGTGATGATGGAAAGGTTACACAAAGTGCCCGCCCACCCTTAAAGAAAGATAATCTAAAACTACGACTGATTATACCAAAACACTAAAAGTAAAGAAACTAAAAACTAAAAACTAAAAACTACAATACTATTTGATAATAAATTGATTCTAATAAACTATAAATCATAAATCAAGAAAATTACATCTTTGTAAAAGCCAACCAAGCCAACAGAGCAGTGACAACAATATCCACCAATTGAGCTAAAAGATACAAAACACACAGTTTACCCAGACTTCGGATATTTTGCTTCAATTCACCCATTTTAAGGCCTAGTCCAATACTGACAAACGATAAAGTAGAGAAATATTCTGACACGTAAAAGCAATAATTCTTGACCAATGTACGCTCATCTTGACCCCCAGGAATCACAGTGTTGAATAAAATGGCGGTGATGATAAAACCGAGGACGAATTTCGGAAATCGTTTCCATAGTAAGATATATGCCTTTTCCTGCTTCTTCATTGTTTTGCTGATGGGTCTAGTATAATCGCTTTTTCGTCTATTTTCAATTGATTCGAGAGCAATAGCATTGTCACCATCACCACCGACGTTGTCGTTGTTGTGATATTCATGATCATTGAGGTTTTCATTGTTGGGTTGCAAGTGTTCTTGTTCTTCTAAATAAGCTTGACGTAATTCATACTGAGTCCAAAGCCACGCCATAGCGACAGATAAGGGTCCAATCAGTACATTTTGCATCATCTTGACCACAGCTGCAGTTGAAATGGCTTGAGGATCATTGTAAATACTAGCGGAAGCAATCACTGCACCAGTTGAGTCCACACAACCGCCAAACCAGGCACCCGCCACATTTGGATCAAATGCTAAGCTTTTGGCAATATAAGGCAGAGCGATAATACTTGGTATAGTAAATATAGAAATCTATTGAGGGAAATAGATTATATCAGTTAATAATGAAGTTTATTAACCTATGCATCTAAATATTTATACTTACAATGGCAATTGGCATGTCAGTCTTGTGGTTTGCCCCTAAGTATTTAAATATAAAACCTGTGTTAAACACTTCACGTCATGAAATGCATCATTGTCCTTTTACCTAAAGCTGAACCAAGAGCAATGGCTGCAGAAGAACCACATATAAAGGTAGCACCCGACATTATGATGGAAGTTTGTTTATCGATATCCAGCCAACGCCAACCAATAAAGGCTACCAACATGAAGAGAGTAGGAGTATCAATCCAACTGACAAACAAAGCCCGAGGAGCCAAGGGCTTCAGCACAGAGATGTCAATACAAAGTAATACCAAACTGATAGCAATATATAATTCTGTCTGTTGAGCAATCTTGATCCAAGGCGGTAAGGGTTGATTCTTATCTTTTTGTAAATAGGACAACACATTGCGCAGAAGACATCCTAAAATAATGGCCCAGATGGATGCCCCAAGACTTGCTTGATGAAGCACAGCTACAAAAGTAAAAATGACATCAGATGGCGTGATATGCAATTTTGTACAAAATATAGAGCCTTAGTATATTTTTTATATTACCATTGCTTGCCAACATATTGCTAATCAAGGCCACAAAAAAGACAGCTACATAGCCAATAGGAAATACTTGCCAGTGAGTAGGTTGATAAAGAGCCATGGCTAACCAAAGCAATCCTCCCATAACAAAGAAGAGTACAATTAGGCCGTAGTTTCCAGGGTTGGCAAAGGTCAAAAAAGGATTTTTGTCCCATGGTTCAAATACAGGAGACGGAATTCCTCTAAGTACGGCGGCAGTAACACCACCAAATAATATAAACCCAATCCAACAAGCCATCCATTCTTCAGTATTCCACCACATTAACCAGGGTTTCCATTTTTCGAAGGTTGGTTGATCAAGTTTCGTTGCTATGGATGTTCCCTCAGTGACAGTCGTCGGCCCAGCACGAGTATTGGTACTGCTTGAAGATCCACCAGTCGCAATGTGAGTTGGTACGACTGCATCCTTTACTTTGTTTCGTATTCCAAGATTTTCTTCGTCCATGTTGATAGTTGACTTTTTTGTTGCTGGAGCAATAGAAAAGTAGACAGGGAGAAAAAAAAAAAAAAAAGGAAAAAAAAAATGAAATCCCGCTTTCTGCCTGGGCCTGTCAACCGTTACAATAGATTGGTCAGAAATTTCTTTGGTAGGCATCGTCTCAATTTATTAAGGAAAACTACACAAGGGTCCCCTCATGGATGGATAACAGATTTTGAGTGTAACACTTATTAAACATCTGATCATCTTGAGACCATGATTTTTTATGTTAGTTTCATTTAATTTTTATAAATGCTCAATGCTAATGCTATAATATCAGTTTAATTCGTAAGAGTTAAATTTGAATTCATCATTGGTCATTGGTGATAGATCTTTTTGATCAATCAATGAATCGAGTGTTATTCCTTATCTCCATGGTTAGTGGTAATGAAATCCCGCTGCCCTTGAATGGCCGTGGGAGAAAATGGTCCGTATAAGCGATTTGATTGGCTAACTTTACTAACCGATCAAAATTTTTTTTATCATTGCTTTTTTCATTATTATTTTATCTGTAAAATCGCGCGATCTCTTTTCCTCTCTCTCTTTCTTTTTCCCTTTTTATTTTTCATTCTTTGTATATTCTCTATCTTTCTTTCTTATTTACTTGCTTTAATTTTTTTTTTATTGTCACCTCACTTTCTCATCTTTTCTTCGTTTTTATATCTTTTTCCTCTTTGTCTTTCCTATCAACTGGTTACTGATTTTTTTTGAAATTCGCCATGGTACAAGAAACACATCAACTTGTTATACCCTGTAGCCAGTGTCAAACACCTTTCACTTCACTGGATTGGAAAACGGAACTGTGCAATCAATGTCAAACAGAGGTCCCATCAACTCCATCATCTCAACCTGAAGATTCTTTTGCCGTTTCTGTTAAAGAAGATACCTCCATTAGCTGTGCAAACTGTCATACAAATACAACTCCTCTTTGGCGCCGGGATGCTGATGGCAAGAATATCTGCAATGCCTGTGGGCTTTATTACAAACTACACATGACCCATCGCCCTGTCACCATGATGAGGTCTGTTATCAAGCGGCGAAAACGAGGCTCCGAAAAGAAGAAGGACCATGATACCGACCACAAAAAAATCAAATCCGCTCCGACAATCAAGATGGTACACACCATTCCTCCACTCCCCGCTGCTCCTACTGCTCCTACTGCTCCTACTGCTCCTACTGTTCCCACTGCTCCCACGGCTCCTATTGTTCCTATTGCTTCTCCTGCTGCTGCAATCACAACATCCGCTCAACATCAGCCCCCACAGCCAAAATCACCACATCATCAGCATCAGCATCAGCATCATCATCATCACCATCAATATCAACAACATCAATTCAAAAAAACAATGGATAATACCAAATTACCATCATTAGCGAAACCACTATGTGCACCATTCGATTCCGCAACATCAGTGATATCCACGCCAACCACTTTATATGCATCATCGTCATCCGCCTCGTCAACCTCTTCAACGTCATCAGTACCTTCATCACCTACCATTACGCTGTACCCTCACCATCATTCATCTCTTCATCATGTCGCACCCACGACTTTACCTCTTCAATCATCAGGTGGACCATGTCAACATGTACAGGAACAGCACGAAAAACGACACTATTTACAACAGGAGGTCAATAGACTTACTCAACTGTTATCTGAAACGGTAGCCATGTTATCATCAATAGATAAGGTTTTACAAGACTCTCCGGCAACATCCCCATGCTCTCAATGTAAACGCCCACCACAGGAACAACAGGTTGCACAATCTCTCTTATCTCTGGCTCAGTCACCACCTGTCGCCACCAACACCACCACAACTTCAGCAGTTCCGGTCGCAGTCGTCTCCTCTTCTCCATCTCCTACTTCATCATCCTCATCATCCTCGTCATCACCAAGGACAACCACCCCTTCTACCAACGACAGCAATCTTCATCCACATTATAATCCTACTCATCAACGTAGTAGCAGCCTCCAAGATTATCCGAAATTACCACCTATCATGATTTCCAACTCGGCATCTTCCTCTTCTTCTTTGTTACCAGCAATTACCAGTTTGCATCCACTTCCCTTAAAATAGTCTCCTCTCCCCCCCTTCTTTTCTTATTATTGTTTCATACATTTTTATTGTCTCATTTCCTTTACCTTTTATTATCATTGTCATTATTACTATTATTATTGCAACATCATTCATTATTACAATACATCAATCTCTCTTCCATCAGCATATGTCAATTTAGTTCAGTTTCCGTTCATACTAGTATTTTCATCCTTCTCCCCCCCCCTCCTTTCGTTTTGTCTTCCTATTGAATCCTTTTTTTTTCCAATAAAAATGTACTTTATCCATATATTTGTCTTTGTTTCAAATGCTTACCTTTACTAGAGGTTGGAGAATACAATAGTTTGTCTATTTGTGGGTCAATATGTGTATCTGGGTCAATATATATATGTATATATATGTATCTGAGTTAATATGTGTGTGGGTCAATATGTGTATCTGGGTCAATATATATATATATATATATATATATATATCTGAGTTAATATGTTTGTGGGTCAATATGTATATCTGGGTCACACTATATTCGAGTATTTTTTTAAAACGTAAAAGAATATACAAGTGTTTTTATTTTGTGATTTTATCAATTAAGGAATGATGATGATATATACTAAGGTGATGATAAACAAAATGTGTAAAACATAACAATGGAGAATATAAATGAGGGGATGATAAAAATGAGAAGTATAAACTAATATAAAAAAAGCTAAAAACCAAAGAAGTTGAATTTATTCTTTCAAAGCTTCATCATGCACACCTTGAGCACGTCCAGAGGGATCTTCAGGGCAACCCCATTCAGCCTTGGGAATCCATCGAACCACACTGGCGGTACAAGCTTCTTGAGGATACCATTGTTCAAACATAGTACGGTACATATAAGCTTCCTTGGTGGTGGGTGTATCCTTGGTCCATTTTGATCCAGCCGATGCAAATTCTTCATCTGATACCTTGGTCAAAGACACTTCCTTAAGCGTATCAATCCAGCTGTAGCCAACACCATCAGAGAATTGTTCCTTTTGACGCCACAAGACATGATCGGGTAAGTAAGGCTTGGCAGTAGGATCATCCGAGGTATCAAACGCCTTGCGCACAATATACTTTTCCATACGGCCTTGACTCTTGTTGGGCATCTTGTCCTTGGGGTCAATGTTCATTGCCACTTCTAAGAATTCCTTGTCCAGGAAGGGAACACGGGCTTCCAAACCCCAGGCCATAGTGGATTTGTTGGCACGGAGACAATCAGAGGTATGCAAGTTCTTGACACGGGTCACAGTTTCTTCATGGAAGCTCTTCGCATCAGGGGCATAATGGAAGTACAAATAGCCACCGAAGACTTCGTCAGCACCTATAGAATAAATAAAACAAATGTGAGTATTTAATTCGAACGGTTCAGAATAAAGTCCTCTTTAATATTACCTTCACCAGACAACACCATCTTGACACCAGTGGCTTTGATCTTGCGAGACAACAAATACATAGGTGTGGAGGCACGGATCGTGGTAACGTCATAGGTTTCCAAATGATAGATCACATCGCTGACAGCATCCAAGGCTTCCTGAATTGTGAAAGTGAATTCGTGATGAATGGTCTTCAAATGCTTGGCGACATCACGGGCAGCGATCAAATCAGGAGAACCAGGAAGACCAATAGAGAACGAGTGAAGACGAGGCCATAAAGTAGATGCACCTATATAAATATATAAGTATATATATATTATCGTTAGAAATACGTTTCTTCATCCAGTTCTGCCACACAAGCTTTTCTAATACTTACGTTCGTCATCATCGGTAGAACTAGAAGCAATCTTGTCAGTTTCGCGAGCAGCAATGGCAGCAATCAAAGAAGAATCCAAACCACCAGACAACAAAACACCGTAGGGCACTTCAGCCATCAAACGCTTACGAACGGCCTTTTCCAAAGATTCACGCACCAACTTGAGATCGACAGGAGTGGTAGGCACGCGAGATTCTTCCCACCAGGAAGGATTGAACCAACGAGTTGTTTCACCGGTATCAGAATCGTAAACGTGACCAGGAGGGAAGGCCAAGATTTTGTCACAATCTTCGTTCAATGATTTGAGTTCAGAGGCAAAGTAGACAGTACCAGGCATTTTGGAATCCCAACCATAGTAAAGAGTGGTAATACCGATAGGATCACGAGCGGCAATCACTCGGTTACGCTTCTTGTCCAATAAAACAAAAGAGAACATACCATCCAAGTGTTGAACAAGATCCTTATCCATTTCCTTGTACTATAAAATAACCAAAAGGTGAGTCTATTGTATCATGTCCAGTCCAGTGTCTTTTCCGTTTGTATACCTACCATATGCATAATGACTTCACAATCGGAATGAGTCTTGAATTCATATTCGTTTTTCAAGTTGGCACGAAGTTGCTTGTGGTTGTAGATTTCACCATTGACACAGAGAATAAGGTTGTCGTCATCACTTACTAAAGGCTGGGCACCAGTATCTATCAATCGACGTGAGGATTAGTATCGAAATATTAACAAGACGCAACTAGTTTTCGAGCCTTACCAACACCAACAATAGCAAGACGTTCATGAGCAAGGATAGTGCTGTTGGCAGTCATACAACCAGACCAGTCGGGACCACGATGTCTAATCCTAAAGGGTTCAACAAAAATGATAATCAGTATTCTGTGAACTTGCTTTGAGGTGTCTTGACTTACTTCTTGGAGAGATACAAAGCGCGAGAGCGGAATTCTTCCACATCACCTTGGTAGTTGTAACAAGCAAAGATACCACACATAATGAATATATATAAAATTAAAGTAAATAAATAAATAAAAAGAAAAAGATGGAACGAAAAAAATTTAGGGATTTTATAACAAGGATAATCAGAGCGGTGGTTAAATTCATTTCTTTTTTTGACAGAACCCATATAGAATTATAAACCCTTCTCATGGCTTTGTCTACCATTATCCCTTTATATCAAAAGAATCAACTAGATAGATGTCTATTATATTGAATGCGTTTTTTTTCGATATGAACATAGTAAAGGTCTTGAGTACAATGGCTTTTGTATATGAAGCGTGCACTGCAAACTGGAACACCAAGTTGAGTCATCTACAAAGGTTTCCATTTTTGTATAGCTTATCGAGTTTCCTGTTTCTTGATTTTTCATCCCCAGACGGCCTTACCCCTCATTCCCAGAAAAATGCACTAACCAATCATAGCACACTACAATGATTTTTTTCCGTAACGTTTTCTCTTGAAAATGAGAAAAATATCATTGTGATAAGTACACATTTGAGACATATTCTATAAGCCATTATATTGATTTATACTCATCATTATTTTATTTTTTCACTTGAGCATCATCTGCAGAAATATGGATTGTTCTTGAAGACATCAACCAAATGACTCACGCTTTCTATATATGGTCATCGTCGGAATCTTGCATGTTTATCTTGATTTTCTTTTTTCGCTTTCCTTAGCTTTGTACTAGCTCGTCTGTGCTTAAAAAATATATCGGGGCAAATCGATCTTCAATTGTATTGTATATAAAAAAATCGCATGAATTCGCTGGTATGGAAATTGGGAAACCTTCGTTGACATACTGTATATACTATATTATGTTCCCAAAAACAATAATACAGTATTTTTTTTTTCATACATCCACTCTGCCTGACATTACATTGAATTTTATTCCTTCTCTTTTTTTTCCACCTCTCTGCTATGATATATGAACTATATTGTCACTTCAAAGCTCTTTTACATATTCTTCAAACCATACATCATCGCATCATATCGTAACAGTTTATGTTTGCCAAATCATGAGTGCAAAACAACTTCACGTTAATAGGAAGGTTAGATGGACATTGTCGAAAAAGCGGAACGTCACACGTCGAGATTTTGCTAACATTCGTCTTTGCCATTATAGGAAATGCCTCTAGGATACTGTACATCACTATGAGTGGTTGTCGCTGAGGCAAAAATGATACAACTACAGTACTACATAAGAAAAAATGATCCATACAATTATAGATATCATAGATTTTATCTTCTCCTTCTAGTTGCCAATGAAATGCTTTGGATACAACTGACAAGGTAGCAACGGTAACGCCCATGCTCACTATATAAAAGGTCAGAGCATGGTTAATAAAAAGAGTGTATTTTATTAAAAAATAATGAGCAGCACTAAACTACGGGGACAATGTTAATAAGGGTTCTATTGTAGTAGGCATGAGGGGCGCTAGTATGGTGACTGGAGAATGGACGATCTAAGGGGTGCTCAACAAAAGTCTAAAGAAAGATTGATAAAAAGAGGATGTATTGTACAAGGCAAGAGTAGCAAGTAAAAGAGCTATGGTAAAAAGGTAACTATTGTACTGTGCTGTACAATACAAGACATGAAATAGATCTTCTAATTCAACTTGTAAAAAGAGATCTCTTGTTTAAAACATGAGAGAAAATGATGGGGCATTTTTATTAAAGCAAGCAAAAAGATACATTTTTATTCAACATATATACAAACTATGGACAAACTAACACTAAACTATGCTAATGAAGACTTCGAATGGCACAAACTAATGAGGACCCTAAATCCTGAATCCAAAATGAAAGGGTTTCCCCATGCATCTTGTAATCGCTGAGCTGAAACCCCTTCTAAGCTAGTCCTAACGCTAATCTAAGTGCAAAGTAATTCCTAGAGGCAACAATTGCGAAGAAAATGAAAAGAAAGAGAGAGGAAAAATAATAACACTTTCACGTGAACGGGATTTGAATTGTTTTGTTTGGGAGCGAGTGCTTACTTTTTTACGCCATTCAGCCAAAAAAGAAAAAAAAAAAAAACATGAAAAATGACCAATATGGTAGTTTTCTTCTTATGATAGAAACCTCCACAATTCAACATTGGATCTCGTGGCTTTGAGCACATGCTACCATACAGCATCGACAGCATGGCGGTTCTCTTCTTGTGATGTGAGACAACTATCACAATACCTTTGCACTCCCCTGTTCATCATAATAGTTTTCCATACAACGCAGAATAGCTTATCTATCATTCGCCATAGAATTTCTCACTCACTTAGTTTAGCCTACGTTATGTTTACTGCATGTATTGATTCCCATAATAAAAATAAATGGTTTGATGATAGATACGTCATTCAAATGGGCTATATTTTTGCGATTCAATAAAGAAACGCATGATTTGCAGTTTTCAAATATGTTTTTTTATATGGAACCCTATCATATTACCATTGTCCAATTTACTTTATGTTTTATGCCTTCATCAAAGGTATAGTATTTGATTATACATTAAATAGATAATAATAACTTAAAAAAACAAATGTATGTGATATGTGATATGTGATATGAGATATTTAATGTATGTGTGTGTGCGTGTGTATGTGTACATCCTCTATTTTATACATTACTGTATATCAATGACCTCTCAAGTCAAGAAATACATAGATTGATGGGTTTTCACCACTTCAACTACTGCTATATCCAAGCGGGCAAAATTTTCAACTATAGATAAATCAATTTGGTCGTATTGTTTTCAACATTTCTGATAGCAAGTGAACTTTATTGAAAGATATAATGCATAGTAGGGGGAAAAGCTAATAGAGGACTTAAATGCATGGGTTATGATAGGTGGGATAAACAAATATGTACTAGCAATCTGCATGCATCCCATATATCTACAATTCATTTGCTACAAAAAAATAAACAAAATAAATCATAACCATAACGGTAAAACAAACAAATCAAGATACGATAAAACCATTTTTATTGATAAAATATAATTTGTATGTATGTGGATGGGAATGAAAAACAAAATAATGACTAATCTACAGGTCAAATGCTAAACGCTAAAATATAAATCATACACTAAATAGTGGGGAGGTGGGAATAAGGAGGGAGGACGGGAAGTAATTAATCAAATGTTGACCTTGATCCGGATTCCACAAAATGCACCACGCCATAAGTATCCCGAAAACAACGCCAGCAAGGTTATTGGGATAAGCCAATCTTCATTTATACCCATTTTGGTGGAGAGACCGAGGAAGAGAGACATCAAAGCGAAAGGGGCAAATGGCTCGTGTCCCATGACCAGTGTCCTGAGCATTGTTGCTCTTTCGTGTTGATCGCCATCATCGCTACCAGGCCATTGTATGTTTTGCGCTTCAATGGTAGAGACTTCCGTCGAAGATGCATCGGATGAGACTGATGATAAGGCCGTTGCAGATGCTGGTGTTTTATGGTCTGTCGATAAATTTCCAGTGGTGGTGATAATGGATGGATAAGAACCAGGGAGCGAAACTGTTGAATTTGAATCCGTAGTAAAAAACGAAGGAAATGTATGGGTAATTTGAGCTGTAGCCAGTGAATAGGAGGAATGTCTTGATGAAACCGAATATTGTTCATTGATCGACAATGCTGGTGATGTCGGTGATGATGGTGATAATGGTGATGGTGATGATGATGATGATGATGATGATGGTGATGATGCCAATGATGATGATGATTCGTTTATTGAATCTTGAGATAATGTTGATGAGTAGGTCATACATCGTTGATTGGTTTTGTCATCCTCTTCGCAACATGCAATCGTTGTTGTTGATGATGAAGAACAAACGGAAGACGAAGCACGTCGACGGGCCTTTGTCGTAGGCGTTGTATTGATATGACTTGCTCTCAAATGATGTGTCAGTGGTGGTGATACAAAAGTTGCTTTTGTTGTTGTTGGTAGATCACATGCCAGCTTGTCAAATTTGTCCTCCTCGTCTTGATAACCTTCAATATTTGTCGACTCTGCATTGTCAGTAAGGAGTGATTGATCGCATTCAAGTATATCATCAGCATCAGAAGCATCCAGGTCATCGCTATCTGGTCGAGTAAACATTTCATCCGTGTTGCTATTTGCTACTATGTCAGGTCTGCCCTTGATTTCCAGTTGCATTTCCGATGTTTCCATATTAGTGGGCGTCACCATTTCAAAAGAAGGTGGATATTTCATTCCACTTTCAATTACCTAAGGTTACAAATAAGAAAACGGAAATAGATATGTTAGTATAATTTTCCATTGCATTTATTTTCCATTCAAGAAGATACAGCAACCTTAATTGAACAAAGACAAAAGGAATGTACCTATTTTCTATTATTATTTTTCACTTACATGCTGCCAAGACTGTAGCTGATCATTCATTTCATCGAAATCCTTTTCCAGTCGGTTCATCAGTTGATTTTTGTTTTGTAGTTCAGATTCCAGTTGCGCGAGAGCGTGATTTTTTTGAGACAATTGCTTCAGCGTCGTTTCCAAATTCTGCTCCAAAATATGTATCTTGTCCACCAGTAAAGAGAGCTCGTCCCAATTCGACACCGTGTTGCATGCAGAGTGGCTAGCTTTACTTGATCTTTCCTCCGACATTTCCTGAGAATCTGCACGATTGGTGGAGCGTGATTTCATCGTATTACCGTTCGTTTCTTTGCAGATAGTCCGACCATTGATCTACAATTAATAAATAAAACAGGAGTGAGAATTTTTTTATATTATGCAGAAAGGTACAGTACGTAAATGGTGATGAAGGAGTGAGGGAGAGAGAGAGAGAGAGAGAGAGAGAAAGAGGAGGAGGAGTATTAAATGAAAATTGCGAGGGAAAGGGAAGGGGGAAAACATTCTATTTGTTCTATATTACCTGAGATTGTAAATGGTAAATCATGTTGACAAGAAATTGATATTCAGGATCCATCTGCGGTATACGGGTTACTTGATAGTGTTTCCAATCTGCCAGTTGTTGTTGTGCCTCCTCTACGTCTTGCTGTAATAGTTTCGCCGCTCGTTGCCACCTAACATTTGTAACTGTCAATTCCCTAATGTGTTGATTCAATGGCTTTAATCGTTTTTCCAACCAGTCTTCCCTATCCACTTTAAGCAATCGATTGGCCCGCTGTAGTTTGGCATTTTCAAGTGTAAGAGTTTCAATGTCCACGTCTTTCCAGTTCGTTTGCCATGGTACTGGGCTCTGTAGTTGCTGCTGCTGCTGCTGCTGTTGCTGTTGCTGCTGCTGTTGCTGCTGCTGTTGCTGCATCTTTTTCCTAGTAGTACTGGATTGTAAAGGTCGATCATTGTATAAAGGTGTCAGTGGTGATAATGGGGGAGAAAATAAACTGGACTGATCTTTCCAAAAGCCGTTGTCTGTGGTGATATCGTTGGGTGAGTCTTTGGTGTCGATTTGGAGATTAGATCCTTTGCGTGATGGAGGTGAAGAAAGATCGGTCGGTGAAGGAGGTAAAAAATTGGAGGGAGATGCCATTCTTCTTTTCAAATAAAGAATAGAAAAATAAAAATAAAAAGAGGTCGATGGATGAGAAGGGTAATAGAAAGAAGAAGACAAAGACGAAGAGGAACCTTTTTTTTCTAATTTTTGAGAAAAAGAATTCAAACGCCGTCATTTGTCCCCCCCCACAACAATCAATGCAGCATCCAGCCGGAGTTCCATTAGATGCGTATAAAAAAAAAAAAAACAAGTTTTTAGGGCCGTAAATACATAAAAAACGCCCAAGCAGTGATTAATAAGGAATACCGATTTTTATTTGCGAGTATCATATGTAGGTGTAATGAATCCAATAAACAAAATATTAAATAATAAACTATTACTAAACTAAACTACGATTATAATGCATCTACACTAATAATTCACGACAGACCCTCTCGATTGATATTTGATAATATTGGTGATTTCCCGATGGCGTTTCAGCCAAGACTTGAAGGATCCTGATTCCATCACAGGCAATTTGATTGTTTCCACAGTCGACAACCCACCCCCTGACAATTCGTCGCGTATGGAGGCTGACTTCGCCATTTCTTCATTTGCTTTCAATGATTGCTGGTCCACTGTTTCGAGTAAATAATTGGCAAACACAACCAGGTAGAAATATCGCACTAAATAGTTGGAGAATCCTTCTTGAGCGATATGCCATTTCGACGATCCGGTTTCAGCAGTGTCCATCCGTAATTTTAGATCATAGATGGCCTTGCGAAGATTCTGCATATGGTCACACATGTTGATGGCTTGATCTGTCAGACGTTTCGCAAGCTTCCCATAGCTAAGCACACTGATAAGTTGTAAAATAACTCTGTATTCGCCATTTTGCTGTCGGTGCTGTTCATCATTGATATCTTTATAAGGCTCAACATCACCTTCCATTATATTGTTTTTGTTGCTTGATAACCCCACGGGTGCCCCATTCATATCCAGTACTTCCTTATTCTTGAGAATCATTGAAAGTAAGCATGCTGTCACCATCCCTGTTGTTGTTCGACCACGACTATGATTTATATAGTAAACATTGTAATGTAAGTACGTATAAAGAAAAAACTTTTTTTTTATACTTACCCCATTTGACAGTTGAACATGAGGTCAGTTTGACGAGTAGAAAGCTTCATACGGTCTATAAGTTGATCAAACACATCAGGGATTGGAGCTTGTTCATCGGTGCTATCATTGATATATTAAAAATAGTCAAATTAATTATATGCCTCTTCATGATTATTCCTTTCCGAAACCACTTGTGTCGTATTTTTTGCTTACGTACATTGGTATTCTAAAATAATCCACCTGGTACCCTTCGTCAATAATAGATTGGAATGCTTGATCTGGTGTTTCGATGCATTCTGGTCGTACCGTTTCCCAAGTCGGCTATTTCATAGACATAGACAGTCAGAGAGAGAAAGAGGATATATGCGCGTATATATATATATATATATATAAAGGAAAAACAGGTTAATAAAAAAGTTAATGTGATATCCTCAGACCCCCTTGCTTTGGTTCTCGTTTTAACTTACCAGCAGAACAAATCCACCCTTTTCGGCTGTTTCTTCCCCGTGGAGCAAAAGTCGTCCATTATACGCCCCCAATTCTTCCAGCGCATCTTGTTGCATAATTCGTTCCATATGTTCTACCCGCTCTTTAGCAATACCAGTCGTTTCCAGATTTCGCAGAGGGTTGTTGTGAAGACGCAATACATAGGGTCGGTTGTTCACATAGAGTACAGGTTCTTCCCGCAAACATGTCCAAAGCACTTTTCTGACACCCCCTGGTCCAGCATCCATTGTCTCCAATATCGCCTTGATTGCATCTTTGTTTGGCATAGCACAGCCGCATATATAGGGTGGTGAGAGTTGGTAATTTGTTGATGCCGCCGCAAGTGTATTGGTGCCATCGAATGTATTGTTGTTTTCAGTGTTCATTGACTGCAGTATATCCATGTCCACCGCCAATCCCCCAGCATCAGATGCCTTACCACCATGTTTAACAGCATGTTTGACCTCATCCACAGACAATCGCCGGAAGTTGTATGCCCCCGGAATCTTTTCACGTAGTCCCATCTTTTGACACCCTGGAAAGGCATCATGCTTCAGAATTGAGTTTTGACCAAGTACTTGCCCAGATCGACCTTGTAACACGTGCAATACTTCACTAGATAGCGCCAAACCGTCACCCTGACCAATTATATTTGACTTTCCTTCCGCTGATGTTGTTGATGCCGTTATTGATTCTATGCCCGATGAAGGTAAGGGGAGTTCTTCGGGCACAATGCTGTCTAAATTGTCAGTTGTCTGCAGTTCCTTGAGAATAGTTGCCAATTCGGGGTGACGTTTCATCCATTGACCAAAAGATTCCGTTTCATGCAAAAGTTCAGGTGAAGTGTTGTCTAGATAAGCTTGGAAACAAATGAGGACATAATATCGTTCCAGAGCTACAATGCCACGTTTAATCTTGCGTTTTCGTTTGCTTGGATCGGTTTCATTTTCTACCTGCACGCGCATCTTTTCAATAATATCACGGAGATTGATCGTCAAGCCACATTGATCCAGCACATCATCTACGATGCGTTTGTTTTCTAATCCACGTTTTATCACACGCAAAAGACTATTGATGATTTGATAATTTCTTCGTCTAACGGTGAGTGGCTGCTCTGGCGAAGGTGGTGTAAAAGTGCTTGCTGATTGCTGGTGGATCCATCTAGTGAGTAACGTTGCAATGACGGTACCTGAAAATAGAAGATGTCGTTAGTCAAATAAAAATAAAAAATAGGGGTAATGACAGATAAACAAAAGAGAGATAGAGGGGGAGGGGGATATTCCGAGATGTTTTACCTGTTGTAGATCTGCCAAGCCCAATTTGACAATTCCTATCAAAAACAAAGTTTAAAGGAGATATAAGATGAAACTATCCAACTTCGACTTTTTTTTTTGTTTTGCACTTACATGATCAAGGCTGTTTTTCCAAGGTCCGCTGTGGCAATAATTGTTCGCAATTCATCCAAATCTTCATTTGTTGGCACTTTTTCTGCAGTGATAGGGATGCGGTGGTAGGTCAGCAGGGCATGTTGTCGATCATCAAGTTCCAGTTCACCAGCAATTTCAGACGACATGTTCTCCATCACATCGCGGACAGTTAATACATCATACACCGAGACTTCTTCCCATTGAGCAAACACTTGTCCTTCTTGATTTTCACCATGTAGTAAAATCCGACCTTCATAATTGCTGATTTCTTGAATGATATCTTCTTTGAGTCGCTCTTCCAATTGTTCCAAGCGGGATCCAGTAATGCCTTTGTATGCACGGATGTTGCGGAGGGTGTAATAGCGGTCACGAAGGACGTAGGGGATGCCGTTGATGTAGATGATAGGCTCTTCACGTAAGTTAATCCAGAGAATACGTTCATTTCGAGGCTTGTCCGTCAATAACTGGCGAATCACTTGCTTTAAACCATAGACTGTCGGCTGTGCAATACCATAAATACGAGTGTTATCGATTCGTCGGAAATTGGAAGCCCCTTCGATGTAGAATGAGTGATGAGCTTGAGGAATGTTGCAGTTGCTGTTGTTTTCGATATTGTTGCTGTTGTCGATTTGGCGAGGAGTTTTTGAGTGAATGACGGTGTATTCTTGCATTTCGCTATCCAAATAGTGATAATACCAGAAGTCAACCTTCAAAATATTTTGTGCTGTAAAGACAGCGCCTTTTCGAGACTAGTATACCCGGTAAAACAAAAAGAAATTAGAATTGTATACACATCAACAAATAAAATGTCTGCGAATTTTTACCTGGATAATAGCGTTTTCCACTTCGGTAAGTATCCCATCGTCTTGTTGAGAGCCAGCGCCAGTCATATTAAACATACCGTGCCCATTACCATAATAGCGAGCATGAGACACAGTTAGCGTTGATCCAAGTTTACCACCACCTCCACCTCCACGCCCAATAGATTGAAGTTCTTCGATAGGACGAAAATAGTAGAGCCTAGGACCTTTGCGGCGCATGTTTTGTAGCATAGACCAAACTTCTGTCCGAGCTTTGATCCAAGAAGAAAATCTTGTTTCGAATCGAGTATCAGGACTTTCATTGACATACGCCATAAAGCACAGCAAGAAGAAGTAGCGTTGAAGAGCCTTGGATGCCTTTTCCAAATAAAGATTGTTGTCAAATCCACCCATAGTGCTCCCACCAGTTTTGTTGCCATGAGAAGAAGAGGACTTGCAGTTGTTGTGTCGAATACGATTTGTCAAGATGATTTCACGTAAATTTACAACAGCGTCCGCTAATAACAAAAATACAATGTATTAATAACCCTTTCCGTATATGTCTGTGTTTCTTTCACTTACATCTATCTATCATTTCATCCAATATGCGTTTGCTGAATACACCGCTATCCAAGACAGATGTTAGCGCCACAACAGAATGATAGTTTCCCATGATAGCATCCATGAGGTTTTCCATGATATTCCCCCGTTCCAAAGCCCATTCGATAGCGGAGTGTGTTGACATTTTCGAATCCAGTGCTACACAAAAAAGGTGACAAAAAGTGCGTAAGCGAGCGATGTATTGCTATAATCAAAATCTACGCAAACCAAACTCACCTTGTTCCAAAACGTATACCAATCGCAATAATGCTTCCTGGTATTTCGCCATAGAATTCCCCAGTTCTAAAGAGATCAGTGTTTCCGAAGTTGCTCCGGCTGCAGGTTGATATCCATATCCTGGAATGATAAATGGGTCCTGATAACCACGTTCGATAAGCTGAGTTCGACGAATTATTTGAGCGATGATAATCCCGACAGTAGCTATGTATCAAAAAACATTCGTTAATGTCGTCGATTCAATTATTGCTATCCATCTACATTTCTAGTCTACTTACTGCGTATATTTCCAATACCGCAATTGAAGATAAGGGGTTCAGTAGGTTCCAATGCCTTGATCACCCGTACGTATTCGTCAAAATAATTGTCCTCAGGACCTTGTTCAGGAGAGATAGGAATACGGAAGTACTTGATATGGTATCCTTTTTGTTGAAACTCTTGAAAAACTGTGTGAAAAAAAAGAGAGTTAGTAGGCGTCACGTGGTATGTGATATACAGTTAAAAGTTTCTGTTTTACCTTCGCTAGGAGTTTGCACCTTGTCTGCAGCAAGATAGCACGGTACGACAGTTCCATCAGCTATAATATTAAGTGTCAGAATTCAGTAAAAGCGTGAGAAAATTATAGCATATTTGTAAGCTTACATAGTTCCTGGTGGGCCAAAATGAGTCCATCCATCGCATCTGCTTCCTTGATCACATCAGCCTTGAGTCGTTCTTCAACCTTTTCCAATCGATTAGTGTTGATACCCCAAAACATGTTCATGTTTTGCATTGGGTTGGCATATTCACGTAAAACATAGGGACATCCATTAAGATACACTATAATAAAGGGAGAGGACAAAAAGGACGATACATAAGATATTGTATTATATTTTCTAAAAATAGTATTTTTCCTACCTAGAGGTTCTTCGCGTGTAGAAAACCTATGATGAAAAGAAAGAAAAATAATGAGATGATTGCATAGACCAGTTGATAATGGCATGACATTGACGCAAGTCTGGCCAAAAGAGAAATCATATGATATATGTACGAGTATCACGCTGTGCCTCCCTGCTGCCTATTTTTTTTTTTTTTCCTTTTTTCTTTTTATTACCATGTACAAGAGGACAGGTTTTGGCTTTTTGGATGACAATGTAGAATGGATAAGATAGTAGATAATCCGATAACCTATAATCAAAATACAAAAAAAAGTCAGTCAGTATACTACTATTGTTTCACAATGAGAAAGGACATACCGTTGGTTGTGCAACCCCATAGACATCAAGTTCAGCGGCTCTAAAGTTGGGTCCACCTTGAAGATGTAAATCTAAATTTGTATTGGTACCTATATTCAACATACACGTTTGATCAGTAAGGGGTGGAGGTGAATGGTCTATCATCTGATCCAATTTTTACTTACCGCTCGAAAAATGGTCAGCTTTGAGGATTGTATTTCTTGTCAAAACGGTGCCACTGCGAGATTTGACGAGCGTACGGACAGTCTTCAGTAACGACTGCGGATCAGAATGTTTTGAAGTAGGCAAACCAGAAGTAGAGTCTGTTTGTGCGAAAGTTTGAGTCATTGGCTTGGTGCTGTCTGATAGCGTTTGATTCCGAGACGGTGGACTGCTTGCAAATATATCTAGCCCCTTGTTCCTAAAAGAGAGTCAAGTTAGTTTAAATAAGAACAACGTTATGTATTTGCTAAAATACAACAGATGTGACTTACAAACGTGGAGGTACAAAATTGGAAGTCTTCGTAGGTGCATCGGTGTTGTTGTCCAAGGTACGCCGTGAAAGTCTCGGACTTGCTAACGAGGATGTTGGCGAATCCCCATACAAGTAATTGGTTTTGGGTGGTGATCCGAATAAAGGAGCAGAATACGCAGGTATTGTTTTTGGTAAAGATGGTGGAGCCATATATAATGAATAAATAATTCCAAAAAAAAAGAAGAAGGAAGAGTGAAAAAGAAAGGGGAAAAAATCCCGTCCTTTTGAGCACAATGTCGAATTGTAAACGCCGCTCGAAAGCATTTGATTGGGTCCAATGAATCTACCGCATAAAGCTATCTTTTTTAAACCATCAAAATACTCACACCGACTGATTCATAGTAAACCTTAATATACTTTCCCAGCCTTGCAACAACATTCTTTTTCATTTATCCTATTTTATATTATCCAGTGAATTTGTTATTACACTTATTATTATTTTTCTTTCCGTACGATCCTTACAAGTGACTCATATACTGTAAACACCGGTCAATCCTACCATCATACCTTGAGGTCAACAAGACTCGGGACGCTCACATGCACTACCAAACTTAAGGTACAATAACCACATCGCGGAATTTTAACAGAAATGATATATTAGGTATCAGGGGCTGGGTCTGGAAGTGTAGGTTTCGAGATTAGATGGGTAGCCGTTTTGTGATGCGACATGTTAGGACGTATCTGTCACGTTCAACGTCCTATCGATCGATATATTTGTATGTGTGCGAAAAAAAAAGTCGGGTTATGGTACCTTGATTGATTTGCCCATTGGTAGACCTTCTTTTTTTTTTTTTTTTTTTTCTTCTGTACCATGCACAATGAATACGATAAACAGCATACATACAGGATGCCTTTTTACTGTAGGTTATAGTGTTTTATAGAAAAGGCTACATTATTGGGATGGTCTAAGCTCGTTTAATATGATAGATAGATAGATAGTTCGAAAAGGAATACGTACACATATCATATCAAGTGACCGAAGCCTGCCAACCAGATCTGTAGTTCTGGAGAGAAAGTAGTGGCAATGAGAGTTACAAAGCAGACGTTTAAAATTACACTTACAAAATAATAATAATATCAATGACTTTGCTTACTATCTAATTGGTTGGAGTATGATTAATAGGGAGGTCATGTTTTATTGAAGCAATAGAATCAAAACTAAATTAAAGGCATGGGGTTCATTATAAGAAAGAATTTAATGGAAGTAGTAAGGGTGAGACTAACGAGTATTTTGAAGATCGATCAACTCTAATCTAAAGAGGCAACTGTAAAACCGAATAGTATGTGCTGTTCTGACATGAGGAAGACTAATGGAATACCTTTAGTTAAAGCACATGATTAGATCTGAAGGGGCCATGGTGAAAAGGGATATATTGTACAAGACGTAAGTAACAAATAGGACCATTTTCATTTAACCATGTAAAAAGGGACATATTTTATTCAGATGTAAATACAAACTATAGACTATCTAAGATGGAACTACAACAAAACTAACATAATGGAGTGTCCAAAAAGCCAACTAATGGTGGTCCTAAATCCTGAATTCAAAATGAAAGGGTTTCCCCATGCTTCTCATAATCCCTGTTCTGAAAACCCTTTCAAACTAATCCTAAATCTAATCCAAGATCACCATGACCTCAATGAAGATGAATGGTCAAGAAAATAACTGAAGAAAAAAATGAAAATAAAAAGAAAGAGAGCGGGAAAAAAATTGGGGACAATAAAAATTTCACGTGGGCGGAATTTGAATGCATTTCGTCTTTGGTGAGGGTTTGGTCGCGATTCTTTTTTCTCTATTTTACAACAATCAGACTATAAATCATGATTGGCATGGCGGTTCTCGTTATAATACTAACTCAGCCATTAACCATCGGCAGTATAGTTGTTCTATTGATGTCATAGCAAAAAAGGTAGAGAAAATCGGCTTAGTTTAGTTAACCACTTCATTGTGGAATAGTATGTCGCTCGTCGTAGGATAGCTTAACTTTTTTGATCGGACTAGTACACTTGATGTCATGTTTATTCTGCAACAAGATTCCCCACACACCCCTACTTGTCTCACATTTAGATATGCGTCATAGTACCATATTTTCATTAGATCAGTTTATGCAGTTTAATTATCATAGTTCATACCTTTATTTGAATAAAACATGTCTTGCCTTTTTATTTTTGTTGTCTCGCATATGTTTAGCTGATTTGCAGAATGGGGCATACCCTCGCTGGGCAATGCTTATGTGCGTAGAAAAATGAAAACCTGATATGCTCTGTGTATGGAAAGAAAAAAGAAACGAAAAAAGGATCAGATATGAGATAGCCTCAATCAGTCATCGTACTCAGAGTTCGGTCCTATTGTACTTTACAGATACAGTACTGTACTGCACAGTACTGGATTTCCAAATAAAGTGAGAGGGATTACTTGAATAGCTTTAGGAAATGGCCGCGGTTGACTCGTGAAAAAAGTCACTGAACGACACTAAAATATTAAACGTCGATGAGAACATAAACTCATGATAATTTATAAGCATTGGATGGTATAATATTTATAGTAGTTGACTAGCATATCATTCCTTTTTTCATAGATGTCCTGTTGTTGCAAATCCGACTCGCAAGCCAAAACCGTCCAACTTCACATGCCTAAGGGTTTCTTTTAAAGGTATAGAATAACCAAAAACCGACCGCGCAACTTCGTCCCTTTTTTACTTTACTGCCATAGTTAAAATGTTTATTGTCAAGTAAAAAAAAATAGCCTTAGCATTTTCCATGAGACCTTTTTTTTTACATTCTTGCTGAACTTCCCCTATATGTTTAAACCCCGCACATTCAAGATCTCAGGAACAAAGAAAAAATCGGCTACAGGTTTCTAGTTTGTGGGAAGCTTATCCTATTTTACGTGGTACATCTTTACATGGATGAGAACGCATTTCAAACTGTGGGAAAACGTAGAATATCCTATGATATGAATGTCAAATCAGTTGATTTGTCCTAGTAAAAACATAATGATTTTATACACATCTACCAATAAATAAGACGGTATACCAACACTAATACTAAGCACTTGAGGATTATTACACACAAAATCAGTTGCTTTTTTATTGATTGAATATGAATACACTATGCTAGCTACTATGATATAAATATATACACAAATGACAAATTGTAATGAGAGAGGGGAGAGTAAAAGATATGGATGTCCATCATCTAAAGTCTAAGGTGAGAGACGGGAATTGGTTTTATTCTAACTGTCATCATCATCTTCAATAACATCGTACAACACCCGAATACGCAAAGAGCAATTATCGCAGCAAATTACATCGTTCCCAAGTTCCAAGTCATCTTCAGTTATCACGTACGTCCCAGAGCACCGACATACCAATGAGTAGGAGCCTTCACTTTCCGCGTATTCCATATCGTCCAAATCTACATCAGAATTGATTGTTATTTTGGTTTTGTGCGATTCCACTATTTCATTAGAGCAAGCGACCACCAAAACAAAAAAAAGTTAAAGTCAGTAAAAGCTTAGCCTTCCCGTGGTCCTTTACTTACCTTCCAGCTGTATATCGTATTTTTGTCGTTTTTCTGAGTCTCTTAAAACATTCCAAGCCTGTAAGATCCTATGTGCATCATTTTCGTTCGACATCGGTGAAGAGGCTCCTTTTTTATCTGGGTGATGCTATGTAAAAGAAAGAGGATTAGCTAATTTTTAATCTCATTTTCATATATTTACCTGGATAATTAGCTGCTGGAATCTTTGCTTAATTATATTGGTTGGGGCATCCGGCGATACACCAAGAATTTGGTAATGCGTTTCCATGAAACTGTAAAAATTTAAAAAAGAAAGAATTTTGCCTGCCTTCCGCCATTGTGTTTTATTGGTCAAAAAAAAAAAAAAACTAAGATCCAAGATATTCCAATCCCGACCAATAGAAGTTGAAGGAAATCATGGCACAAGTTGTCGGAAATGAGCACCGAAGCATTGGGCCCAGATGTGATCAAAAATTACCAAATGCACACCATCAACATCTCTTAATTTCACCCATTTCGTTTGATTACAGTCCGTAGTTTATTCCAAATCAACCACCATGCTCCTCCGCACAAAGTAGACACGCACACTATTTTTGTTCCTGAAAAACTGAGCTCATAATCCTGCTATGGAGTATAACTGACGCCTCATTTTATTTTATGGTCGTTTAGGTTCACGCAAAAGCTGCCTTGCAAAATTCACTCGAAAATGTCGAGCGGAAGAATATTGTGAGTTTAAATCATATTGGGTTATTTTTACTAAACTTCAAACAAACGAATAACTATATGTTAATTTTATTTTCTTATATATATATATATTGCATTAGTTATCGACTAACCCCCTTCCTTTTTGTTTTTATCAATTTGGAACAATTCAGCATACTCCCAATTAAAAAAAAAAATTGCCCTGGTGTGCAAACATTTTTCCAAAAATTGGTCTACTTGGTGTGTTAAGGGCAACGTTGTTGAAATTAAAATCCCTTCCTTCATTTTGTACCTTCATAGGAGGCCTCTTGAGCTCAACCAGCTTCAGTTGAAGTCCCATTTGTTTTTAGTATACCACAAGCAAAAATCATCATTAAGAAAGTATCGAGCCGGAGATGATATGATATGTCCATCCAACCGGAGATTATTATGGGTCGCAGAGAGCGAATACAGTACGTACAGCCACGTTCCATATCAAATGAACTATACATGACTGGTGACCAGTCGTTCGGTCTCAGGGGGGATGCTAGTAGTCACAGATAAGCTAGAAAGTGTAATGTGCTATGTAGCGACAGCAATACACACAGAATGACTTCAACTTAATAATATAATTGGTCGAGTACGCATATGACTGTCTTTGATGGCAATTGATCTAAAACTGCCAAGTAGTTAACGTAGTTATCGTGGATGAACTAGAGAACAAGTATTTGGTAGGTCATTTTCAACACAGATACAATAACGACACTTTTCATATTTGATGGGTCAGAGTATGATTATTAAAAAGTAATACTTTATTGAAGCATATTAATAAACACTAAAACTATAAAGACGAAGAGCTCATTGTAACAAGGAATTTAATGGAAGGATCTTTTGGAGGAACATGTGACAAACTGATGCGAGATTTGAAGAATGGTAGACACTAATCTAAATGGATGGTTGTAAAAAGGGGTCTCATATATTTTACAAGGCAGACAATACATGAGAGACACTAAAAAGTTTTCTATTATTGAAGCACAGCAACGATCGACACTAATCAAAAGAATATGATGATAGCAAAAAGGAATCTACTACACTGGTAATGAGAGAGACTAGTGGGACATTTTTGCATTGAAGAAGGTAAAAAAAGACATATTTTATTCATATATAGATACAAACTATGGACAAACTAACACTAAGCTAAGCTAATGGAAATTCCAAAACGCCAACTAATGGGTGGGTCTAAATCCTGAATCCAGAATGAAAGCGTTTCCCCATGCATGTTGTAATCCTTTAGCTGAACCCCCTTCTAAACTATTCCTGACACAATTCCAAGTCCAAATTAACCTCAAAGTAGTTGAATGATGGAGAAAAAAAGAGAGTGAAAAAAAGAAATTAAATGAAAAGAGAGTGCGAAAAATGAGGGAGTAAATAAACATTCACGTGGGCGGGGTTTTAACTATGGGTCGCTCAGAGCAAAAGGAAACACTTCGATTTTTTAGCACCATGTCCATGTAGCATCGTCAATATAGTGGTTCGATTCTCACGATAGTGACCATCATCATTCAACATCGGCAACATGGTTGTTCTATTCTCTTGAAGCCTTTGCAGTGAGAAATTCAGCCTAATTTTGTTACGCCTTCACTTGTGGAGTAATTTGTCACACGCCGTAGGATAGCTTGCACTCCCTGAAAAAATATGTCTTGTTGGTTTCTCATTGAGAACAACATTTTCCCACATCTCACTAAGTTCGAGATGGCTTTGCGGGATTTCAATGACAAAATATTACCCACTGTTAAATCCACTTTTCCAAAACTTTATACTGTAATCTACGGTTTATTATGTTTCAAAATAATAATTTGAAGAGTTTAATCACATTTTTCTTGTTCAAGGGTAATACAAAGATTATCGTTTCCAGTAAACGATAAAAAAAAAGCGGGTATTAAAAAATGGGAAAATGTGGGGTTACCAAAGAGACCATAAAAAGGTAGGTGCAGGCTATGGTAATAAGGACCATGAACCTTGTTTTTTTCCAAAAAAAAAAAAAAAAAAAAAAAGAACATGCGAATAACATGCCTTTTTATGATCTCCATTGTCCTCATGGTTTATATTGCTGTTATAAGCGAAATTGGTTCACTCTAACAATTCTCTGACAGATTATCATAAGGGGAAGTGATAAAATATAGGATGATCTTTCCTTCAATTGGGAGCATAGATTTCCAGGGACCATCATCACTGACAAGAGAAATGGTCCTCCCTGAAGGTGATGTATCATACAGTTTCAATTTCTTTTTCTTTTTCTAGATCGCGCTGTAGTACCAAAGCTATTTTAACAATAATAATTATTGTTATCGTACATCGAACCACGTTTCAATGATTATATAGACGTCATTGTTCTCTTTCCCATGGTTCGTGCTCTGATAGGTGTTTCTTCATTTGTAGAAATTTCCAAGTTCGCTGATTATGATAATACATTCGAGGAGGTCACACAACATTCGGTTTAGGTACTCAAACTGTCAGTGCGTATGCATCGGTAACATTTACTCTTCATTATCATCACCAGATACTATCGTCACAGTATCATACTATAAAATAAAGTGAAGTGCAAACCTCCTTTTGATTTTATTTTATTTTACTTCTCCCCCTTATCTTTATATTTAGTTGAGTAGAAAACAATGCAATAAGGTTCGATACAAAATGAGATCAATATGAATGGTTAAGACAAAAAAAAAAAATAGGAAAAGTCGGAACTACAAATCAGCATGGCATGCATATTCAACAATAGGGGAAAACGGGTGAAAAGATGATGTGCTTTGGGGTTGTCCGTTCTAACTTTAAAGGAGATTCAACATAAAAAAAAATCCCAACGAGGTTTATCCAATTTTGCAGTGTCATAGTTCGCTCATCTTTATTCTCAGCTGCATGACGGCTTACATATGATATTCTATTTTACCGTGGCTGGCTTCTTTTTTCTTCTTTAAAGAAGAAAACGCAATCTATGTTATATTTGAGTTGGGGCAGGTAAATACAATGATAATTTTTTCATGGGTCTAACTAATGAAACGATAACTACATTTGAGTTGTCTCCTAAGGAAAAGGGAGAAAGTTGGACAGGTTATGAAAAGAAAACAGTCAATCCGTGCATTCATGCTTTCTCGCTCTTTTTCGCTCTCTCTTTCTCTCTCTCTCAATACCCTTTCTTGCACTGCACTTCAATTATTTCCTAGTAAGATAAGAGAGGAGGTGAAGTAAACAAAAGAAGGAGAAAAACGGGTAAGATGCCTGTCAGAAAAAAAAGCAACACCCCACTTCCACCATGGCCTTGCTTTGCAGGTGCTTTTGATAGCGGATGTCGAATATCTTGCAGCATTTTGTGCCACACAGCTCTTATTGCTTTTGCTTTTAACAAACCCGTGATCTCCCTTCTCCCCCCTTTTTCCGAGAACCTTTTTTGGGGGAGCAAAAAGAAAAAACGTAAAAGACAAAAAAAAAGAGTCTGTGAACTTTTCTTTCTTTCTTCCTTCCGTTTTACTTTTTTCTCAAATTCTTTTAAACTATCGTAAACTACTATTAATACAATGGATATTCGCAATTTATTAAACCAAGATCAGCTTCATCAACAACAAAACTACCATCACGTTAATCACCATCAACATCGCCACACCACCGCGATCAATGAAGACAAGCCTTTTGAGTGCAATTGGAATGGTTGTGGAAAAAGTTTCTCTCGACGATCAGATCTATCACGACACCGACGTATACACACGGGTGAGCGACCTTATCACTGTGAGTGGATCGGCTGTGGTAAACAGTTCATTCAACGCTCGGCGTTGACAGTGCATTATCGAACTCATACGAAGGAACGCCCTCATGTATGTGAATATTCTTCCTGTGGAAAATCTTTTAGTGATGTAAGTGGAAACTATTAATCGATTATTTGATATACTAACTTGATATTTTTCATAATATAGTCGTCTTCGCTAGCTAGACATCGAAGGACGCATTCCGGCAAAAGACCTTATGTATGTGATTATCTGGACTGTGGCAAATCATTTACAAGGAAAACCACTTTATCAAGACACCAACGCTGTCATGATCCTGAATGGAAATCAAATAGGTAACGAAAAGAAAAAAGTGATATATACGTCATTTGATCATAATCGTAAACTTCCAGTCTCATATTTTAATTTGTTTTGTTTTGAAATAGTAATAGCAGCAAATTATCACCACAACAATATGTTGTACCGACATCTCCTACCAGCAATAGTGAATCCGAAACCGACTCTCCTAACAGTCCCCCTATGACACCTTCGGACCAAATCCAATTCCGCACATCACCACCTCTCATTGCACCTGTTGTTCATCGGCTCTATCACCTTTCTACAACCTTTCCAAAGCTATCTCCTCGACATGACTTGGTGGATCCTTCCTGGACACCTCGATCATTTTACTATCAATAAAACCTGATCCTCATCAACGCCCCGTCGTATCTCCCCTCCCCCCTCGCGCACGCATACACATACATATTATAATAGTAGTCTCTCATTTTCTTCTCTCTCACTTTAGTATAGTCTCGTTATTCTCTCCCTTTACCATCATTATTTACTTATTTACCCTTAGTTCACCTCTTTGTATATAGTTCTAGTTTTAATCTCCGTTTTATGCTATCAGTCATTCATTTACCCACATCTGCACCATTGTATATGCTTTCCTTCTTTGTTTCAGTACTGATTCTAAGAAGTGATGAAGAACTATATTTTCCGCCCCGCACCACAAACACAGCACCGACCTACTCTTTTTTTTTTTTTTTTTTTTTTTTTTTTTTAATTCATGCCTTTTATTTTACTCATGATCCACTATTTTACACCCATTATTTTTTACTATTTGTATTTTAGTAATTGACACCAAAACCAAAATAAAATTATTATTTTTACAAACTTATTTTATCTCCACCTATTTGAAATTTTGATCGTTTCAGGGCAGTTTTTTTTTTTTTTTTTTTTTTTAAGAAAAAAAAAAAAACGCTTCAGCATAATAGCGCAAGGTTAAGCACCGCTCCTGGTCTGAGTATCTCCGTCTCATCGAAAAATCATGCTTTTTAAAGTCTTCCCTTATTCTTTTTTTATCGTTATACCTATCCCTTAGCTTCACTGGTGCATGCTAAGAATAAAAATAAAAATAAAATGAACCGAGAGTTGCATTTGTGATCCCGCAATAAGGGGGAACAAGTTCATGGTTGATTTGATGATGGTTGAGGAACTATACGTTTCCTTAAAAATTAGCATTGTCACTATGGCATCTACATTAGCACAAATCTATACACTTTACTGTAAATATGGTGAAATCCATGATGTTGTTGAAATGTACGTTTTCTAGGCACTTCCTTATTTAGGTAATATTGATTCTTGAGATCAAACACAAGGATATCTCTCGACTTTTATCAAATTCATTTCTTTTCATGCTTTCATTATCATTCTTTTTTTTTTCGGTGATGCTCAATTTACATGCTTGAACTCCATAAAATGCAGGGTAAGGCAACAATTCATCATGTATTACCTTTTTCTCTTTTTCTCTCTTCTTTGAAAAAATCAAAGAATTAAGGAGATTGAAAGGATAAGTAGGATTACGATTCCCTTTTCCCCGCATGTCTTGCCGAGAAAGGGTTTTGTCAAACTTGGACATAATGCCGACTTACTGTGTATGCTTACCATGGATTATATTCATTTCTCGTGATTTCATCATTGTATCACACGAGAATCTTTTATGTATGATTGTTTGAAAAGAAACCAATATTTCATCTCAAATACGTAAGATTATTTTTTTCGTACGTACTTTGCAATTAATGATTAATCTTTGAATTGTGTATCTGAGAAATGCATCGTACCAATATCTTTAGGAAAAAAAAGGGGAGCAGGTGTGGGGAGCGGAGTTATCAATTATATTATGGCTGTCAAATATATTAAATAGATAGTCTGAGTTGGGATAGTTTATCATAGGTAGGATGCATCATGGAAAGGACCGAGATTCACAAGGAGAATCCACACTTCCACTCCCATTCTCTCTCCTCTCCTCTTCTATTATTTCTCCTCTATAGTATGTACTGTGCAGTATTGTATATCCCATGCACATCAGAGTCTCCTCATAACGTCTGTTCTTTTCAAAATTGTCAAATATCAATATTAGTGAACGATACTCATTCTATAATAAACTGTAACGCGATAAAGATATCGTATCATATTTTGCAGTGACCTTTGTTCTATAAGCATATTTACCACGAATTCAAGCACCGCACCTTCCAAACATTCACATGCTTTTTTAGGTGTGGGAGGTTTTTTTTTTTTTTTTTTTTTTTTTTTTTTTTGATACGTTTCTTTTTCTTTTACCTTACATTACCCCCTTTCCCCCTCATCTTGCATTATCCTTTTTTTTTTTCCCTCAATACCTCCTGTTTAGTTTCTATTGAGTCATGGTCGAATTAAAATCATACAGCAGAGAAGAAGTTAAGAAACATAGTATTGAAGGCGATGCTTGGATCATTATTGACGCCGAAGTGTACAATATTTCCACTTTTGCTGATTTGCATCCTGGTGGCGCGCAAATCTTGTTGGAATTAGCCGGAAAAGATGTCACAGGTAATAAAAATACAAAACGGTAGGCGTTTACTAACTGGTTTTGTGTATGTAGACGAGTTTTATGGTTTGCATAGACAAGAAGTATTGACCAAGTATGCTCCGCGTCTCAAGATTGGTACCATTGCAAATGAAGAACCCAACATCAAGGCTGTTGAACCAGGTGCTCTTTCCACTGTCCCTTATGGTGAACCTAGTTTTTGGATGGGCTTCCACTCTCCCTATTTCAAGTAAGTCAAAAACAAAACATATAGACCGAGGACCCGACGTACATCGTGCGACATTGAACTCAACGCTAATTCTCCTTCTTTTTGTATCTTTCTCATTTAAAATGACATATAATCCACTTTATATTATAGTGAATCCCATCACCAATTCCGTGTTGCTATACGAAAGATTTTTGATGAAATCAAGCAAGAAGCTCAGCAATCTGAAGATATGGGCAAGGTGCCTTCCAAAGAAATATATCGCCAACTTGGTGAAGAAGGTGTTTTAGCAGCGCAGATTGGTCCCGGCCCATGGATGCAAAATATTATCAAGAAATTGCCTGGTGATGTCAAGCCTGAAGAATTCGATTACTTCCATGAATTGATTGCTCATCAAGAAAACGCCCGTCTTGCCGCACCTGGGTTCTGTGATGGTATCTCTTCGGGGTATGTCATTGGTCTTCCTCCTGTCTTCCATGGTGGCTCCGATGCTTTGAAAGCCCGCGTGGTGCCTGAAGTTCTTTTAGGTCAAAAGCGTATTTGTCTTGCCATTACCGAACCTTACACAGGAAGTGATGTTGCGTCTATCCGTACTACTGCCAAACGTACCCCCGATGGAAAACACTTTATTGTCAACGGTGTCAAGAAATGGATCACCAATGGTGTGTTCTCAGATTACTTTAGTGTGGCTGTCAAGACCGAAAAGGGTATCACCATGCTCTTTATTGAACGTGATGAAAATGTGGAAACCAAACCCATCAAGACCTCTTATTCCGCTGCTGCTGGTACTGCCTACATCACTTTTGATAATGTGAAGGTCCCCGTTGAAAATATTTTGGGTGAAGAAGGCAAAGGTTTCTTTGTTATTATGGCAAAGTAAGTTTTTTTTTAAAAAAAAGATAATGGATTGAAATGAAATAGGCTAACTCTCCCCCATTTATTTATTGAATTATAGCTTTTGTAAAGAACGCTGGTATATCTGTGCAGCCATTAATGCCGGCTCTCGTGGAATTATTGAAGATTGCTTCAAATGGGCTAATCAGCGCAAGGTGTTTGGCAAACGTTTGATTGAACAACCTGTTATTCGTAACAAATTGGCATCGATGGTAAGTTAAGTCTAAGAAAGAAAAACAAAACCGTGGTTCTAATCTTTATTTTAACTTTGTTAGATCGCTGACTTGGAAGCTGTTGAGAACTGGCATGAAAATTTGACTTATCAAATGTCCAAGATGTCCTACTTTGAAATGGCTACTCAACTTCTTGGCCCCGTAGCTTTGTTGAAATTCAAATGTACCCGGGCCGCCCATAACATCGCCGATCATGCCTCTCAAATTTTCGGTAAGATCTATGAGGAAAATGGCAATTGGGGATATGGTAGCTCACTGTTTTATCTTTTTAATATTATATAGGTGGCCGGGCTATTACTAGAACCGGAATGGGCAAGAATGTGGAAGCCTTCCATCGCACTTACAAATTCGCGGTAAGATATCAGGAAATAAGTGACGTTTTGCATCACTGTATGTAAGTATATAATACTCACAATCTTTTTTTTTTTTTTTTCTCAATGGTGCTGGTACTCTGCTGACGTCAGGCTATCTTGGGTGGAAGTGAAGAAATTATGGCTGATTTGGGAATCAATCAAGCTATGCGTATCTTCCCTCAAGACTCCAAATTATAAAGGAAACTTTGTAATCAGCGGAACTTTAGCTTAGTATATCTTAGTTGAACCCTTATATATTTTACCTCTCTACTTGAGATATTGATATTTATTATGTCTTATTCAATAAAATAAATATTGTCAATTAGAACAGTTTCTTATGTCTATTATGTGAATAAGATTTTTTTTAATAAACATTTTCAAAAGTGAATCAAGTGTTTGTTTAGGCTTTAGCAATTTCACGACGAAAGTTTGCAGTTACTGGGCTTGATTAAGAGGCAATTATTCAATCAGTGCTATTATGTGAAACGGAGGCAAGTGTCATTCACTGTCTCATTCTTAAGGATAATATGGTCATTTAGATGTGTGTCACCATAATTTATCTAACAAGGCAGAGGCCTACTGGAATATTCTTTTTTTTTTTTTTTTTTCATCGAAATAAAATAGTTTCAAGGAAATGGTCAGAACGGTGGTTAGGCTGGAGGTCATAGAAAATGTTTCAACCCCCGCCCACGTGAAGTATTTTATTTTCTCACTCTTGCCTTCAGCTCTCTTTCATTTTGATTATTTTTTTTCCCTTTATTTTTCTTCACCATTCAGCTTCTATGGGGTTATGTTGAACTTAGAATAGTGTCAGGACTAGTTTAGAAGGGTTTTCAAATCAGGGATTACAAGATGCATGGGGAGCCCTTTCATTTTGGATCCAGGATTTGGGACCACTGTTAGTTTGTCTTTTGGAGCCTCCGATAGCTTAGTTTAGTGTAATTTGTCCATAGGTGAAACATATAAATGAATAAAATATGTCTGTTTTTACTTTGTTCTATAAAGAATATCCCATTAGTCTCTCTCATGTCTTGTGCAAAATATTATCCTTTTGCAATCGTCAGTATCGGGTAGTATTGACTAATGTATATGATTCAATAAATGATATCCCTTTAGCCTTTTCTCATGCCCTGTAGAATAAAATACATTATAGTACCTCATACAGTTGTCTGTTTAGATTAGATTTGACCTTCCTTCAGAACTATTAAGAGCCTCGCTCATGCTACCTTCATTAGATCCCTTATCACAATGAACATCGCACTCTTAGTTTGGTATCTACCATATTCCTTCAAATAAATTATACCTTTTTTTTATTATTCATCCTCTGACTCTTTATATACTTATATAATATACAAAGCAATTATTGTCGCTATTTTGTGAGCGTCTTATTAATACTTGCTTTCTAGTTCACCGTATGTTACTACTTTTTCATCGACCTATTTGTGGTTCTTCGTCGCATAATATAAAACTTGACTCCATTTCCGCTCTACCATCTACATTAGTCAACCTAAATCGTACCGCCAGCGTAGCCTGCCTTGTAAACTATTATAGCTTCAGCTTGACCGGACATACTCTATAATTCATTATTTTCATGGCATATGGTATAATGAAATACCATTACCGCCTCCAATTGAAACCAATTAGGTCTTTGGGAACGAACTGCGAAGGCGTCGTCACCTATTCTACGTTTTCTTTTTTTTTTTCTTTTCTTGAAGTGTGAGAATAAATCACGCAGTTTCTTTTAACATGAAGAGTGTAAAGTATCAGGAGCTTTGCTTCTTGAGAAGTCTAAAAAATAAATATAGTACTTGGAATTACAATACTGGAATGCCTCTCTTTAACGCTACTGATCACCATTTATCACAAACATAGTATGTCACCCAAACGTCTCTCTCTTTCCATCCTAGCCACATACACCCATCGACCTTCATGTCTAGCCAAGACACAAAATCACTTCAATCTAAATATCCAATCAACTACTACTAGTAATAGATTCTGACTTCAAATCGATACAAATATAACAAAAGAGTGCGATTTTTATTTTATTTCAAACAAACAAACTAACTACGTTTAAAGGGGAGATAAATAAACTAAGTGTGGATGTTGAGGGGAGGGGGAGGAAGCGAGCAAAAAATCTACTTGAAGATCTTGCCATCAGCGAAACCTTCGTTTTCCCAGGCCATGTACTTGTAGATTTCATCCTTCTTTTCTTCATATTGGGAGGGTTCGATCTTGGTGAAGTTGTATGATCCAAAATCAGCCGCATCGTAGACTTCGAAGGGCACTTCTTGACCACGGATGAGGAAGTAACCAGAAATAGTGTTGTCGTTGTTTTTACCGCAGACCACCAAAGAACCAAAGGCATACTTGCGAGCCATTTCCAAACGAGCAAAGAATCCGCCGATCAAGTTGTTAGACATGAAGACAAGAGTCAATTCATCATTGTACTTGTAATCCACCTTCCACAAAGAGTAACCTTCAGGATCATGATGTTCCCAGAACCATTTCATAGCGACATCAGGATCATTGTTTGAGTACATACGCTTCCATTCATCCATGATAAAGGGAGAAGGAGGCAAGAGATCCAACTTGGACTTGGGCTTGGGAGGGGGCTTGGGAGCTTCTTCAGCATCGTCAGCGGGGGCAGCAGCCTTCTTTTCCTTCTTGGGGGTGGTAGCAGGACCGGCAGCCTTCTTTTCCTTCTTGGGAGGAACATACTTCAAAGGAGTTTCACACAATTGGACTTGACCGAGATGTTCCTTGAAGTGCTTCTTGCCAATGACAGTATTGAAGTAGCGAGTGACATTCTTGTATTGGGAGCGCATTTCCTTGTCAAACAAAAGCTTGTAAGCAAAAACCATGGAGGTCACTACACAGATATCAGCATAAGTGATGTCTTCGCCAACGAGGTAGGTTTTATCGACCAGCACCTTGTTTAAAGCATCCATAGCACGTTTGACCTTATCAATGGCGGAGTCAACATTGGGCTTCATATAAGGAGAGTAACCCATCAAAGGAGACATCCAGGCAGATAGGTTGGCACTGATTTCATTGTCGGCAAACAACATCCACTGAATGACAAGAGCCTTTTCGACAGGAGAGGTGCCCAACAAGGGAGAATTTTCCTTTTGAGCAAGGGCTACAGTAAAAAAAAAAAAAAAAAAAAAAAAAAAGAGGTAAGTATTGGACAGTAGAACGTATGTTTCAGATTCCGAATGATATGCAACTTACCATAGTAGCCAATAGCGTTGGATTCAAAAAGATCAACTTCGCCACCTTCAAGCACGGGAACCTTTCCCATGGGGAACTTCTGGTAAAAAGCGGCGTCACGGTCTTTCATAAGATCGAATGATTTTTCATCAAAGGTCAAACCATTGTAAGCAGCCTAATAAGAAGAAAAATGGAGTTGAATAAAAGCTATATTTGATAATAGTATCTATTTCACTTACAGCAATCTTAGATTTGGCCGTGCGAGGGTTATTGGGATAGCTATTGCGAAAATGATTGTGAGATAAATTTTCACACAGTGCAGAGTGAATATCATCATTTCACTATGATTACCTTAAGATAGTCTAAAATTGAAAATGGACAAAAAAAAACATGAAAAAATAATGACGAGATATATATTTCAATATTGATGATGATTCATTTTAAACTTACTCCAAGAGTCATAATGGATGGATGGATGGATGATACGATAGAGTATTATTAACAGAAAGAAAAGAAAAAGAGAAACAAACAAAAGAAACCTAAAAAATGAATTCTATTGGCGGCATTTAAAATCTTTTGTTCATGCCTGTCGTGCGATTGTGTTTTTTGAATCACTAATAATCTCTTTTTATTTCTCACTGTAAATGTTTCTTCTTAGACGTTTTTACCTTTTTTGATATATCACCCTATTATATATTTATTTTACGTTGATATCTATTTGACCATTCTCGTATTCTGTTATCATGGATTCTTCTTCATCATTTACTTGGGATGATGTCCGAAACCAAGTTAGAAGATTACGCACTCAAACTCAAGCTTCCTTCAGTAATCACAACATTTGGACTTGCAAGAACTTTTACTTCCACCCTAACCAGCGCAAAATTTACTTTTTATCAAATTGTATACCTCCAAACCAAACTTCATCAAGGCAATTTATTTTATATCAAGCTGACTTCACCATGCTTTACGCAAAAAAACGAGGTACGCGCTTTATTATGAACGATATGACGACAATACTTATTTTCTGTTTTATTGGTAGATATATCTCCCATATTATCTTTGAAATGGTCACGAGTATTTAATGAATATCAAACTCAACATGAAGGCCCTATCTATTATGGCAGTCAGCAAGGAAATAATACTTGCCACGAACGTACTCGCCCTTTGCAAACCTTGTCCTCGTTTCAAATGATCAATGATACTTTACTGATGACATCGATGGGAAATATATATACTGGTGCTCTTGGACAGGTGATGAATTGAAAGAAAAAAATAAAAATAACGAATTATACTAATGAATCCTTCTTTCTCTTTATGACATGCATATACGTGACACGCATATGACAACAATAGATTCCAAAATTTGTATCATCTCAACATTTGAAAAATTCAGCCAAAATGAACTCTGCCACACCAATGACTAACACTTCGCCCCAATCAACTTTGGAATTTAAACTCCCCTCCACCTCTTTTGATACTTCGAATCGATCTGATCCAAAACTTGGCGGTACGAGAAACGATTTATTTGCATTTATCCGAAATCGTGACATTTGGGTTTCAGACTTTACGGGCGTGGAAGTGCAACTGACATTCTGCTCAGATCAACCAAATAATTGTCTTAGCTGTGGTGTAGCTGAATATGTGATGCAGGTAAAAGTAAGAGCAATGGGCTGGAAACAAATATACTGATTGACACTATCATTCGATTTCGATGGTAACTTTAGGAAGAATTTCATAGACGAACAGGTTATTATTGGCGTCCATCAGCCTCATCAACATCGTCCAATTCAAACCAAATACTATACTTGGAAACAAATGAAGAAAACGTGGAATTGATTCATTTCAGTAAACAAAACGACAAATTTCGCATCACCACCACCACTGTAGATTATATTACTCCTCCAGCAGCAGCAAAATACCCTCGTGCAGGTTGTCCAAATGCCACTAGCCAACTGCATCTTTTGGAATTTTCCAATGGAACATCACCATTTAGACTTACCAATCTCCACCACAAACGACTGCGGGACAGAAACACAATAAACTCCTTATATCCATGGGTTGAATACATTGTACGATTCGGCTGGCTTCCGGATGGTGAAAGGTAAAAATAATAACAACCAACAACAACAAATATTTCGAGTGATAATGTTTTTACTCATAACCCCCCTTTTTTTTTTTGGCTTTTCAAGTGTTTGGGCGCAGATACTATCACGGGACCAAACAAAAACAGCGGTGATACGAATTCCATGCACATTATTCAAAACTGATGATGAATACACCTTCCAGGCAGAAACAGATCCAGCAAAGGTGGATGAACTCTGGTCAGAAACGCAAGAAACCTGGGTTAATGTATCGGACGCATATTATTTTTTACATAAGGACGAAGCGAATACTGTGGATGGACAACCTTCTTCATGTACAACTTTTATTTGGAGCTCAGAACTCACTGGCTACCGACACCTTTACCATGTAACCAAACAAAACGGCAACGACGAGTCTGCAACAATTCGACAACTAACTCATGGCGAATGGTGTGTCGTGGACAAGCCATTGTATGTTGATCAACGAAGGAAATTGGTTTATTTTATGGCGAAAATGGATACACCGTTGGAAACTCACTTGTATGTAACAACCTACGATCATCAGTCGCAATCCCGGCATATTCGTCGACTGACGTCCTTGGGATACAGCCACAGCATTGAAATGAACAACACGATGGACGTATTTGTAGACTTGGCCTCATGCTTGCACCAGCCAAACGGAATAGTAGTACGACGATTACAATACAATGATGACGACCCTTTACCCACTACCAATGATCAATACAGTCATGGACACGTGAATAGTGACAAAGATTCTGACAAGGACAATATCGCGATTCTGATGTCGGCAATGAAGGATATTGATGACATTAAAGACTTTGACATGGATATGCATTTTTACGATATGGTTATCGCTCGCCCTACCCTATCATCACCTGATGATATTTGCTGCTCGCCATCCACTATATCACTATCAAGAAACTCTTCATTAGCAAACTCCACCATGACTCTCGACCAGCACCTGAATGGGAATTTTGAATTCGCCACTCCGACCTGTCAGAACACCATCGATAAATACGACCAACGTACCAGAGCTATTCCTGAAGGCGAAATCTTTGATTTTATGACTTCTGATGGTAAGTGAGAAGAAGGAAATAGCGGACCGAAAATGAACAAGCAGGAAAATGATACGTATCTATCTATAGGGGTGAAACTTTTTGGATGCTTATACAAACCACGACTTTATCGACCTGGTAAAAGTTACCCGACAATACTCCAGATTTATGGTGGACCCAAAACACAGATGGTCACGAACGAATTCAAGTTTCCACGTCTTCTTCGATATCTTATGGCTGTTTATTTTGGTTTTGCAGTGGTGGTGATTGACGGACGTGGATCATGCGATAGAGGACTGGCGTTTGAATCGTATGTGAAGGGTAGATTAGGGATGGTGGAGATACAAGATCAATTGGAAGGTTTGCATTATTTGGCGACGTCACGATTTGGAGCCATACCAAGAACGGTGACAAAGAACGAAAGACAAGATCAGCTCGTAAGCGTGGTGGATCTCGATAGAGTGGCGGTGACAGGTTGGTCCTATGGTGGCTACCTTAGTCTTATGGGTTTGGCAAGATACAACGATATTTTTAAAATATCTATTGCTGGTGCTCCAGTGACAAAATGGGAACTTTACGATTCGGCTTATACTGAACGCTACATGGGCATGCCTTCGGATCGACAAGAAAGCTATAGAGAATCTAGTATTCTTCATTGGGTGGACAAGTTTCCGGAAACGTAAGGAAAACGGAAAAGAAATAAAGGGGGAGGGGACGAGACAGATGGCTTGATCACCCATATTTTTCGTTTTATTATATGGAACATAATAGTGAAAATAGACTGATCATTGTACATGGTCTGATTGACGAAAACGTGCATTTCACGAACTCGGAACTACTGGTCTCTCAATTGGTGAATCATCATAAGCCTTATCATTTGCAAGTGTATCCAACCGAAAAACATGGTCTACGTCATTCCAGCGTCAACGAACATTTTGATATATTGATGTTTCACTGTCTGTTGAACAATTTGTAGGTTTTAGTACTTTAAATTAGCTTTTTATTTTATTTTATTTTGTACAGTATGTAGTCAGATTCCCCTCCTTTCATCCCCCCGTAGTATTATCATGATCACCCATCATTTGTAGTCATATATAACAACAGTCTTGACTCTTTATTCCACAAATACATACATGCACCCACTTTTCGATTTATTACTTATATATTGTACAATAAAAACCTCCTTTTTATACATAATTATATATGATATGATGTAGTTCAGCAAGAAAGAAAAGACGTCGCATCACGTAATTTAAAAGTATAGGTGACAAGAAACAAAGTTATATGAATGGTAAGTGATTTTTTTCTCATATATATATATATATATAACTTGGGCATTGAAGTTGATCGGGTTTAGCTGAAGGGTTGTGGAGTTGAAACACAAAGACGTTCAAAGAAAAAACAACGAGAAGTCATGCGGATAAAGTGATACTTTCCAATTCGCATTAATCGTTATAATCTTTTTATGTGCTCTTTTTTTTTTTTTTTTTTTTTTTTTTTTTTTATGCGTCCTTCACTGTCCTTTATTTATGCATCCACCCTGGTCATTTTTTTTAAAAAAAATCCATCAAGAAATCCTTCCTTCCCCTATTTTTTGAACTCCAGAATTATATAATACGTATAGCATAATAGACGGAGAGCCGAGCATGTCGATGGATATATGCCGCCGCTGCCGTATATCTGGGGCTCCTTTTTTTTTTTTGCACACACATCAGGTTCTTTTTTTATATAAACACATATGATGTGCATAGAGTACTGCACGGTGTGGATACACTCATTCACCAAACACAAGAGTCGACGGAGATATTCAAATCCCGCCCACGTGTATATTATTTTCGCTCTGGTTTTTTTTTTTCGCCCACTCTCTTTTCTTGCTCTTTTTGCTTTTTCTCTTTTTCTTTTTCTTTTTTCTTTCCTCATTCAACTTCTCTGAGGTTATGCTGGAATTGGAATAGTATCAGGACTAGTTTAGAAGGGGTTTCAGATCAGGGATTACAACATGCATGGGGAAACCTTTTCATTTTGGATTCAGGATTCCAGCATTAGTTGACTTTTTGGATCCACCATTAGCTTAGCTTAGTATTACTGGCCATAATTCGTATTTACATCTGAATAAAATATGCTTATTTTTACTTTCTTCCAATGAAATATGTCCCATTAGTCCCCCTCTCATGTTTTGTGTAATAGATCCCTTTTTTACTATTATTACCCTCGTTTATTTGTGTTGACTGATGGTGATTCAATAGCAGACGCCCTTTCATCTCTCTCATGACTTTACGGTCTATTATTATCTCTACCAATATAAATTATCCCTATAGATTGGTATTGGTCATTCTTCAGATCTCACAATAGTCTTCCTCATGCTTCCTTTAATAGAACCTTCCGTAAACCCCATTGTTACAGTGAATTCTCCGTTTTAGTTTTAGTATCTACTAATATGCTTCAATAAAATATATCCTTTTATTTATCCATCCTCTGATCCAATTGATAGTATGGAAAATCATTATTGTTACTGTTTTGTGAGTGCCCTACCTACACCTTTTTTCTTGGTAGCACACAGTTATAATAATAATAATAATAATAATAATAATAATAATAATAATAATAGTAATACTAATAATAATACTAATAATAAAACACATGCGTTCTCCATGCATATACCCAGGCACAATCCTGCTTGTCTGTCACTATAAACCGCTCATGTCCCCGAGCGACCGATTGAAAGTCCTAGATTACATGATATGAAAGGTGGAGATCTTCCTATTCTACCAGGAACTTGTTGCCACCATAGCCAGCCTGGAACTGGGCACACACACACACACACTGTATATATAGTGTGTGAATATATAAATATATACATCTCTGCATTTTTTATTTTCTTGCCTTTGGTGTGATAAATCAAAAATGAAAATGGAACTTCAAATTGAATTTAATTGAGCTCAATGGATCATCTGCTAAAGGTGCGACATAGGGGGTGGGGAGCGGGGATGTGTTGAATTCCAGCACAAACCACATTCAACGACATTTCCCTTGATACGCAGTAGATCCGTTTTATGGGAAGTGTGGAAAATATTTGACTCCTCCCCGCAAACGTCGGTTTGGAAATTATGAGTGTAAGTGTGTGTCCTGAAACACACCCTCCAGAGCGGTTGATAAAAAAATAAAAAAATAAAAATTGCGACAATGAATGCTTAGAAAACAAAAAGGGTTGTTGATTATCGCAACTAATACACCCAGGCAATGCGTGGTCTTTTTTTTTTTTTTTTTTTGGCAAGCATGTTCTACCAAGTATATGATGAGAAAAAAAATACAATAGTTTGTTGACATAAATGGCACTTTCTAATACTATAATACTGGGCGAAATATAATGTTCACTTTATTGAAGTATTCAATCTATTAAAAAAAAGGTGAGTTGGAAGACCAGCTATAGGGAAGAGGGACAAGTAATTAGCGAGACAAACAGGGACATTTTCGTAGCTGAATATATTTTTATTAAAGATGTGTAAAAAAAAAAAAAAAAAAAAAAAAAAGAGCTGGAAAACCAAATAATGAGGTGGATAATACCATTAAATAATCCCTAAGGCTAGTACTAAGCTATAGGGAAGGAAGGCAAGTAATTAGCACGACGAATCAGGGACATTTTCATAGTGTGAATATACTTTTTTTTATTAAAAGATGTATAAAAAAGAAGCTAGAAAGCTAAATAATGAGATGGATGAGAAGGGGAGGAGGGGAGAATCTAATAATTTACAACATTCTTGATGGCATCGTAGCAGCGGATCATACTGGGCATATAGAATTTTTCAAAGACCAAAGGGAAGGGGGTATCCCAGCCACATACTCTTTCCACTAGAAAACATTGAAAAAACAAAGAGCGATTAGTCGCCAATATACATTAAATAAAGGTTATGCTGTTGCTTACCAGGAGCTTCTAATCGCAAGAAGCAATTTTCCATCACAGTAGAAGCAATTTCAGCTCCCACGCCAGAAGATTTGGGGGCTTCATGGGCTACTACCAAGCGACCTGTTTTATTGACCGATTCTACCACAGTTTCCACGTCCCAGGGTAAAATAGTGCGCAAATCAATCAATTCACAGCTGAGACCAGGCATTTTCTTTTCCGCTAGTTGGATTGCGTTTTCCAAAGCATATATTTGAGATCCATAGCCTACCACTGTAACATCTGTACCCCGTTTCAATATTTCTGCTTTTCCGAGAGGTAGCTCGTAATCTTCTACAGGTACTTCTTCCACTATATTAGCAAAAAGGTACCAGAAATGATCAATTTAGTAACCCGTTGTTAATTGTCGTCGTATAAAAAAGATTTAATGCATAAAAACACATACCAGCCGCACGGTAAAGACACTTTGGTTCAAAGAAAATGACAGGATTGCGATCACGGATAGACGCTAACAATAAGCCTTTTGCTTGAATAGGGCTTCTTGGTGTAACGATCTAGTTCATCAAAAAAGTACCGTGAGAAAAATGAGTAAAAATTGAGTTTCAAAACCCGTCACAGCTGTGGTTGAGGCGGGGAGAATAAGAGGCGTGCGTGGGGGAGAGGATTACCTTCAAGCCAGGGCAATGTGCAAAGAAGGCTTCAGGGCTTTGGGAATGATAATGTCCTCCGTGACCAACAGCTGAGCATGGACTGCGAATAGTGAGACCACCGACGTTGAATTGGTTGCCTGATCGATATCTGAATTTTGCAGCTTCGTTGACAATCTATATATACAGAGAGAGAGTGTGTGTGCGTAAGTGTGTGAGACAGTGAGAGAGAGTGAGATAAGCAAATATATATATAAAGGTCCAATTTACCTGGTCAAAGGCCGGAAAGATATAATCGGCAAACTGAATTTCAGCAACAGCAGTATGACCAACCGAAGCCATTCCTATAGCAAACCCAGCAATACCTTGTTCCGTCAAAGGTGTGTTGAATACACGGTCGCGTCCAAACTTTTCTACCAATCCCGATGTAGCTCTGAATACGCCGCCAAAAGAGACATCTTCACCGAAAACAACTAGATATAATATAACAATGATTCATAGGTGTGTGCGTCAGTAAAATATAAAATTGTACATTCATAGATAACTAGCCTGCCGTTGTTCCATATATCTTACCAGCAGTATCATCAGTCGTCATTGCAATAGACATGGCATCGTTCACAGCTTGAAAGAGATTCATTTTTTTGGTTTCACCTATAAACAAAAACTCACTGAGATAAGTATATATACCCGCCATGCCAATTTCTTCTTATCTACTTACTGTTAATAGCACTCATCCGAGCCAGCTCAGGAGTACGGAATGCTTCTTCAGGAGCCCTTTTCAGTAGTTTCGAATAAGCTACCCCTTGCTGGATCCCATCATTTGGTTGAGCTGCAGCAGAGGCGGCGTATAACCGACGTTGTTGATGCTTCCAAAGGTAGAGAGAGATTCAGTTAGTTACATGAATAAAAAAGACTATCCTATATCAATGATATTATGCTTACTTGTAACGAAGCAGTAAGTCGACGACTTGAATTTCGAAGCATGTCAAGGTGTATTTTCGTTGAAAGAAAGGATAAAAAAGAGGAGGGTGATAAGAAATAAAAAAATAAAAAATAAAAAAATATGGGGTAAGATATAGAAAAAATTCCACACGGTCGTGGGAAAAAAGACAATCAAGGTGACTTCGCGCTTGTCCGCTAATCATATTGAATCCCCGCAATACCACCATAATATACACAAAATACGAAAAAGATGAAATTTGATTAAGTGTTGATTGATATTTTATTGAAGAATATGTACAGTTTTTTTAAATATATACAAAAAGTAAACGATGGGTTTCTGCCACCATCTTCCTAAAAAAAAAAAAAAAAAGCAATAGTAAAACAAAATATAAACAATATAAAATATAACACTATAACTACACAGGAGGTTTTCTACAAAAAAAACAAATGGGTTTCCCGCACAACCATTTCCGCATGATTTCAAATCGATCAAAGGATCACCTATGCAATCGATAGAATAAAAGAAAAACATAAAAGTAATAAAATAACTAATAATCAACACTTACGTCAGTTTTTTACAGAGTGGGTTGCCTGCAACCACTAATCAGGTGGTATTCACCACCTTAGACAATAGGCCATTTGGGCTGACCTTTCACACCAGCACGAGCGTAGAGAGCTTCAGCATATTGGCGAGCATCCTCCATGACTTGTTCTTCGTCCATTGTCAAAAGCTTGCCTTTCTCCACAACCATACGACCATCAACAACCACAGTTTCAACTTCACCGCCAGTAGCAGTATAAATCTGAACCACAATAAAAAAAAAAGTCAATAATTGTATCAATTAGTATCAATAATACATCCATAATAACCAATTGCCATTTGTCCTTACCAAAGTCGAGATCGGGTTAGGATTCGGTGTAGTATGGAGTTTGCTCTTGAAATCCAAAACCGCAAAATCAGCTTTCTTGCCCTTTTCCAAAGATCCAATTTCATGATCCAAACCAAGAGCCTTAGCACCATTGATAGTGGCCATTTCCAGGACAGTTTCAGCAGGCATAGTGACAGGATCGCAAGAGACGGCCTTATGGATCTTGGCGGCAAGATTCATTTCACGGATCATATCTAAGAAATCATCATCAAATCAATGTTCTATTGTTACTGGATCGAGTAATTCTATTCATTGCTTACCGTAGGAGTTGGAAGAGGGACCTCCATCAGTACCAAGACTAACGTTCACTTTGGCATCCAATAATTTGGGAATGGGTGCGACACCAGAGGCCAATTTCGAATTTGAAGAAGGATTATGAGATACATGGGTTCCCGTTTCAGCCAACAGCTTGTAGTCAGATTCATCCAACCAAATCATATGGACTAAAACAGACTTGTCACCAAGTAAACCCACATCTTGACAGAATTCCGCAGGAGACATGTCATGCTTTTGACGATAATGGATTTGATCAGCTTGAACTTCGGCACAATGCATTGTGATACGAATACCACGTTCCCGGCTAATTGCAGTCATTTCCTTAATAAGATCAGTGCTGACACCAGGAGGAGTACGAGCTCCAAACCAGACATCTAAAAAATTCAAGTTAAAAAGAGTCAAAAAAAAAAAAAGCCATCCATTACTTGGAATATATATATATTTGTACTTACGAATACGATCATCAGCCTTTCCGTGCCACTTTTGATACTTATCAAGGGTACCCAAAAGACTCTGTTCACGAGTTTCGACCAAACCAGGATGCATCGACCAAGCGGATTGAGAGGCATAGCGACCTTCGTCCATGACGATAGAAGCCAGGCATCCACGAATTCCACATTCTTCCACTGCCTTAGCAAAACCATCAAAACCGTAGCGATCAGCACACATGGCTTCCAAGAAACAAGTGGTACCAGACTTGAGCATTTCAGCAATACAGAGACGAGCGCTACCATAAGCTTCTTGAGTCGTCATGGTTCCTTGAAGCACCCAGACCGTTTCACAAAGCCATTGAATCAGTTCACAATCATCACCACAGCCACGAAGAAGTGCTTGAGCGAGATGCACATGAGTGTTGATCAGACCAGGAATGACCATCTTGTTTTCCAAATTGTAGGTGGCTTCATCAGGGTACTGTTGTTGAAGGGTAGCTGTCTTGCCAACTTCCACCAAACGATTGCCTTGGACAAGCAAAGCACCATCTTTGATGATTTCACGCTTTGCGTTCATCGTAACGATCAAGCCATTGATATAAAGCATTGTATTATATATAAACAATAATAATAATAAGAATAAAAGTTTTTAAAAAGTGAAAGAGGGACTGGAAAAACAGTCGAACTTTTTATTTTTTTAAAAAGTTGACGCGGTGATTGAAACTTAAATAGAATCATTAGAAAATATATCACATCTACCGTATATTTTTCCCACGTAATTAATAGTATAATCTATCTTCGTAAGTGAAAATATCATCTACTATATAAAGTAGTATGGGAATCATAATACTACGATATCATAAACCGTCTTGTATGGTATGGAATAGGTACCCTTTCCACCATGGTATATTAAGTTTCTCCCTAACCAATAGCAAGTGATGATTTAAAGTGCTATCCTTTTTAAAACGAACTAGTTAATACTGTATATCTTTTTAAGCCCGAGATAAAAGTGAGGTCAGCATTGATGCCCAAAATCCAATATCAAACCTACATAGTAAATATAATCCGCAGAGAAATAGGTGTCATCTACTTTGCCTTAAATTTAGCAAATTAAATTTTTCGGACCAGTCCTGTATTTTACAATGCTGCTCAAAAGTGTTCAAAGTCGGTTTTACGGGCCTAGTTGCCCATATTTATTTGAAAAAAATGCGGAGATTAAACATACGATATCAATGTTAAGAGTGAAAAGATAAAAGTGATGGGGGTTAGTATAATATATAATAAACAAACAATGGGAGACGATAAAATAAACAAATGTAGCAAGGTAGGGTAATAACGACAATAGAATAGAATGGACCACAGGCAGGTAGAGCGCAGATTAAAAAACAAAAAGGTATTGGTGAAAATGAGAATCTTATTGCATGAATAATATATCAACGTCTTTCTTCTTACCATCGGCGCATGCACCCCGGAAATCCTCCATCACTCAGGAGGGGGGCAACCTGTAGCTCGCATCCCCGAGGCAGGCAGCCAAGAATGGGAAAATGAATCCAGCAGCATTCTTTGTTTTTCAGGAGACAGAAGTGGCTTGGCCGAGGACGGCCTTGGGAGAGGCAGCAATAACAAAACCATGATGGTCTTGGACATTAAAAACCAAAAAGTTAGTACAGATCAAGAAGTCCACACGGTACACCATACCATACACATGAAATGAACACCGTTTCTCAGCATACAAATCCCAAATTTTTGTACACTGCTGACACCTAGCGGAATTTGAAGTTTTGGAAAATTGGAAGGACAAAAACGCCACTCCCACTGATTTTTTTTTCTTTCGCCTCTTTTGTTTTATGCTTGTTACGAAAAGGATTGCTTACAGTACTAGTCTATATTTAAACCGACTGTCACCTTTTATCTCTAGCAGCAAACAAAATATACGAACAATGTCAACTTCTTTACGTTTTGTGGGCCATTCGTCGTCTGAAGGGCCTCCTTCTATCATCTATCAGCACAACAATGATCATTATCTATTCAATTGCCGCGAAGGAACTCAACGACTTGCTGTGGAAGACAAAGTGAAGCTTTCAAAACTCAAAAGTATCTTTTTTACTCGAACAGAATGGGAGTGTACTGGTGGAATGCCTGGTAGGGAACGAAAACAGCAACCGGGGAAGAAGAGCGAGAAGTGTGATCTAGTTAGTTAACTTCTTTCTATTTTGAAATAGGGATGCTATTAACTCTCGCGGATGCCGGCTTACAAAATGTGAATCTTTTTGGTGGCAAGAATCTAACTCATTATATGGCTTCAACACGGTTCTTTGTTTATAGGTAATCTTATTATTAGAATTTCCTGTCAATATTATTATATTAGGTTCATACTGACGTACTGATTTTAAATACATAATTATGCAGAACTTCCATGACGGTGCATACACGGGAATTTGTCAAGGATGATCAAGAACTGGACACATTCAACGACTCGAATGTTTATGAAGATAGCTCAATCAAAGTAACACCTGTCATTATCACACCACAACATCCTCAAGCCTCTCGTACCAGCAATCGCCGCAGCCAATCACCAACAGTATCATCTTCATCGGATTATTCACCTTCTGACAACCCTTATTCGACACCAAAACATGCCATTGGCTCAGAAAGCACCAATATCGATGACCACAAACACCGCACTGAAATACTCTCTCTAATGTTCAGCAATCAGCGAAAACCAAATCATGCTAGCAAGGATGGTGACCATGCCATGAACGCTCCTTGTACTCCACGGCAGCATCCTCTTACCCCGGCAGCAAATTCACCAGATGCCATTGTTGAATTACAGAAAGCGTCCGATGAAAAGCGTCCCCAAGCCATTGTAACACCTGTCGAACAAGATCAGCAAAACGAACAACCCAACCATATGACGAAAATGTATGAAAAGAATCTACCAAGGACCCGACCCTCGAAAACTGCCATCTCTTATATTTGTCAGACTCCAGAAACTCGGGGCAAGTTTCTTAGCGAAGAAGCTAAAAGACTAGGTGTACCAGTTGGGCCACTCTTCGGTTAGTTAGATTTGTGAACTTGAAAATTTTGAGTGGGTAACAATAAGGCGGAAAAGTAACGTTTTTTTTTTATTTGATATATTATAGGTCAGCTACAAAAAGGTGAATCTGTGACATTAGAGGATGGGACTGTGGTGACTCAAAGTCAAGTGGTTGGCAAATCAATTCCTGGATCCATCTTTGTAGTGGTGGACTGTCCTGAACCAGCCTATATTGATAGTCTTATTAACTCACCCGAATTCCTTCCTTACCAGTCGGAAGCTGCCGCTCCAAAGGTGATCATTCATTTGATTGGTGACAAGGTTTTGGATGATATCAAGTATCGACAATGGATGAACAAGTTCAGCCCTGAAACTGAGGTAAAGAACGTATAAATAAATGAAGTGGGACTGAGAGGGCAAAAAAAAAAAAAATTAAAGATCTCATCCTCATATTTTGGTTTATCATCTAGCATATCATTGGTAGTGAAGCTGTTTGCGCCCAAACATCTCTCTTCAGAAGTCATGCTCTTAGTCAATATAAACTATCAAATTTAGACCCAAGGATTTTCAAGGTGCCAGAATATTGCAATATACCACAAGTGATTTTGGAAAAATGTAAGCTAGAAATGAGGAAATATGATATGAATAGCAAGCCAATCTTCTCTATTTTGTATTTTTTTGTAGATGGTGATTTACCGCCCAAGGTGTCGCCATTGATGAACAAGTCCTCATATCAATTCAAGGAAACTCGCAAATCAAACTCAGTTGGCATACAGCTAGACGAAACTCCTCCCTTTGATGTGCACCGACCATTTGATGATCCGAAAATGTTGGCTTTTAATGAAAATGTAGAAATTCACCGAGCCATTGATGAAGCGAAGCATGCGGCAAATCAAGTCAATGAAGATAAATCATTAGCGGGTGGTAATGTTGAAGTTGTGACGCTTGGTACTGGAAGTTCCATTCCATCGAAATACCGCAACGGTAAGTTGGTAAGCCATATTGGACAAAATATGAACTCCTCTTTACTAAACCAGCCTTATGTTTTTAGTTAGTGCAACGTTGATCAAAATTCCAGGATTTGGCTCGGTGCTCTTGGATGCAGGCGAAGGAACTTACGGACAAATGCTGCGTCATTTCGGTCGAGAACATATATCGAAAGAATTGGATGATCTTCGTTGCATATTCGTGTCTCACCTTCACGCGGATCATCATTTGGGTGTATTCCAACTTCTGTTGAAGCGAAATAAGGTATGTTTGTTGAAAATATGATAGAGGTATATTTACTTACCATTGTTGTTATTCTTCTTCTTATTGTTGGTGGCCAATGATATATATATATATATATATAGCCCAAGAAAGCCAAAAATACCTTGTTTCTTATAGCTCCATATGATTACCAACGCTGGATGAAAGAATACAACGATGTGGAACACCTGGGCTCACCTAGACGGCTCCAATTTATTCGATGCAACCATGTCCTTGGTCGAAACTTGAACGCTCCTGTTTGGGCGAAGGATACGTAAGTTACGGCCATTTCTTATGCGTAAATTCAATGAAAAGCATGTGATTGAAACTGACTTTGTATTTTTTTTTTTTTTTTTTTTTTTTTTAGATTGAATCTTTTAAAAGACATACTTGGACTATCAAAAATTGAAGCAGTGGATGTGATTCATTGTCGACATGCTTATGGGTTATCCTTGGAACACAAAACTGGATGGAAATTAGTGTAAGTAATATATATATATATATATATATGATCAAACGTAAAAAAAGTGAGGATCAAACAACTAACAAACTTCTTTTTTTGTTTTAAAAAGATATTCGGGGGATACAAGACCGTGCGATCGATTAATAGAAGCGGGACAAAACGCCACTCTTTTGATTCACGAAGCAACATTAGAAGATAGCATGAAAACGGAAGCAATTGCCAAGCGACATAGCACCACCGCTGAAGCCATTGAAGTGGGTCAAAAGTAAGCCGTCAGTATTTGAATGTTTCGTTTTGACCAGGGGTGGATGATATTGATACTTACTTGTTTGTTTGTAACTGGTAGGATGAATGCACGTTACACACTGTTGAACCATTTCAGTCAGCGATATGCCAAAGTACCATCATTGTCCGAAGAACAAGCCAACGTGTGCATCAGTTTTGATTTGATGTCTGTCCAAGTCAAGCAAATACCTCTTTTGCCCAAATTCAATAACGCTATTCAAATGATTTTCAAGGAAGAAGAAGAAGATGACGACAACGATATTGGAGACGATAGCAAACGTCCCCACAACAAGAAAAAAGAAGATCGGAAGCTCAAGAGACGGAAAATGGAAAACGAAAAGGAACAATGATGGTTTATTAGATTCATATAGCAGTTTTGTTTTATTTTTCTTTATATTTATTATTTTGTAGTTTTAGATTATGTAGTATAGTACAGTTGACTGTGTTGTTGGATTATATAGAAATAAAGATGAATATAAATTTTATGATGGTTGCATTTTGTGGTTTGTGTATGTGTATATGTGTGCATCAAGTGATGTCTGTCCCAAAATATATATTTAATGTCCGACCTGCTTTTCCTTTTTTGTGGTGATGATAACAGAGGGATGAAACGCAAAAAAACTTTTTTTATTCTTTTCCTTCCTTCTTTTCACTTATCACCACTTTTTTTTTTTTAAAAAAAAAAACACTTACTTGTTACCTCTCATAATGGCCGATATTTTAACCCAAGACACTTCCATTCCCGCTAACACTGAACGAAAGGAGGAACCTACTTTCGCTACTCAAGTACAACCTCCTTCTGAACCTATCGGTAAGTGATGCAATACAATCGGAATCGAGAGACCCAGTCATGCTGATAATAATTTTTATTTTTTTATTTTTGCCATCTTTAGCTGCGTCTCAAAAGATTGCGGATACTCCAGTTCCTCAAGTGGCATCTACTCTTGGCGCCAACACCGCCAATGGCCTTGCTAAAGGTACCTTGTATCAATCCCCCAACATCAAGTTTGACGATGGTAAGAAACTATATATATTTAAAAAAACACACACAAGGGGACTGCGATAAGGAGAAGACGCGTAGTCTTTTACGTAAGCTCCTTACTGCCTCTCTCTCTTTCATAATTTTATCACTTTTATTTATTTATCCCTTTTATATTTTTAATTAGATCCCGCTTCGTATATCAAGGCTCGCATTGCATCACTCATTTATTGGGAATATCCACGACGTAGTGCATCCTACCTTGGTGTCTCTCTTAGTGTTTTGGTTTTGACTCAATACTACTCCGTGTTACAAATTATTGCTGCTTTCTTTACTCTTGCCACTGGGGCCAACTGGGTTTACGTCAACACACACAAACAAACACAACGTATAATTGCCGGAAAATCAGCTGAAGATATCAAAAACCCTCACAAGTGAGTACGAGAAAAAAAAAAGGCTGTGTTTGAAAAAATGAGAAGTGGTATTTTTAGGATATGGAGAGCGTAGAACTCACCTTTTCTTTTATATTTCATCAACTTGTAGTGACCGGCTCCAAACCAAGGGTGCTTTGATTCCTCGTGACCGAGTGACTCATGCAGCTCAACTTACAGTGGATGTATTTGAAGTGATTGCTCGACAAGTGACAAAGTTGATTTTGATTGAAGATAATACACAATCTGCGGTAGCCGTGGGTGTCTCCTACTTACTCTGGACTTTGGCCAAGTACATCTCTACAAAATACCTTGTGGGCTTCTTTTTGGTTAGCGCATTCTCATTCCCCCGTCTCTATTTACAACATCAAGAAGTCATTGACGCTCATGTTGCTCAACACAGTGAAAACGCTCGCGTCCTCGCTAAACAATACGGTGGTGTTGCTTCTGTCAAGGCTCAACAATTATATGATCAAGCCTGGGCCTCTCTCAAAAAGCAACCCAAGGTCCAGAAAGCCGAATAAGATGCTATTTGTATTGCCAATCTCTCATCTTATGTATATGCGGATGTATGGATCAATGTTTATATTCCTCTTTCCCCTTCCCCTCCACCTAGTTTATTAGTGCACCCCTCTCCATCTTTATACATATTGCTTATCATATATTCTTCGTATTGAAACAAATAAAAAAAAACCATTCTTTATTCTTCCTTTATATTGTTTGTGTAGTATTTTTGTTTGTCAATTGGATTGTTTATATCGGTTAAGATTTTCGCGTAGGGGTAAGTTATCATAAGACAATGTTGAGAAGCACTAGCTATTGATCGTACAGAGTGAACTATTCTTGTATTCAGACTTTGTTATGAATAACACTCTGGATTCATGCATTTTTAACTACCGCTATTCTAAATTTTGTCGCAGCCTTCAGTCAAGTTTATAATCTACCTTCGCTCTGCTGTAAAATAGACCGTCCGAGGGACATTGTCTAATGTGGGAAGTAAACAACCGATGGTTGATACACTCGCCACTTTTTAATGGGATGGTACTCTTTTTTTTATTTTTTGCTCGGGGATTCAACAAATACCAATGGCTAAAGAAATGGTGAAGTAGGCGAGGAGGAAAATCGTCGGTAAATATAAATCATAAATTCATGTTTTTTACTTTATCATAACAATGATGATACAAAGAGTTGAAAAAAACTATATAGGATAGGATCAACTGGAAATGTGTTTTTATTCTTTTCTTTTCTCACTTTGTAAATTACATAATGCGCTCTGATCGTTTTATTTCTATTGCTGCTGTGATTACTCTCTTGGCCACTGGTATTAAAAAAAAAAAAAAAAAAAGGTCGATCGTTGCCCTCTCTGAATAACAACCCCCCCCCCCAACATTTTTATTTTTTTTTTTTTTAGTCCAGGTTGCAAGTGGTGCTACAGATGATGGTTTGCCGTCAACTACGACACTCACTAGGACTGTGTATAACAAACCAACAGCTGTACCCAAAGCCACTGACAAAGACCAAAAAGTCCCCGTGTCGGAGATTCACAAATCTCAAGATCAAAATAATCATGAGCTGCACACCACTCTCAGTCATCCTGCAGAGCCTGTGCAATCGATCACCCATCACATTACTGAAATTCATCATGCCACACAGGCTCCTAGCAGTGTTATTGTCTCGAGTGTGAAGCCCATGCCAGTCAATAGTGCAAGTTCTGTCGTGATTGTCAGTGCCAGTCCAACTGTTGTCAATTCGGCAATGCCAACACAAATCAATAATAACGAAGAAGTGATTGTCAAGACCAAGACCAAAAAAAATAAAACCAAGCTCAAGACTAAAACCAAGAACAAAAATTCGACTGCAATGTATCCTATTACTCAGAGTGCGCCAATGCCTGCCAACCCAGTCAACACGGTCCCCACTTCAGTCGCCCCTGTTTCCCAACAGCCTGTTCCTACTCCTAATAGCAGCAGTGGTTCCAGTTCAGCACCTTCCCTGGTTAGCAAAAGCATCATGAGTGGATCATCTTCGTCCAAGATGCCTTCTGCCAGTGGTGGTGCATCGTCAATTTTATCAGGTTCCGTCCCACCCGCTGCATCCTCGGCCGGACCTGTCTCAGTGGTAGCCTCAATGTCTGTTTCTCAATCTGCTAGTGTCATGCCCTCCTCACCTATGGCTGCCCCGTCTCCTCCCGCTCCCTCTGTCGCACCGGCTCCTTCAGCCGCACCAGCACCAGCACCAGCACCAGCTGCAAAACAATCCCCATCGATTGACTCGGTGAATAACGCCAACAAAAAAATCAGCCCTCCAGCACCTAGCACCGCTCCATCGAACGGAGCTCAATCTGATAGATCGATTGGTCCTGCCCTTGTCTTGGCTTGGCTTATGACTGCCGTCGCTGCATTTTAAGAATGGTGAGTGTTTTAATTTTATTTCACACTTCAATATGCTTGTTTTAATCGTATAATGTTAATTATGCTTAATATAAAAAATAAATAATACTAAGCACTCCCATGCTTTATCCAATAATTGATTTTTTATCATGTCTGTTTTGTATCAACACAAAAACATTGAAATCCCGCCCACCTGATTTTTATTTTCGCTGTTTTTCTTTCTTTTTTTTTTTTTTTTTTTTCTTTTCTCTTCAACTTTCAACTTTGTTGAGGTTATTTTGGACTTAGAATAGTGTCAGGGATAATTTAGAAGGGTTTTCAGCTCAGGGATTACAACATTGCATGGGAAAGCCCTTTCATTTTGGTTTCAGGATTTGGAAGCACGATTATATGGCTTTGGACTCATCATTAGCTTAGTTTTGCGTTGTTTTCATCTACGTTTGAATAAAATATGCCTCGTTTTACATGCTTAAATGGAAAATGTTCCATTAGTCTCATTTCATGTCTTTTGCACGAGATCCTTTTTATCTATTTTTTTTTTTTTTTTTTTTTTTTTTTTTTTTTTTTTTTTGCTATCATCCACCCTTTTATTTAGCGTTGATCGCTTTATGTTTCAGTCAAAGATATCCGTTTGGTCTTTCTGATGTCTTATACTGTGCCATTATTCTCAACCCCATTTTACAATTGTGCCCTTAGATTAGTGTTGACTATCCTACAAATCACACTTTAGGCATCGTCATACTAATCCCAATAGATCTTTCCAATAAATCCCATGTTACTATGAACCCCTCGCGTTTAATTTTAGTATATACCAATATCCTTCAATAAAGGTGCCTTTAGATTAGTGTTGACTATCGTTCAAATCACACTATACACTTACTCATGCTTTGTCGAATAGATTTTTCCATTAAATTACATGTTACTATGAACCCTTCGTCCTTTAGTTTTAGTATCCACCGATGTCCTTCAATAAAGTATGCCTTTTTATTAACCATCCTCTGACCCATAGTATAGTTAGTAATGTCGCTATTGCACTCTTTTTTTTTATGGACATACACATATACACACACCAATAACAAAGAGAGACAGACACATTAGATATTTATAAAAGGTCTTTATTGAATAAAATTGTTGAATGGATAATGATGTCAAATGAAAATAAGTGTTTTGTTTTTTTATTGTATCGAATAATTGATTGATTGAATGTTCTATGTCTAAAGGATATAGCGTACTGTATGATGGCAAATGGTATAATATTGGAGTAATTTTTAGACTTGATTCGGAGAGTGTCTAGGGATGAAGGCTACATTCATATGTACTTGATTTTCGAGGAGTCAGGACAATATTCCTTGATTCAGGTGCCGTTTTTAAATGAGGCCCATATTCATATGTACTTGATTTGTGAGGATTCTGGAGAATATGATAGCGGTAACACGTGGTCACCATTTACCACCAAGAAGGCACAGTAAATCTTGATTGAGTTCTACCATTACAGGAAAGATTGTTCAGTATTTCAGTTTCAAAAGAGAATCTTTTTCTTTTTCTTACCTTCCTACTATTTAAAGTAAAAAGAATTCAAATAGCGGATAGGAAAGTAATTGACCACACCAGCGTCATTTTAGTCTCTTGAGAGATCGGCATAGTAATCTTATTATGTAGGTATCATTTGTTAGCTGTATAGAGATCACCACTAGACTAAAGCGTTTTATGATTTTGTTTCTCGTGCGATAATCAAGGAAGAGGATCCTTATAAACCCTCCGCCCCAACAATAACGGTTTCTAATTAGCATGCCACAGGGAGTCCACAAAGAAATAGAGAAAGTCATGAAAAAGCGAAAGTAAAGAGTTTTGCCCGTCCCCCTCCCCATTTGACCAAGTCAGTTATGGTCTGTCAATGCCAACTCTTGTCTGCCAAGTGCTGTTCCATCAAATTCCTGCCTGCCTTGACGCCTTTATAAAAGGTGATAGTGTATCGTAAAATAAAGAACGATATCTGCTATTAAAGCAGCACAACGGTCATTACTAATCAAAAGGCGATGATGTTAGTAAAAAAAGATCCTGTTACAAACAAGACATAAGAGTGACTAATGGGATAGTTTAGATTAAAGGATGAAAAAAAGAGGCATATTTTATTCAGATGAAGGTACAAACTATGGATACAATAAAACTAATACTAAACTAAGCTCATGATGAGTGCAAAAGGTCATAAGATGGTGGTTCCAAATCCTGAATCCAAAATGAAAGGGTTCCCCCATGCATGTTGTGATCCCTGCGCTGAAAACGCATTTAACTAGTCTTGACACTATTCTAAGTCCAAAATAACCCCATACGCGTCCCAATTGTGAAGAAAGAAAGAATGAAAGAATGAAAGAAAAATGAAAATGAAAATGAAAATGAAAATGAAAAAATTGAAAATCAGGTGAGGGATTTGAATTGCTTTTTTTGGTTGACGTCTGGTTGGTGCCTCCCAGCCAAGGACGTTCACCTTCAAATGTCTAAGGGTAGTTTTTATATACATACCCCTCCGTACCCCCCCCTTAATCAGCCTTTGTTTTTTCTTATCACCTTTACTATCATATTAGGCGCCAAGTATATGAAAAATATCCTTAGTAGTGACAGTGGGAACTAAATTTTATCTCTTTATGTTTTTTGTAACGTTCTTGCTGAACTGCACATACCATAAACATAACAAAATCATATTTGTTGAATAGCGCAAAACGTTGCCGAAATCAGCATAAATAAATACAAAGATCATATTTCAAGCATCCACTTCGACCCATAACTCCGTAGATATATAAGATGTATGATATAAAACTAAATAGCCAAGTGATAACAGACTTCGACCCTGAAATTATCACAAAGGCATTCGACCAGCTTTTGATTGTCATATATTTAGCGTTAATTAAAACATGAGGTACAAGGTAATTCAACGGTTGTGATATCAAGAAAATGAAGAAATTACACTATTTTTATCTCTGCATTCGCGTCGTCTCCTTGATTTTTCCATTTCTGGCCATAGCAAGGGAGCGGTTCAAAAAGGTTTTTTTATTTTTTTCAAAACGCTGGATTGGTTTAAGAGCTTGTTGATATTTCCGGTCCATTGTGTCGCCGCAATAAAAATCATGTACGACTCGAAAGGTTGATTTTTTTTTTTTTTTTTTTACCATCATCCATCGTTATACAACAAAAGGGTACAGAATCATCTGATGCCCTTATTATTTTTTATAACAAAGGAGTATAATGTTTTATTTTGGTGAAAAAAAAAACAAAAAAGAGGATCAGCATATATGTTGAGCAAGACAAAAGAAAATAAATAAAATAGAGAAAGACAAAGGGAGAAGCATGATACAGTAGTATTTTTAGATGGATCGGCTCTCTAACACATAAATCTAAAAAAACGATATCGTCCTCTCATAGAAAAAGGCGTTTATTGATTACCGGAGTAACGAAGATCGAGAGTTTCTACAACACAGAAATCAAGAATTTCTTTATTTGGTCTAGCACCAATGGGAACGAGTCGTAACTCTTAGATTCACACATACTTCTTCAAAGCTATTTTTTCATTTCTAACTATGATCAGGCAATTGACAACAATAAAAATGATTGCCTGAAGGATTAAACGATTGAGAGAGGCAATCAATAATATCATGATATCTTAATAAAACAAAAGAGAGAGATAGAGAGTCAGAGACAGCAACTATTCATGTAGTTTCGATGATACTTTATTCACAGATATAATAAAAAGAAAACGTAAAAAATAAAATGAGAATGATGAGGGACTATACGACTATGGTAATGGGTGATAATATATACTATTGATACAAAAAGGCTAATATAAAAGATTGAAGGGGATAAATATGTAAATAATTCAAATGCGTGTGCGTGGGTCAGGGAACCAGGGAAGAGGTCATAGGTGTTGAAGTTCTTCAGATATTTCATCCTTGGTAAAGCCGGCATCTACCATGTTTTTCACCAATTCGGCCTTCGCTTTAATTCGTCTCGTTTTTTCTTTTTCCATCAGTAACTGTTCCCGTTGCAAGCGCTTCTCACGCAAAAAATCCAGCATGTCTTGAGATCGTTTCATCCGTCCAGCTTCCTTTTGATGAGTCATTTGTATTAGTGATTCTGCCAAAATGTGATGCTGATGTTGTGGAGAGGTAGCAAATGGTGATATGGGTAGTGATAAATGGTGTTCATGTTGGATATCTGGTTCGCTAAGGTGTCGAGGCTGACAAAATGCGCGTGGCATCGGCCTAATTATCATGGGTAGAGCTGTTGAAGAGGATGTGCCAACGATGGGTGCTGAAGAGGAAGATGATGGTGATGATGATGTTGACGAGGAATGTTGATGCTGCTGTTGGTGTTGGTGTTGGTGTTGTTGATGATGGTGATGATGGTGATGAGTAGATGTGATTTCTTGATAGCTGTTAGAATGGTGATTCGTTAACTGTTGACGATACTCTTGTTGTTGTTGTTGTTGCACTTGTAGTTGTTGTTCTTGTTGTTCTTGTTGTTCTTGTTGCTCTTGTTGCTCCTGTGATGACTGATCTTGCAGTTGTTGTTGTTGCTTTTGATGCTTTTGTTGTCTTTGGTGTTTTTCTTGCTTTCCTTGCTGCTGTTGAAGTAAAGGGGCGGAATTGGTAGACGTTTGTAAATTGCTGTCACTGAGACGTCGTCGGCGTTTTGAGCGTTGTTGATGGTTAGTATCTTCAGAGTGCATAGAGTGAAGTCGATTTCGGAACAAATCTGTAGTGAGAGTGGCTTTATCATCTTCAAGTTCATCCAATTCTTCTTCACTTCCAACTTGTTGACGTCGTACTTGCTGAAGTAGCCTTTGTTCCAGTTGTTCTTCTTCTACACGATGCATGATGCTGCTGATAGACATTGGCCAGGAAGATGTACGTGTACCAAAAGCTTCATGAAGTGCATCCCAATATGGAAACCGTTTAAGTAATTCTTCTATTGTGAGTAAAACGAAGGTTAGTATTGGCCCACAAAGTTTAATCATGAAGTCTTCTCTTTTTGTTCCTTGTACCACCGCTCCTTCTTTTGTTTTGTTTTTTTGTGTTGCCCCTCTCCCCCTTCACTTACCATGAACAGTTTCATCCTCCGCACCAGCATCCAAAAGTCGTTTTCCTTCAGTATCATTCCATTCACGGGCTGTGCGGTAGTTGCTTTGTAAAGTCGATATCTTGCTTGCAATATCCTTGGCCAACCGGTGGTGAATTCCATGACTTCGCATTGTGTCCAAAATATTTTCTAATAAGAGCTTTTTTGGAGTACGTTCATTTTCATCACCACGCCATTTTGCAAAGTTGGCTTTAACTGATAACCACCGAACGAGAATATCCATTGAGCAAGGCCCACCACTAACTCCATCTTTCAACCAACTTTTATATGGCTTTTTCCCTTTGTGAGGTGCAGGAGCGGAATAAGTTGTAGTCATTGTTAGCATTGTCGTTGATTGTGTAGATAAAAACGATTGAATGAAGTAAAAAAAAAAAAAAAAGGGCTGAGAGGGGGGATGTGAAAAAGCGAGAGAGAGAGGAGAACAAAGTATAAAAACACAGAAAAATAGCCTCTTTATGTATTTTATTGAAACACCGCCATATTTTTCATTTTCTGTTTCCCACACAGAGAAAAATGAATGAGGTCGATCAGGCGAAGAAAAAATACATTATAATATAATATGAAGAATGATGCATAATACATAAATGTATTTGATACCAAGCAGTGGATATTTTTCACCATTTAAGGAGTATCTCAAAGATGTTCCTTTTTTTATTATTATTGAAAGAAGTACTTCTTTAAACCAGCAAAGTTAAAGAGGTGGAATGAGAGATGACAAATTTCACCTTTTTAGTCTCGGGAACCAATCAAAATATGCCATTCCAAAGAAAGCAGGTAGAAAAAACTCGGCGCTTCAATGTGGATCGACACGTTTTTGTATACTTTTCTTCTAGACTCTCATAGCCCCCACTTAAGTTCTATTGACAATAATTACAAGCCCCCTTTTTACTTTTGGCTTTTTGATATTGTACATCGGAACCTACCTTTTTCTAAAACATACTCTTTAGGAATACCGCCACTTTATTTTTCTTTCAGGTCGGGGTTTTTAATGCTTTATTCGCTTTCTTATTTTTTTTTTTAATACTTGCCTCGAACAACACTCGGGTTTTCATAGATCCATGATGTAGGCTACTGAAATCCAAACTCGTATACATAAACAATGTACCCGATGATATATGATAACACCAACAAGGTATGCTTGGCCTTAATTATTTACTGTATGGTATCCCCTGCTGGTTTGATAGTTGGCATCAAGTTGATATAGCGAGGTTTTTGTTTCTTTCAAAAAAAAAAAAAAAAAACATTTCTTTTGAGTTTAGAGGTTAATAGGGACAAATAAAAAAAAAGACTCTCAATCGCAACAACTCGAAATTCTGGAATTAAATTTAATTAGTTTAGTATATAGTATATTAAGTATGTTATTTGACCAAACTACAAATAAATCAGAGGGACATATTGCTGTTTTTTATTTTGTCTTCGTTTTGTGTGTGAACATGTATGAAGGTATGTGTGTGTGTGTATGTGTGTATTTATTTATTAGGAATAGTTGGTGATGTTTGTGTTTATGAAGAGTCACTTTAAAAAGCGTGGTGAATATTGCATGCAATGGGACATGTGCATACATTGGTAGTATACAGTACATACACGACATACACAGTCAATACTTCTATTAAGGGATGGAAACTAATATTCTGGGTTATTAGAAGAAGCTATTTACAGTGCAGTTGATAATCGAGAGAAAGGAAATATCATATGACGCCAGAAACTACACCACGCCACTAAGGATACACTCTATCCACCCACAAAGTAAAATAATCTTTGTTTGTACTATACAGTATTTAATCGTTTTCTCTCCAGAGATATCGTACTGTGCATAAATATATATATATATATATTATCGCCGAAACAAAAATTACCACCATATCTACTGTCACCCTATTTTACTGGAATTGCATTAACAAAAAAGGAACGAAAAGAAAAAAAAGTTTTTCATACTCCGTCATCTGAATTTCTTCACTTTTTTTTTTTTTTTGTTTACAACTTCTTTCTTCCCCTTTTTTTTGTTTACATAAAACCATGACTAGTACTGACATTGTGAAAGAAAACATGTCTTTGCCACCACCGTCAGCTTTGTTTGGATCTTCCTCTATATATCCTCCTATTTCTTCAACACAACAAGGGTCAGACTCAACTGGTCGACATAAAAATGTTTACATTTTGCCACCACCATCGTCGTTACCTGGGTTCAACAACAGCAATACTATGAATAACTCCACTCTTACGACCGCAAGTAGTAATGCACCCTCTTATTATACTCAAACTCCTTCACCGCCGCCACCCACCTCTGTTCCTGCCTATTATATTCCTCGGCAACAACCTCCGCCTTCTTATTTACCTACACCTGTCACTACACCAGTAGAAGAACCTTTTGTGGAACAACAGCAACAGCAACAGCAACCCAAGAAACGTAGACGCACCAAAAAATCTCAGCAGCAGCAGAAACAACAACAGCATACTTTACCTTCACCTCCTTCGTCGTACCATTATCAAGTCATGGAACTCAACCATCCGAAAAAGAAACAAAAAAAGCTATCGGAAGACCCTTCGATTTCGGCGGCTGCAGCAACATTGGCTTCCTTTACTCAGTCATCTGATGATGATATCAGTATTCGTCAGCCGCATAAAAAGACCAAGAAGCAAACCAAGCAACAAATACTTCGACAACAACAACAACAACAACAACAACATGAAGAAGGCTGTGGTGATCACGAAGACTGTTCTGGAGATGGGAAATATACATGCGAACAATGTGGACTGACATATCAACATGGGATTTGCTTACAACGTCATACCTGGGATCATACTGAAGGTTGGAGTGACCGACGATGGGGAATGAGCAAGCGTCAACAAGTTCAAGTCTTAGAGGTAAGCTTCCCAGCATGGATCAAAAAACCAACTCAGTTCTGATGTACTCACCTAATCCTTTTTTTTTTTTATTGTAGGCTGCCCAAACATTGATGGATATTGCCAAAGGAATGCGGGTTAGTGTGCTGAATTGAATGATTGAATGACCTCTTACAATGCTCTCCTCTTCGACAAAAATCTTCATTGAAAAATGACAAACTCGACCATGAATCAACCCACTTCCCAAACAACAAAGAAAAAAAAAATTGCGTTCTCCGCTGGATTAGTGTGTGGCCCTTTTTTTAGATTATTGTAGTGTTTTTAGTTTGTCATTTATTATTTAGCCTTGTTTACACTTCCTTTTTTTGTATATACATCAAAACAAATCCATTTTCCTCTCCATTCTTCTTTTTGATACGTAGATAGCTGATATTTATTTATTTATTTTGTACCATTTTTTATTTGACTTGTCGTATATTCCCTTCCCCCTTTCCCCTTGCCCCTTCCCCTACCTTTGCCTTTTTTTTACTAGTATTTATACACATTGACTGACTTCATTTTAATAAAATTTCATGTTTTTTACACATTACTTCCGAAAAAAAAAATCAGTGCCTTATGTATAACGTTACACAAATAAAATGTGCTGCTTCTTTACCCCTTAAATATCAATTCTAGGTTGCTGCTGTTTGCACATGATTGGATGATAACCAACTGTCAAGATCATCTTCACAACCCTATTTGGGAAACATCTGCCCTTTTTAACAGAAAAAAATCAGCCAATAGAATACCAAGGACACATAGCATATATTAACCTGTTTGATGTTGATCTAATAATACATACACGCACACATACACACACATATACATACACATACACACAAATTTAGCATCGCAGATCATTTCTAAAAAACAAAAAAACACACCCTTTTATTGATATATTGATACATTGATATAAGATAATGTCAAATCAATAATAGTAACATTAATAATATGGTAAACTAAATACAAGGAATGAAAGCGCTTGTAAAGGGTATATATATATATATATATATATATAAAGGAAGATCAAGATAAGATATACTAAGCTAAATGTTCAATTGTCGCAGTTCTTTTTCTTTCCGGATCCATTTTCTGTCCATCGTCATGCCTGGGTAAATAGATGGGACCACCGTGCAAGACAATCCATTGTTCTTAGTTTGCTTGGAGCATGCATCTGATTTCATTCGAGCAAGAGAGTCATAAGCCATTACATAACAGTATTTGCTATACTTTTGGTATTCAACTGTCTTGAGATAGGCAGAGCTCGCTTTCAAATTTTGTACCGTCCGCCCTTCATTTACCGTGATATCCATTTTGAAGATGTTTGAAACCAAGGAAGAGAGTGCCATTTCATGGAAGAGTTGCGCATGGTGTTCTTCGATTTCCAGGAATGACGTGAATCTGTTGATACCACTTCCTAACGTTGATGATATTGGTAGCCCGCTGTTTTCCTTTACCATTGGTGCTGATCCTGTAGCGTCGTGTTGCTGTCGAGATACCTGCTGAGATTCCCCTTTTTGCGCAAGATATGCCACCACATCACGCACATCTTGCATATAATTGTTGAAGTGATCGTCTACCGCTTTTCGTATTGTTCCAAATCCGCAAGCATCGCTTTGTCGCCTATCGCCTTTGCTGCTTCCACTGCTCGTGTCCAAGTCAAAACCAAATCTGGATCCTTTCGCACGATCATATTTTCCGGAATTAATGACTGTGGATGTCGAAACGCTTTTTCCAGTTCTAGGTGAATTGTCGCATGTAGATGATCCATGGCTGATGTCAACGGTCGTTCCACTTGATTAATCACACGGGCAGCTTTTTCGTCAGGGTCACGAGATTTCCGCAACTTGTCTGCAAACCATTTGGGTGCTGGATATGCGCCATATTTGATTCGATCTTCACGTTTTGCCCATGGTTTCACCTTGAAGCCTTGTTTGGGAGCATCCACCAGTAAAGCACACATCTGAGCGAGATAAATAGCATCCGGAGTATCAAGAGAAGTCAGTTCTGCCACAACTGTACGCCAATTTTCATACACACCAAGTGTTCCGTCGTAGACTGGCACAGATAGAAAAAGGCTTTGGAGTTTTACTATCTGTTCATCGTGATCTTGAATGAAGGCGATTTCATCGTGCACCTTTCTAGTGTCTGTTTCAAAAACTTCACCAATCCTCTCTGGTGTATCTGGTACAGGGCTAGAATTGAAGGGTTCCACCAAGCGCCTATCCCAACAGCAAAAGATCTAAAAATATATAAAAATGATGGTTAGTGTCATGTCACGCAAAAGTGGGAGGGTTAGAGGAGGAGGGCTTGCTTCTTACCAAATCACCATCGTAATCCCCGCCACTGAGTTTGCTTGCCAAAGATCGATTGCCTTGAATAGGACACACAATGACATCAGAATACACGCGCAAAACAGAGCAATCAACCGCACGGACCTTTTGGATGTCACTCTTTAGCCCGCATGGATTCCTAGTCACCAAGATATCACCTGTGATCAAACCAGCATGTATCCCCGTTTTTTCATCCACCTTTCGGTTTGACAGCTGTAAGAAGACTTCATTCGGTTTCAGAATACCAGTTGGATCAGGAATACACATCAGAGTACATGATTGCTGCACTTCGACTCGGTATTTTGAAGACAGTGTTTGTAACATCGCCTTGAAGACAGTCGTAGTTTTGGAGGCCAAGTGAGTATTGGTGAGATCGAAACCAGCATCCAAAAGCCGGACAATAGATTCATGCAGGTTTGAAGGGAATCCAGAGTATCCGTTGATTCTTGACGCACTAGAGTATGTTGTTTGTTGTCCAGAGGAGCCACCGTCGTCTTGTTTATTGCCACCATGAGCATCCAGATCATCCACCCCATCATCATCAACAGCAGCAGCGGCAGCGGCAGCTTCATACTCCTTGTGACGTTGCCAAGATGTAGGTCCATTTTCTTCCATAGTACGTCGTAGTCCTTGCAACCCGCCGGATCTGACTAGCCAATCCCGAAGTAGCCGGATATTCCTGTTGTCCGTAATAATTGCAACCACATTGTCAATATGTTCGCGAAGTAGTTCCACAAGCACACTAGTAGGGACACCACCAGAGGACAGGCATTGGATAAACTGAGTGTTGAGGTGCGACGGATAGATACAAAAAGCATTCTTGACTACATCAAATGTAAAATGGATAGGATCAAGCTTCTTGTTGGCATCGGGCAGACCAGTCTTGAATTTGTGTTGAGAGGCACGAATTTCAATCCATTCACCACTTTCCATATCGAGATCAGGCGGTACAATCCAGAGACCCTTGGCACCACCAATTCGTCCTTGCACAGCACAGGGCAGAATATCATGTTGTTGTGATCCCATAATTTTTCGCATTGCAGCCGCAGAGACAATACCACAGCCATCCGTCATACATGTATCATCGTTTTTGGGTCCACCTTCAGCAAAAACATCATCCACCAATCGTACATTTTTGGGGTCGAATTCCACCGTCGCCATACTGTTGCTATATCCAAGAGACATACGACTGGCAAACTTGCATGTTGTCAGATGCCAATTTTCCTGGATCGGGATATGCCAATTGATCACGTCGCGTAATGAGATTGTCGGTAAGCCAGGACCCTCTGTAGCAAACAGAATCACACGACTATCCTTGAGGAATAAAAAACGGTAGGTTCGACCCATCAGCAAAAACGGGCGAAGAATAAGAGGCTTGTTTTCTTCAATAACTTCCAGTGATTGGTGCTTTGGGATTTGTAATTCGAGAAATCGTTCTTCGCCAAATTTTCTAAAAAATCGATTTGATGCTTGGATTCGAGGGACATTCAGTTGGATCGATGTAACATCTTCTGCCGATTCAGGTAGGATCAGTTTTGCAGTATAACGCAGTGCACGAGTCAAAGTAAGTTTTCCACTGGAATTCATAACGCTGGGAACACCATCTTGTTGTTGTTGAGTTTCAATGCCACTAGTGTCCCCAGTACAGTCATTGCCATCCATGTTTTGTGATCCGAGCGCCAAACCAAAGTTCCACACTTGTTCCGAGCAGCGATCCATTGAGATCAGATTCCAAATTTGTTCAGTCATATGAGGACGACTAATACCAGCATAAGAGGTTCGCAAGGTAGAGTACCAATTCATCATCACATTATGGACATTTTGCGGTCTGTTGAGTGCCGTGTTGAGAAAACGTTGTGCTGTTTCCAAGTCCAAATCACCCCAAGATATTTGACAGGTAGACATAAACCGGGCCAATTCATATTGGAATATACGAGGAGCCTTTTCGACAATGTTCATAGACTGAGGTGGATTTGATATAACGTTGTATCCAGGGAATAGCTTGTGTTCTTCTTGAAGCTGTTCAGTATACCGCATATTGAAGTATTCGTTATCGGCCAAAGCTGTTTCAGGGTTGATTGTATTTGTGCTGTTTGTCGGGGATGCTGTTGATGCAATAGCGTTGGTCGAATCAATGCTGCCAAGATCTGTACCGACACAATGATCAAGTTTTCGTTTGACATGACTTGGTGGTTCAGGTAAGGTAGTGATTTCTTCAATTGACCGTTTTTGGCCACGCAAATCAATGTCCGTGTTGTTGGTGTTGTTGGTGTTGTTGGTGTTGTTGGTGTTGTTGGTGGTGTCAGTGGTGTCAGCATCGTATCCATTCATCGTAGATACCAATTCAGCATCAAGATCAAAGTCATCGAAGTCATCGCCCCATTCATTGTCTTCTATATATTGTTTAGAAAAGAACGAAAAAATTATGTAAGTGACGGTGAGTAAAGGAGGGCTTTTGTATTATGCTAGTTTCTTCACTTACCTTGACATACAGAATCCAAAGCCACGTTGATTGCCCGAACGAAGTCGCCCAAAGTTCCTTTCCTCTTGGATCGTTGAGAGGTAAGTAAGAATTGTCGCACCACATTAGTCAGTTCAGCTTCGTCAGTACAGAAGAGTAAGTGCATTTTCTGTATTTCGTCAGGGAGATTGTGAAGGTCGGTCATGGTCAGAGTCTTTTGCTTGTCGTGCAGTCCTAAATGTATATAGACCTGTTTGGCATGCTGTATGATCTTTGGGTGTAAGGTAAACTTGTTGTTCATGACGATAGAGGTATAATGAAGGTTGCAAGTTGAGGTGAATGTCAAAAGAAATGAAGTGGATAAAGGGGAGAGAATAAATCGACGCCTGTCAGGAAAAATAAAAAATAAAAAATGCGGGGTTTCAATGGATTTGATGAATGGATTTTTATTTAAAGGGATAATATAAAGGAAAGATGATAATTGCAAAAATAATATAATATTGTACATGTATAATGAATGATGTAAAAAAAAAAAAAGAAAAAAAAATATAAAGACAACAACTTAAAATGAAAACACTATCTATTTGAAGGGGACAGAGAGGGGATCGATCACAGTACCAAGCTTGGTCATAACTCTTGGTTTGGTCATATTCTGGTAAGAAGCGCGAGTATTCCATTCTTGACCAACTGGTGCACGTAATGAGTGTTCGTATTGCTCCATACTTTTGAAGGGGAAGGGAACTTGAGCGGCTTGATATTTTTCAGACTATAGTAAATAGAAAAAAAAAGTCTTAGTAAAACCAATATAAATAGAGATGAATAAAATATCAATCTTTACCTTTTTGTGTCGCTTTTCGTTGATAATAACACTAGCCAATTTGGAATCCTTTCGTTTGTCTGCATCAATTCCTTTGGTGATCTTGGTAAATTTCTTCTTGTTCTTTTTCTTCATTCCATCTCCACCCCAAGAGCCCCAACCAGGAAGAGTCAGATCTTCCACTTTGTCACCATCCTCGGCGATAACCGCTTCTTTTTCTTCTTCGAATTCGTCCAAGACATCATCATTTGCAAATGCTCTAGCTACAAGTTCACGTTGATTGAAGGCTAATTTGTTCGAAGTCGCCACCATCGTAGGAGCAGGTACATCGTGGTCGTCATCATCATCGTCATCGAAGCTTGCAGCATGATTTGAGGTGACTGTCGCTGATTCTGTCTTGGTTGTGGTGGCACTATCATCTTTGTCTTTCTTGCTGTTTGCCTTTTTACTGCTTGATGACTTTGCTGGTTGTATGGCTTTGACCGATAGTATGTTGGTAGTGTCCAATTCCACGTCTTCTTCTTCATCTTCCTTTGGTTGAATTTTCTTGCCTTTTGTTGCTTTGTTGGATTTGCTTGCTTTCTTGGATAAGCGGGAGGTATCGTTTTGCAACCAAGGATTAGCTTCCAATGAATCCAAGTCAGCGAGAGGACTAGGTGTTGACGTTTTCACTGATCCAGAGGTACGAGTGGTATGCCCAGCACTAAGGGAGATTTTGTCGATTTGCCCAGCATCATTGACTTTAACTGCGGCGGTAGTAGTTTCTTCCTTTAGTGTTTCCGGTTCCTTTTTCTTGTTTGCATTCTATTTCAAAAGAATAAAAAAGAAATCCAAAATGTCAGTCAAACCATGACTTTTGATTTATAAACAGTACTATTTTTTTAATTACCTTTGTAGACCCAAATGTGATACGTCCAGGATTGTTGGCTACATGAGAATACGCAGGTTCGACTGGATCCTTTTCATCATTGTCGCTGTTTTCATCCAACCATTCATTTCGGAATTGATCGAGATCTTCTTTGTTGGCTTGTTGTTGACGTTTGGCAGCATCTTGCATAAATTTCATGGCAAAGATTCCTTTTTTGGGTCCATCTTCCTTATCGAAGTCGTTTTCCAAAGCATCCAATTCCATAGATATCCGAGTCTTTTCATCCATAGCATCACCAGATTCGTATCCAGAGCCTGCCTCATCATCATCGTCGTCGGAATCTTGACCTTGAATCTTGCGTCGAAGTTGTTCACCACGTTGTAATTGCTCCATGATAGCGTCGCGAGTACCTTCATCTTGTTGACCCCGTGCTAAAGCCCGTTTCGCCCACTTGCCCGTGTTCTTGTGTTTCAGAGACATACGTTCTTCGGCTCGAGATAAAGCAGCTTCTTCTTGGTCTTCATGAGAGATTTCGTGGTCCAATTCTTGAAGTTTAGACATTTGTTCATCCAATCGCGTCTTTTCTTGGCGTTTCAGTTTGCGATAACTTTTGCTTTTGATCTTCTTCATTCGTTTGGCTTTCATTTCGTGTCTAAACATCAGTTCGCGCATCATACCAAGTTCCTTTCGTCGAGCTTCCACTTCTTCCACTGATAATTTGTTGAGCTTCAAGGCTTCAAAAGCTTCCAATTCTGCGTCTTTCATTCCAGCATCTTGCAACGCTTGTTCAATTTCTTTTTCCATATCAGTGTCGGCAATAAATTTGCTGGCCAAAGCTGCACTAGTGACTTTGTGGTCGGTGACGGATTGCTGCATTGGGAACGAGAGGTGTTCAGCCTAACAGAAAGGAAAAGGGTCGCCCATTAGTTTTTTTTTTTTTCATTATAATGTTTTATACTTTTTTTTTTTTTTTTTTTTTTTTTTTTTGGTCTTTACCTCTCTATTTTCTTTAACGGTAGGTTCCCAGCGACTGACTTCCTTTTTGGCCTCTGTGTAAGCAGCTTGACGTTCCATGCGATCTTGAATACGTTGGGGCAAAGGCGCACTTAAAGCAGCTTGTTTCGCAGTGTTGTCAGACATGGCTTTGACGGCATCGCGAAGACCACCCATAGAAGCTTCCCCATCCATAGATCCCATCAGGTCCTTTAGGTCCAACTTCTTCTTTCCACCAACTTTCGAAGGTTGTTGCACAGGTAAGTTGAATTCATTTTCTTGATAGATTTCGGATCGTTCAGCCAGAGGTTTGTGCTTTTTGATGCCATTCTTGTCCACACCACGTTTTCGTTTCTTCGTATCCAAAGAAGTAATAAAATCGACCACATCTTGACCATTGTCGTCTTCATCACCTTCGTCATCATTGTCAGAGAAGCCCATAAATTCATCCACCTCCGAATCATCAGTATCATCTTCAGGTAAGAGAGTTCGCACAGATTCCTTGTCAACAACAGCAGCAGGAGGTTCATTGTCATCAAGCATATCAGCAATATCCATGTAATCATCACCATCCACGTCGCTTTCATCGTCTTCATTCCCACTATGTTCTGATTCATCAAGGTTGACTTCGATGTTCATGCCATTATCCGTAGTTGATGCTTTTTTCTTGAGATGCTTTTTATCAGAGGGCTAAATGATAATAACAAAAAAGGTAAGATTTTTAAAAATTTCCTTATTAAACATACATCCAACTATGTTCGCTTTGATTACCTTGGTAGATCCAGAGAACTTGAAATTATCGAAGCGATCATCATCAGATTCATCAAACGCTTCATCGGAGTCGATTTCTTCATCGTCATCATCTTGGATATCGCCTACTTGATATTCATAATTGTCGACTTCGTCCAAATCGTGACCTTTGCGTTGTAATTGGCGTTGATCATCGTCGGCCTCAAAAATGTCGGTGATGTCCTTGCCCTTGCGATAAGATTGTTTTCCTTTGCCATTTTTGTTAGAAGTGAATGACTTGCTAGATCCTTTACTATTGTTTCCCCTTTTTTGTTGCGGTTTGGCCATAATAACGATAGTTCAAAAAACAAAAAACAATAAACAAATAGCGAGAAAGGAATAAATGGGAAATAGCGACTTGATGAACGAAAAAAAAAAATCAATGTGGCTTTTTGCGGGAAATGAAAAACGTCTCCTATCAAGTCGTACTCCGCATAATTTTGGTGCCTGAAAAAAAAACAGTGTTCGATACGAATACCATTTATTTGGCTATTACCATATTATTACACAGTTGGATTTTAACTTTATGGAATAGTTTATTGTTTGTTCTTTCCATTGTTTAGGTAACGAAAAAACTAAATACACACTGTAAAATATCATCGGAGACTAAGCCTAGCTTTAATTTGAATTGTACAGTGGGAATTGTCCCGAAAAAAATAAGTTTAATCGTACAGTAGTATGATCTTGTAGTTAACTCTACGTTTCTTGATATTAATTTTCTTTCTTTCTTTCTGTATACACTTCTTATTATGGTTTCACACAGCGTCATTGTGAAAAGTAAGTGCTGGTCACATTCTGGTTAATGGTTGAAATCGGTGGATGAATACATTTCAATGCATAAAAGATCCACTTTAATAAGCACTCAATACAATGTTTGTTTCCGATAAATTACTATATATCATGCTAAAATAAATTTGTTTATAATAAGACAGTAATGATAATAAAAATAAATAGAAAAAAAGCCGAAAAAGTATAGACTGGAAAGACTTTTCGTTTTCCTTCTCGTTCACCTTTTTATTACTATTATTATTGTTTTCCCGCAGAGATGAAATTAAATTTCAAAGGTATTGCGTTTTATGCATTACTTTGTGGATTCTCTAGCACAGTATTGTCACAAGTGATCGAGGAAGATGATGATGATTCACCAAGCCCAAAAATGCATCCTCCTAAACCACCCATGAATAGTACTTATGTCGCACCCGCCACGCCAAAATATGATTATGCTGAGGTGATGCATAAAAGCTATCTTTTCTACCATGCACAAAAATCGGGTCATTTACCATACCAACGAATGGCTTGGAGAGGTGACTCATGTAAAGTGTGTGTTGGAAAATATGGCGAAGACTTGTCCCATGGTTGGTACGAAGCTGCTAATACTATGAAATGGGGCTTACCTTTTGGTTGGACTGTCACGCAGTTAGCATTTAATGTGGTGGCGTTTGGTGATGCTATGAAATCTGTGGACGAATTGGCGGAGGGTCTCGAATTGCTAAAATGGGGAGCGGGTAATAAAAATATTGAGGCCATTTTTACTTTTTTCTCATTTTTTTATTTTCTTATTTTTTTTATTTTTTCTTGAATGATCAACAGATTACCTTGTCAATGCACATTACAACGATACTCATGTGGTTGGTCAATTAGGGACATCTGCATTAGGTCCCATCTCCAAATTGATAGAATTAGATGTGGATTTCAACTACTGGGGACCACCTGAAGAATACGAACAATGGGTACCTACTGGACTTCCACACGAAGCGACATATATTACACCTGACAATCCTTCCTCTGAAATTATTGGCGAATACAGTGCAGCAATGGCGGCCATATCAATTGCTTGGAGACCTTATGATGAAGCTATGGCAGACGATCTGGTGGACCGCGCAAAACGGCTCTTTAAGCTGGCAACCGATCATCAAGGTAGTTATGTCAGCTCAAAGGACAATGCTTTCCAGTGGGCCACTTTTTGGTATCCTTCTACTCACTACGTGGATGAACTGGCTTGGAGTGCGGCGTGGATTTATGCAGCCACGAAGGATCCGGAATGGTTGGATACAGCAAAAGTATGGTATGCCAAGGCTGTGGACTCGTTTACTGAATACTCCTGGGATGAAAAAGGCGGTGCTCTCCATGTGCTACTGTATTTGTTTACCAAAGAAGATATGTTTTACAAGAATGCGATGGAATACTTCAACCAATTTTTACCCAACCCCAACCAAATTGTCAAGTACACCCCTCGTGGTCTAGCTTATATCGAACATTGGGGCTCTGTTGGCTATTCTGGCAATGTGGCATTCTTGATGTTAGCTATGGCCAAGGCATTGGATTACAAAGGAACGGAAGCAGAACAGATGGTAACGTTTGCAACTCAACAAATCAATTATGCTCTTGGCGATTATGGCTATTCTTGGGTTGTTGGCTTCGGTGACTATTATCCAAGCAAACCATATCACAAATCATCTTACAACAGTTATATCGACTATCCTATGCGTGGTGAATTCCAAGATAAGGTGGAAAAGGATTTCTCTGAAAGCAAGACAGCTCAAAGATTTATTCTTTATGGTGCGGTGGAAGGTGGACCAAGTGTGGACGATAGTTGGTATGACGATAGATCCAATTATGAATACTCCGAAGTCACTCAGGATTACAACTCGGCTTGGACTGGTGCAATTGCAGGGTTGATCGACTACTATGGCGTGGACAAATTCGAACCGTATACTGATTGTGGTCTTGATCTTGGTTGGTCTCATCCTAACGCATCGGCTCCCCCTACCTGGCCCGAAGATGACTGTTATCATACTTGCAACAAAGGCTGTCCTCGTGGTGAAATGGCGTCCTCTTACTCGTGGAAGATGTTGATGAATGCTCAAAATGCTGATTCTATGTTGGAAACTCTTTACCCTGGCAAAGGTGCTGAACGTGCATTTACTTTGAAAGGAACTTCGCTTGGAAAACAAGATATGCAGCAAACTGACGATGATATATCTTTGGATGAAGCCGAAGCTGATGGCGACACGTCTGGAAAAGGAGGTGAAAATCAATATTCCCTTGATGAAACAAAGAAATCCAACCCTACTAGCTCCTTTGGTATCCGTTTGGATGTGTCTTCTTCGTTGATTTTGCTGCTAGCTGGATCTGTATCATGGATATTTGCCCAATAGTTAGTGCTTTATATTTTGTTTTTTATGCATTACGATTTACTCTTGTGTCATTAGTTTATCTTATCTTTAGTCATTTAGCATTACGGTACTGATTTATCATTTGCAATTCAAACTCCAATAAAAGCAATTCCCTTTTATGATTATTTTTAAAATCAGTGATTAGTACGGTATTTGTATGTTATTGATGGTGCCATTTTTCTTTTTGAAGATGGTGTAGTGATGGATAATTATCAAACGGTTAGCTATAGTATGGACGGACTATTATTGATAGGTTGGAATGGATCGGAAATGGAGAGTATTTCGCGAATCTTCAACATGAAATACATCATCTTGAGTTGAAGCATTGGCAACTAGGCGGGAACATATTACTTCAGGAGTGGTATCGCTCTTGCTGGTGTTTATTTATGTACTACAACCTCCTATCACTAACATGGAAAATACATCCCTCATATAGTTACTATGATATTGAGCTACATTGATGAATAAGTTCTTGACTGATGAGTTAGAGGCGGGAAAACATGAAGTCTATTGATACTTTAGAGAAAAAGCAGATAATGATTTATCAAACACAGGCCATTTAACCAGAGTAATGTACATAAGTCAAGTATCTCAATTGATTTCATAGAATCTAGTATTGGTTTAGAGCAGTGATATTGTCTAGTAAAAATGAGAGCTTCATTGTAACCCGGGTTTATTGGAATGATTTACTTGCGGTAGTATGAAAGAAACTATTATGAGACTTGAAGATTGGGCATTACTAATCTAAAGAAACTATTGTAAAATGGGTGCTTATATAATGCGCATCGAATGTGAAAGGCTAAAACGGTATCTGTTATTGAAACACAACGGCTATCAGCACTAGTCAAAAATTGTGAACGGTGAAGGTAGTAAAAATGGAATCTTTTACACACGAAATGAGCAATGCTAATGAGACACCATTATTGAAGCATGTAAAATGAGACATTTTATTGAGATATAGTCACAAGCTATGACAAACTAATATTAAGCTAAGCTAATGGTGACTCCAAAACGCACAAATGGTACGCCGAGATCCTAGATCCAAAATGAGAGGGTTTCCCCATCTATCTTGTAATCCCTGATCTAAAACCCCTTCTAAACTAGTCCTAAATCTAATATAATACCACTGTAATCTCATAGAGGTTACAATGATGAAGAAAAAGAGAATTTTTTTTTTTTTAGGGCTAGCTCTGGTAGGAGTGCTGGCTTTATTTAACGTCCTGCCGCCTAGATATATAAAGGGAAATAGGAGGACGGTTTTTTGCACGGAAGAGGGTTGCGGGGGAGGGGGAAGTGAGAGGAGGGGTGGAGCTGGTAGGGTTCGAACCTACGTCCGTTTGGACACCAGCTGCTTCTCATCCATTACAGCCAGCCCCAAAGAAAAAGAGAAAAAGAAAGAGAGCGAAAGAAAAACTGCACGTGTACGGGGTTTGAAATATATTCTGTGGTATCTTGCCGAACTGTCAAAATACAGGTGAGATCGTTTTATCGATGAAGAACAGTGTTTTTCGGTTGCTGTACTAATACGAAGATCGTCAGCTGCCTTTTCGTTTTTCTATTCTAGAAGACAGTTCAAATCCCGCTTGTGGTGGAACTGTAGTTCTGACCATCTCCCTGATTTTTTCGATATCCTTTTCCATTTCGACAAATAAAAATGAAAGAAGGTCACAGAAGTCCTCTGTATTTCTAGATTTGACATGGCTAAACCCATCACAGTGAATGAAATTACATACACACAAAAACGATGCAATTTGGCGTTTCCGTTGATACCGTTATTGTGGGTCACTACAATACTATCATACCACATAGTTAAATGTTTTTTTTTATTTTATTTTGTCGCAATAAATTTCCTTAGCACATTTTCTGTGAGATCAAAATTTTTTTACGTTCCTGCTGAACTGTACCATATTGAAACATCAAAACATTAAATTTTATCGCTGTATCAGGGCCATCATTATCTAAAAAGCTCAATCTTCTGGCAAAATTTTACCGGGGAGATCGTTCCCAACGCCTACTTCCCCTAACTATTTTTTTTTGTCACTGTAAACACCTGTTCCTGTCACCACAACCAAGACACCCTTTAAAAGACGCTTTTACAAAACACCTAGTCATATCTTGCCCGCCGTAGGTAATATGTATTCCCAGTCCCATAATCATCTTTTTCCAAATAAATTAAAGTATACATACACCTGAGATTCCTAAAAGCTTCAGTAAAGACAAATTTATTTGATAATATGATAGAGTAGTAACAATAATAAAATAAAATGACAATAAGGTAGACAAAAAAAAATCCATATGAATACTAAGCTAGAACAACAAAATAAACCTAAATAAGCAAAACAAAACTAAACTCGACTAAGCTAGAACATTGGGGAAGGCAACACCTTGATCACTTGCGTTTTCCTTTTGCCTTTCTTCGTCCAGGTGTGATAGCAATATGATCAGCCCATTCTTGCGGTTCCGAGTCAGCTTGTTCATTCGCACCAGCTACAACTGGCGTACCCCAAACAGTTTTCGGTTGATGTTGATTTTGTTGAGCCTCTAAAGCGGAAGTTTCCAAAGCTTCCTTCAGCAGGCGATCATTTTCCTCAATCGTCATTGGTTGATATGTCTGGAAAAATGGGTCGTCTTCCCGTCGCGTTTGTTCCTCCCGTCGAATGTCCTCCACTTGTCGTTTTTGCTGCTTGATGGCGGATTTCTTGATGGCCTTTTCTTCACGCCTGATGCGATCTTGTCGTTTTTTGTGGCGCAGTTTCAATTCACCTTCATGCCCATATAATATATAAGAGTGATGATCAGCGTTTGATGATGAAGCAAAGGTTTATAACAAAGCAAAAAATAAAAAGCAAGAGGTGCTTACCTTGGAAATGGCTCATCGTTTGCCGAGAAACCAGTGGTTTGATGTCAATTTCAATAAAGGTCACATCACAAGACAGAGGTAAATGGCCAATATATCGGAGTCGGTGACGGATATCCTAAGTAACAAAAGAGAATAATGAATAAATCTAACACTTTCCAACGATGACTGTATTTCCTTTCATTCCAGCCCCCCTTCCTCCCCTCACTTACTTCTGTGAGTGTTGTTTCTTCTATTCCCATAGCCTTGACTTGAAGCAAAGGAGGAAAGTGTTGGTAGTCGCCATATTCATATTTCAAAATGCGAATGTCCAGTGGGTGAAGATAAATTTGTTGACCATCCTTTGCTTGATAAAAGTAAAACTCCGTAGTAGGATTCTGCCGATTCAGTTGCGGTTGTTGTTGTTGCTTCTGTTTCTGCTGGTTGCTCTTTCCTTCCTGTTGTGCTCCTTGTACACTCGAAGCCGATCCATTTGTTGTTGAAGACGGTATATCATCCGTTCCAGCACGTTGCAAGTGATGCTGCTTGTAAGCTTCTGGTATGTTGTCTTCATCTACAGGTGTCGAGGGCGATGTGTTGTTGTCAGTTATGGCTGTCGTACCGTTTTCCGGATGCTCTTGTTCGTGGTGTCGATGGGGTTGTTGTTGCTTCACTTGTTCCAAAAGCTGCTCGGCTGCTTGCACAGCGTTTTCCAATGACTTGTTCACGTACATGTTTCCAATCGTTTCAGCGTCTTGTCCCAATTGGCGTAATCCAGCTTCAATAAATGGTAAATCCTCAGTGGATCCCCATTCCTTCGCTTCCTTCAGTGCTGATTTTAATTCCCGAATATCACGATCGTTTTCCATTAAAAGGTAGTCGGGGCTGGCGAGCATAAATCGACCAAATAACATCACATCCGGTGTAAAATGCCATGGCATTGATATCAAAGAGGTTGGATCGGTATGATTCTGGTGTTTATTGTATAAAACGTCGTCAATCGGCCATGTATCAGATAATGGAAGTGCCAGCGTAGATTTATTGGATCGCTGCATCAAACATAGTTCCACTGTATCGCCTTCAGTTACATTCACTACATTGGTTTGTGTTGTTGCGTATGATGATGATCCAATAGCTGCTTCTGATGAAGTTGATGGCCTGGATACTGCAAATGGGTGGACGCTGCGCACACTTTTCAAGTCACGGGCATAGATCGATTCCCAGCAGATTGGACACTTTCTCCATTGTTTTTTTGGTTCCCGAAGTTCAAGGTAGTGGAGAATACAATTGTAGCAGAATGTATGGCCGCATTTCGTAACTCGTGCAGCAGTTGGTGGTGATAAGCATATAGGGCAGGATAATGCTTCTTCGCCGGTGATCAACTATAATCAAAAATAAAATAAGTATCAAGTGAAAACATTCTCATAAATATTTTCCTTTGCCCTTACCACTTGTTCGATATTATCCCATTCAAAACTAGAATCAGGATCAATAATATTGGCAAGATAATTTCCAGATGGTTTAACGACAAATCGGAAACTATAGAAAAATATATGGATATCAGAAAATAAGTCAGTCTATGAAGCATTGTTTCTAATGTCTCATTAAATACATTACTTACTTTGCATTGACAAACCGTTCTTTATTAAAAGGTTGATATGATGTTGGTTTGTGTCGACGTGGCGTGTAAGCAGGTTGTTGTTGTCTAGCTGGGAAAGAGAAGCTAAGCAAGTGGTTCAATGAAACGCGACCCTTTTTGTCAATGTTGCCATGCTGATGTTGAGCAGCCTACAAATAATCACAAAATAACAATGTTGCGTCAGTCCCCCGACATGATTAATCCATATCAAATCTTACCTCCAACATTTCCTGAGATTCTGTCTGATGGGAAGCCTGAGAACGATTTTTTGGTTGTCGTTTGCTTTTATTTTTCACTGCGGCAGGGTTGTTGGCGTGAGGCTTTTGCTGATGTTGATTGGTTGCACAGTGGTGCGAGGACGATGCTTCGGCAGCCGGGGTTGGAAATCGCTTTATCGCTGATGAAGATGATGTTTGTTTGCGACGTTGTTGTGTGCCATGCGTGGGTGATTTTCCATTTGCCTTTGTGGATAAAGGAGCAGCATGTTTGCTTGAGGTAGCTTTTGCTGTACCGTCATTACTGTTTTTGGTGTTAGTGATGTCAGACAATGCTGTAGAAGGCGGCGAATCGACCGTCTGAGGTGTAAAGGTTGGAGCGTTCGCGTTCATGTTGTTTTTCAAGTTTTATTTTATCGCTATTGTTGCAAGTGTCCAAATACTAGAAATACTATTTGATGCCGAGGAGAATGGATAATTTTGGTGGTAATGGTGTGGATCGCTTTGTATATAGTTCGTTCTTGGTGGGCGAGATAATAGGTTTCTCCAAGAGTAATTGCGTGTAGTGGCTTGGTGAATGTACTGTAGATAGTTGTAGTGTTGTTGAGAGTTCGTTTTCCAAATTAAATCAATAAAAAACCAATAATTTTGATTGAGAATGTATTCTTGGTATAGTAGAGTTGTCAAATTAAAAAAGATAAAGTTGCAGACAAACGGTTCCATTACTTGAAGAGAGAGAAAGAAGCCATGATGGGAATACAAAATAAATAGGAGGAAGTATATACAGTAAAATAAAATAAAAAATACAAGAAGATTATATATAAAAAAATGCAAAGATAAATGAAGAGTAGACTAAAGCAAAAATACAGTCAAAAATTCAATTGACAGTTGATATGGAGAAAAAAAAAGAGAAGGAAAACGAAAAAAAAGAATTCGGCAGACGTCATTTCAGTCACAACCTAACGAACCAAGAAAGTGCGTATTTTGAAATGCCGACAGTAACTTAAATCAAAAAGGGAAAGCTTGTTCTTTTTTTTAAAAAAATACCTTTCTTTTCGATTTTCAATTTTTACAAAAAATGAACAGATTCTCTCAAGTCACTTCTAATATCAATTCACCCTTACCCAGCAGCTTATCAAGTATGCTAAACTCTAAAACAGATTCTTTATACGACAAGTGATCTTCTAACCAGTGGTAAACGATACTTTTTTATTTTTATATATATGGTAGAGGAATGCAAGAAAGCAGCCAAAATTTTGAACAGCTTCGTTGGTAACAATAAAAATAATATCGCTATATATGAATTTATGTCTAATCTTACTGTTGATTTGATATATATTTACTTTTCTAGATCCTGGACAGGGCCTGGACAGGATGATCCCCCCAAATATTCTGGAAAATGCTCATGGATTGGCTATATATTCTGTTTTTAAGGCTGGTTTTCTTTTCAGTGGTCGTGCTGGATCTGGTCTCGTCATCGCAAGGCAAGAAAAAAGCACTAGTGATATTATTTATATTGGAAGATTTTTATTTTAGTGTACTAAATCTTATTTGGCTTTATATTATATAGACTACCTGACAATAGTAAGTTTTGATCGGCATTGTACCGCGGGCTTTTAATTTGTCGTATTCATGTACTATTTCAACGTTTAGGCTGGTCAGCGCCAAGCTCGATATTTACTGGCGGCATTGGAGCCGGAGGGCAAATAGGTAATAAATAAACAGAATAGTACCTAGAAGGAAATATTCATATTGATGTATGCTTTTATTTTATGGTTCTATAGGGGCCGAACTTACAGACTTTATTTTGGTACTGAATTCTAAGGATGCAGTGAAAACGTTTAGCCAGTTTGGAAATGTTACTCTTGGAGGAAATGTATCAAGTAAGTCTGAGTCATTGTGATAAAACCCTGTACAGAAATACCCACATTTTTATTTTATTTATCAAACGTTTTGCAAATACACAGTTGCAGCTGGACCGTTGGGACGAAATGCGGAAGCTTCTGGCTCGGCAACCTATAAAAATGTGGCGGCGATTTATGCGTACAGCAAAACAAGAGGGCTATTCGCAGGTGTATCATTGGAAGGCTCAGTTATTATCACTCGTGGGGATGCCAACGAAAAGCTATACGGACGAAAGGTTACTGCAAAGGAACTATTAAATGGGTCGATCTCTCCACCAGCCGAAGCCGACGCCCTCTATCGTGCTTTGAACACCAAATTCCATACGCTTGGTAATACAGGCACCAATCATCAGCGCACAATCGAAGACGGAACAGCATCAGCAAACTACAAAAACAACAATATTTCCTCATTGGGATCACTTCGGCAACCACCACCCACACAACAAACACCGGGATATGGCACACCTTCATATTCAGCCCATAAAAACAATGCTCACAACATTAACGGAATTACCAACAATGATCATGGTGCAAACTACAACGCAAATGACTATGCCATTGGTGGTCCTCCTTCGTACTCTCCTTCAGCTCAAATCCAACAACAGCCGCAATCTCATTTTAGACGACCACCACCTCCACCACCTGCTAGCAGAAAACCAACCCGTCCTCGCACAACTACGCCAACTGCCAGGGCCGTTTATTCATTTGCTGGTGAACAAGACGGTGACTTGAGCTTCAAAGAAAACGAAATCATCATTATAGTACAAAAAAGTGATAGTCAAGACGATTGGTGGACTGGAAAAGTTGGATCCAAGCAAGGCGTAGTAAGTACATCATGCTAAAAGGATTTGGGTTTGATCTAAATACTAACTTGTTTTTATACACATGTTTCTTTAGTTTCCAGCAAACTTTGTAGAGCTTCAATGAATGAAAATTATTTGTATAATAGAATTATTATTCCCATTGTTATTACTATAGTCCATCCATTTTTTAGTTTTTAGTTCATGTACGTCATTCTTCCATTTATTTACAATTACTGGTTGACTCAGTAAAAATAAAAATAAACTTTGTTGGATTCATTGATCATTGTTTTTGATGTGGTGCCTACATTACGTGTTTGATAAGTCGGGAATTTGGTGATTACGATTAATCAAGCAAAATTAGAAAAAAAAAGCTGATATTTTTTCTTTAATTTTGACAGACATTAGTGATATTGCTTACTATTTGAATTGGCGGTGATTTAAAAAAAAAAAAAAAAACGTCTTATAAAAGTTGCTTTTCTTCCTCATATTTTATTATTTACTTTATCCTTCTCCATTTTATATCTATATACTATGGCCACCAATTCTCTCGTTGAAATCAAAACCCTCTCTCCAAAGTTCCAAGATCTCTATACTAAAGCCAAAGACTTTGTGGAGGTAAATGAACCATTCGTTTACATAAACCATGACCACGTCGCCTGACAACCTCGCATAAACATCTCCTTTCTTCACTTGTTTTATTTAGAATGATTGTATCCCAGCCGAAAAGACTTTTGAACTTCAAATGGGTAAAGGTGAAAGCCGCTGGAAGGTAAGCATTGATAGTGAACAAGATCTCAATGGCATTTGATTACAACTTTCTCTCCCTCTCCCTTTAAAAAGAGAAAATATTAGCTGTGACTAATCGAACTATATGTATAGGTAATCCCACCTGTTTTGGAAGAACTCAAGGTCAAAGCACGATCTCTTGGACTATGGAATCTTTTCTTGGGAAAAACTTATGCTGAAGGTTCTGGATTGACCAATGTGGAATATGGTTTGATTGCCGAATTGACAGGCCGCAGCCCAAAACTTGCCCCTGAAGCCATGAATTGCTCTGCTCCTGATACTGGTAACATGGAAGTGCTGGCCAAGTATGGTACCGCCGCTCAAAAAGCGAAATGGTTGACGCCTCTTTTGGATGGCAAGATCCGGTCTGCGTTTGCCATGACGGAACCTCGTGTCGCTTCGTCGGACGCCACCAACATTGAATTGAACATCCGCCGTGAAGGCAATGAATATGTGCTGAACGGTCTCAAATGGTGGATTTCTGGAGCTGGTGATCCTCGTTGTGCTCTTTACTTGGTGATGGGAAAATCCGATGCCGATAATGACAACAAATATCGTCAACAGTCTATCGTCTTGGTGCCTGCGGATACTCCTGGCGTGACCGTTGTCCGTCCTTTGCCTGTTTTGGGTTATGATGATGCCCCCGAAGGTCATTGTGAAATTGTCTTCAAAGACGTGCGTGTCCCGGTAGAAAACATTATCCTTGGTGAAGGTCGTGGGTTTGAAGTCATTCAAGGTCGTCTTGGTCCTGGTCGAATTCATCATTGCATGCGGTCGATTGGTATCGCTGAACGTGCCTTGGAATATATGATTGTACGTGTCACTGATCCTTCCCGTCGTACATTTGGTAAAGGTCTTTATGAACATGGCACTATTGTTTCGGATATTGCTCGCTCCCGTATCGAAATTGATCAAGCTCGATTCCTGGTTTTGAATGCTGCTAAAAAAATCGACGACGTGAACGCCAAGGGTGCATTGAAAGAGATCAGTATGGCCAAGGTAACGAAGAAAAAAAGTTCATTTGTGGTGGTGTATGAGCAAAAACTAAGATAACATCTCGTTTGTTGATTATATTACAGGTTGCTGCTCCCCATATGGCGCTCACTGTGCTTGATAGAGCTATTCAGGCACATGGAGCTGGTGGTCTCTCTGATGATTTCCCTCTTGCCAGATTCTATTCTGCAGTGCGAACGCTTACAATTGCAGACGGTCCTTCTGAGGTAGGTACAAACTGAAAAAATGCAAAAATATATACATTAACGAACTATTTCTCTTTTCTTTTTTTAAAAAATAATCCGAAACACCTCCAGGTCCATATCAGGTAAAATACCAATCCATAAAAGATATATAAAGAAAAGTTTAATGGAAGGGGTACCATTTATTTACTAACAATCGTTTATATTCTCCCATCATAGTCAACTTGGCCGCAACGAACTTCGCCATGCTGATGAAATCCGCGCCAAATTTGAACACCAAAAAGAAAGAAGTCAAGCTCGCTTGTCCAAGCTCTAGAATGCTGTTAGCGATTCATTATTAATGATTAGTATAGTGTATCATATAGGCATTATGTGTTTCTGTCTCCACCCCCTCATTTCCCCCTTTTATGATTCCCCGCCATTCCATTTTTTCTTCCGCACATATGTAATGAAATAAAAAATTGCTTATATTTTGATCATTTAGTACCCTATTTTTGTGTTATTTTTTAAAATGAATTGGAAAAGATTATCGAAAAAAAAGTCAGGGAAATGGTCAACACTGCAGTTCAGCGAGACTTGCAGAAAATCTTTCATATCGCGCTTGCGTGATTTTTTATTTTCACCCCAATTTTTTCGTTTTCATTTTTTCTTTCTTTTTTTCTTCACGATTATGGCCACTTTGAAATTGTGTTGGAGTTAGATTAGTGTTAGTACTAGTTAGAAGGGTTTCAGCTCAGGGATTATAACATGCATGGGGAAACTCTTTCATTCTGGGTTCAGGATTTTGGTCCACCATTAGTTGGCCATTTTGCAGTCGCCATTAGCTTAGCTTAGTAATAGTTTGCCGTGTTTGTATATATAGCCCAATAAAATATGTCTCTTTTTACATGTTTTAATGAAAAATGTCCCATTATTCTTGCTCATGTCGTGTGCAGTAGATTCCGTTTTTACTACTATGAGTGTTAACTCTTGTTGTGATTTAAAAGCAAACGCCCTTTCGTCTCTCTAACGTCTTTACAGTATATTACTGCCTTTCCCAATTTCAATGACCCCTTTAAATTAGTATTGGCTACTCTTCAAATTTCAAATTAGCCTCCCTCATGCTACTTCCACCAAGCACATTGTTACAATAGATCTTACACTTATACTTTACTATCTACCATCTTGCTTCGATAAAAATATGGCATTTATTAATATTGTTATTATTATTATTATTATTATTATTATTATTGGCCAACGTCTGATCCATTAGATAGTATACAATGCCTTTATCGTAGTATGTGTTATGAGCTTCCCACCATGCACTTGTAAGTTTCAGTGATCGCTCCACCCTGCGTATTAAGTACCAAATAGTTGTTTTTACCGCTACAAGTATTTCTCCTCCCCGAGCGACTGATTGGTGGTTCTACGTTGTTTAATATGAAAGGTGGCGGCATTGCTGTTCTATCATTCATATCAATCTGTCAAGACTGTACGACAAGCATAGTCTCCACTAGGCTAGATATAGTGTATATATCCAACGCTATTTTTATTTTTATGTTCGTGTATGTGGCATAATAAAACCAACCATGTCCCAAAACTGAAGTTAATTTAGCTTTACTGTCTATTAAGGTGAAAAATAGCTGGGGTGACGACCAATCACATCAAAACTCACACTTTATCAACCTTCATCATCATACCCACTATATAAATATTTTGGAGATGCAAAGTATTTTTTTATTCAAATTGGGAGTACAAATTGAAACGTCCTAGGTGACGGGGGGGGACGGGTAAGCTAGAAAGCAAATGTTTAATAGAACAATCACAACACAGCTATAATAGGGGCATTGTTTACTATATGATGTGTCATGAGATTATTAGCAAAAAAAAATATTTTATTGAAATGTATTGATAAATACAAATAGATTTTAAAACTAAAGTCTAGATGTTCATTTCAATGAGGGATTTATAGAAAGATCAATTGGTGGATGATCGAGGATTGAGGAGGGGGACTAATGTGAGATTTTATTAATGGACAACAATAAACTAAATGTAACTGAGAAAGGGGAAATATATACTGTTCAGGCATGAGAAAAGACTTGAGGTATCCTTTATTAAAGTATAACAATACATCAATGGGCACCGGTAAAAAGGAAACATCATGTATACAAAGCATGAGAGGGACGTACAGGACAGTATTCAATAAATCATGTAAAAGAAAACATATTTTATTCAGCTGTAAATACAAACTATAGGCAAAGTAATACTACACTAAGCTAGTGGGGGCTCCAATATGGCTAACTGACGGTGGTTTCAAAATCCTGGATCCAAAATGAAAGAGTTCCCCATGCATGTTGTAATCCCTAATCTGAAAACCCTTCTGAACTAGTTCTGATACTATTCTAAGTTTACCATGATTTCAAAAAAGTTGAATGATGAAGAAAAAAAGAAAGAAAGAAAAAGGAATGAGAGAGAGGGGAAATAAAAAATCTTCTCCACGTGGGCGGGATTTTAATTATGAATATTTGGGAAACTTCCCAAAAAAAAATAGGGTGGAAAAGTGTCTCTACGTACACTACCGGAGGAGCAAGGGGGGAGGGAGTTATCAGATGCCTGTGGAATTTTTAGAGGTATCTCCAATCGGAAATTTAGAGGTACCTCCAAAATATTGGCACCTTCCTAAGCTATGCCCTTGGACGGTTGAGAATATGAAAAAAAAAGTCGTAACTATTAAAGTTTACCTTTTGTCCTTGTTCAATTGACCATACCCACTTTAATTATTTTTTAAAGTTATTAATAAAAAATATTTCATTCCAAAACATGTACCAGCGGTTGCTTTTCTTCTAATGCTGAAGCTTAGATTTACTGTATATAGTACTCGATCATCACACACTTATTTTTATTTTATTTTTCAAAATCTCAGTACCCATTTGTATATAACAGTAATCTTTTAATGCACTATTTATTTACTCTTTCTTTGAACTCTTCTGTTGTTTTCTTCTTTATGACATCGATGTCGTCTGGATCATGGTCAGCTTTGACCTACAAATCGGCGATTTAAAACTAAATCCTGCATGTCCGTTAAATATTTAACTTACATCTGCTTCGCTTTCAGTAGCATTTTTCTCATCCCAGCCAGGAGCATTAGGAATAAGTGGGTCTTTGTTCTTTTTATTACTATTACCGGTGCTAGCTGATCTGAATAGTATATAACAATCAGTTCATGAAACAAAAAACGAGCAAAAATAATGATTTAATGCTATATCAAACACTCTAAAAAGAAAATTTACCGTCCGGGAATTACGTAAGGACGATGTGTATTGGAAAACAACACCTTCCTAATAGAAGTACGGTTAACAGGTAGCATGATTGAATAAACCTCAAAATAAAAATATAAAAGAAAACGATTGATGAATAAGGATAATTGGCTTTTTTATTGATACATAACACACAAATCATATAAAAGTAACAAACATGATAGTTCAAATATTTTGTTTATTATAAAAAGACAAATGTGTAGGATACGACAAACAAAAGGAAGCGAAGAGATAAAGGTAACATATATAAGTAATTTAATAGAATGGAGAGAGGGTCCGAATAAGCTATATTTGATAAATGGTGGATAGGTAAAGGGTTAAGGTAATAAACCGGATGAATGATGATAATATCAAGCTATGAGGCGAAATGGAATAATATCATTAAAGGAAATAATCGGGAGTTCTTCGGGTAACTTCAGGTTCTCCACGTCTAGGTGCAGGATCAAATTGGAGGCTATAATAATAAAAGAGGGTGTTTATTGGCGTAAATCAACAAATAAAATGATATTATATGAGGACTTACAATGTATATTTCAGATGTTCATCAATTTCCATGATAGCGGCTTGATTTCCACATCGATAACAGTAGTTGGGAGCACTGAAGATAGTGACCACATTTCGATCATGACCCCAATTGTAACCCTAATAAAAATAATTAGATGCATATAGTATTTTTTTTTTTTTTTTTTTTTTTGTAAATATATACCTCCATGACCAGTTGATGCGCTCTTGCAACCAAAGTCAAACCATTGTTGTGGTTAAATGATTTTGCAATATCTTCTCCAAAGGTGTAACCTGCACCACGAGGAGAGATTCCCCAGCCATATCGATCATCAGGATCAGACCACAACAAATCACACATAGGTCCTTCGTGAGGTACTTCCTGAAATCTTTCGAGAGCGCGGATCTGGTCAAGTGAATCAATAGAAGGAGATAAACCACCATGAAGACAGAAGATCTACACACACCCACACAAAAAATAAAAATAAAAAAATAAAAAAATAAAAAATAAAGGGTGTGTTATGAAACAAGGATCAGCTGTTTTTGAGTTTATTACCTGATCTTCGATAATAGCAGTTAGTGGCAAGTAATCAAACAAGTCAGTAAACAATTTCCAGACAGAGGCGTTTCCATATTTGCGAAGGCATTCATCATAAAAGCCATACACCTGAGTTATTTGACGAGATTCATGATTGCCACGAAGAATAGTGATGCGACTCTTGTAACGTACTTTGAGAGCAACTAACAGTGTCACAGTTTCAACAGAATAATAGCCTCTATCCACGTAGTCACCCATAAACAAATAGTTGGTATCAGGGGAGTTGCCACCAATACGAAATAGTTCTTGCAAATCATGGAATTGGCCGTGAATATCACCTATATATATGTTGGGTCAGTATAGTTTAACTAGAGTCTATTTGGTCCTTTATGAACTTACCACAAACTGTAACAGGACAACGAATAGGTTGCACATTGGATTCGTTGATGAGTATTTCACGAGCCTAGAAAAAAAGTCAAGAGATATCCCATTCTAATATATAGATATATATAGATATAATTTACCTTGTCACAAAGGCGTTTAATATCAACTTCTGGTAGTTGTTTACATTCAGAAAGTTGGCTGAGCCAGCCTTCTACATCAGTGACAGAAGACATGGGGGGCGAAAGATGATATAGAGAGAAAAAGGGGGGGGAATCGCACTGAATGAGTATTAATAAGTCAAAAGTAAACAAATGAATAGATGAGTGAACAAAACATGAAGCGTCAGCACAAAAAGCCAGTTTTCTTTCTTTCTTTTACCTTTATATAGGACACAGAAGGACGAAAAGGGCGAGAGTAGTAAGGAAGTCTGAGCGCTTTCAAGAAATAGCGGCGTCTTAAAAATAATTCGAGGCGCAATTATTTTTTCTTTTGCATTATATATCCTTTCATTTTTGACGCACTTTGACCAACAATATGCAAGTAAAATTGAACAATCTTCTAGAAATAAGCATGGTTTATTCTTCCATTTTTTTTTTTTTATCGATTTTAGCCTTTGACTTATTCTCTTTATTTTATGTTAGACGATTAGGCAAAAAACAGTTACAGCACCTCGTCACATTCTAGAATCAGCTGAATTTTATGACAGATGCCTCGCGAAATGTCCAACACTCAAAACACTAGCTCAACTTATGACTGTAAGTAGACTCTCCAGATCCTGTCACACACCCTCCCCAGCACCATTGATGGAAATATATACAAGATACTAGAGTTAAAAAAAAAAAAAAGCTGGTACTATGTCTTAGTTTAACTACCAAGCTGTATCCTACAAGTGGCTAACCAATTGCCTTATGATGTCATTAATTTGCTTTATCAATAGATATGTCATAGTAGAAATACTTTCTGCTACTCTATCCAGAATGAAAACGACAATACAGCATTATCAGAGACGATACCCATATCACGAATTCTATGTATATCAAGCGTGGGGCAACCAATAGCATCCATGCTAGGCTCATGAAAATGGTATATTACTAGTAATGATGGACTTTACTCATTTTCTTTATATATATCTGTATATAGTTATTGGATACATTATATTACCTTTTAATTGGGTCAGTGAAATGATAGTCTTTACTCCCATTCTTGTTTATTGCAGTTGGAAGACTATTTAGGTAGCCTTACCCTCCGCTCCACATCGGTATTCTGAGAACTAATACTGGTTTCTGATAACTACTTTCATTATACTGAATCAAAGAGCGGGTACTATACGGGCTCTTGAAATATGGAATTTGGGTTGATGGAATGGATCTGAAAGAATTGATTATCTAGTTTGATTTACGTATTTGGATTATTCAAGGACTTTGTGAAGAACACGGCCACAAACTGATAATGATGTAAGGAGTGCATAGTATGAGGGGGATCACGCACAATAACTGCTTTGTTTTTATTATGTTTATAGTGATATCGATTAAAAGATCAATCAGAACAAATACGAAAATCTAGACCGAAGACAATTCACAGCAACAAAAACAACAACAACAACAACAGCAGCAGCAGCAGCAGCAGCAGCAGCAGCCTGATGGAAGTAAGAAATCAAGAAACAAAACAGGATCAAATCTCATGTGTGAAAGGAAAATCTTACTTTTTTTTTTTTCTGTCTTGTTTTGTTTTATTGACTCCCAGTCCTAAACAAGGAACGAGGACAAAAGATCAACACATAATGACATTGATATATCTGATACTGTAGCAGAAACCGGAAAGATAATGGCCGTACAAGTTTATCAAGCTGCATTGAACACATATGATGGACCAAGTAATGATGAAAAGAAAGTGCAAGCTACAATATGATATCATGCTTGTTGATTTGGATTGGTGATTCTTTCTTTATTTATTTTTAATATAGTTTTTACCTCTGTCAAGAATCCAACATGTGTGTGAGGAATGGACCCAACGGGGATTACCTTTTGTGTTCCAAGATGATGATGCTGACACACTTCAGGTTAGATGACCTTACCTACTCACCCCCCAAAAAAATACTGCGGAGTCTTATTTGATCTTACACCATCAATTTTGGCAAATTGATGGAATGACTTGTTATGTGTTAGCGGTGACGCTATGCCCTTTTGATTCTATAGCCATTTTTATATAATTCCAATAGTTTAGTATGCTTTAATAATGTTTTGTTTTAACGTTAGTTTAAATACCCTTATATGAGAAATATCAAAAAAAAAAAGCTTGAACAATAAAGTCAAACCAATCAACTGTTTTTTGTCGATCCGAAGATCTTTTTTTTTTTTTACTAGAAAATGGAACGATTTTATTGGCTCAGTTTCAATTTTTGGAGTAGAAAAGGTGCTTCCTATTTTTCCATTTTTCCATTTTTTTTTTTTTCTTCTCGCTCTCTCTCTTTCACAATTTTTTTTTTCTATCTTCCCTACAATCACATTGCTGCTTCCATGATGACAACATTACCAAGTCCACCCTTATCACCTATGGACACTTCATATGCTTCCCCCAATCTCATGACGACTGTACCTAATAAATCAAATTATCGTAAAAAAGCACACCATCGACATCCACCACGACGACATGATACGTTTGAACTGATACAGGCACTGGTGATTGAACATCAACGACTGGAACAACAAGAATATGAAACCATGTTACGTGACGCCCCTTTAATATCCTGTCGAAACACAACAAATGCACCTAAAGGAATTCTGGTGAATGCAAGCAACAAGCGCCCTAGTAAACCATCGTTAACGGTATCATCAAGAAACTCAATTACTACGACGACATCAAATAATTCACTTCCGCAGTCACCCCATGACACTAACGATCATCCTTGTTCCACAACCACCCTTCACTCATCACAACATCGCCATCGCGGTCTATCATCAACATCGACGGCGTATTCCCCGTCTCCAGTTTCTTCGGTTTCGTCATCGCCATCGACGTACTCACTAGCATCATCATTATCACCAGCAATGACAGCCACTTCCTATGCATCGTCCACTTTATCCTCCCCAGCATCATCATCATCTTCTTCATCTTCATCTTCGTCATCTTCATCACCATCTTCCCATATCACACGACACCATGTTGTACGATTTGCACCTGGCCCACCCAAAGTATACACATACCAAAAAATCCCCATCCTTCAAGAATCCTGAAAATCAACTCGAATCATCTGCCGGAATTCATTATCTCCCCTGTTTAGTACATAATTCTTTTTACCCACCATATATTTTTTTTTTCATTTCTGCTTTTTTGTTTTGTTTTCTTAGTCATTGTACCCCTCTATCCCTTCATTTACACCTTATCACCCTCCCTTTTTATACTTTTTTTTTTGCCCCATCATATTATTATATTCCCACCAGCTGTAGCATTCATATTTGTTGTATAAATAAAAAAAATTATTATCATTGTTGTCTTCTGTTAAAAAAAAAAAGAAACTGTCTTCTTAGTCTACCATCAATATCGCAAAAAAAAAAAAAAAAAAAAAAAAAAAAAAAAAAAAAAAAAAAGATCGACGTCGTATAGTGTCATATGGATGTTTTAATTTTTTTTTATTGAATATCACAAGGACAGTCCCAAACCAAACTAGTACTAAACTATGTGTCATGACGAATAAATAGGGAGTGAATGGGGGGGGGTCAAAAACGTGAAGGGGGGCGGGTTGTCTAATCTGATTCTAATACTACTACTACTGTTGCTGTTTGTTGCGATCTCGGAATTTTTGGAGTCTACAAGAGCCATATAAGCGAGGATGGCTGAGTTCATCGTTGTTCAATATCATCTAGGTAATCACGAAAAAGATCTTCCCGTAAAGTTTTAGATTCAATATCATGGTACCGATCGTCATGTTCCAGTAGTCGTTTAGCATCCCGCCACCGCATGCCAACATGCACCTTTTGTTCCACTAGGAGGTCCCGATAACGATCCTCAACCGAAGATCCACTTGAATTTCTGCTGTTGCTCTTGCCTCGGCCACCATCACTTGATTTTGATTTTGACTTTGATGATGATGAGGAGAGTTGCTTGATGTGATCCTTGAATAATGTTTCACGCACTTTGGATTCCCGCACCGCCTTGAATCTTGGATCATTTTTGGCCTTTCGTCGAAAATCATCCCAGTACATTTTGCTGATCACCATTTGGTCTAGTAGATCTTTGTAATCATCCTCAGGAGCCTATCACAAAAAGGGATCGTCGTTCGGTCCAAAAAAAAAAAAAAAAAAAAAAAAAAAAAAAAAGAGTGTCGTCATTGCCCATCCATTCAGTACGTGCACCCACACAAAGGATCATCATAAAAAAAAAAATTATAACATGAAACAACTGTCAGTAAAAGGAATAGATTCATATGCAATGCGGAGTTGAAGTGCCGTTCTAATTTTTTTTTTTTTTAAAAAAAAAAGGCTTACCTTGCTTTTGGTTCCCTGTTTGGCTGCTTTTTTCTCAGATGCCAGGATACGACAGTAGTTATTAAATAATGTTTTTCGTTTGCTGTGGGGTTGTAACACTTGACAGAGTGAGATAAAGGATGATCCATTGATAAATGATCAATAAATAATAAATAAATAAATAAAAAAGATTTCGTCAGTTACAATTTTTGTTTTGCGTTTTTTCCCAGTTCACTTACAGTTATAGCGAGGATCGGCAATCAACTTTGGTAGCTCTTTTTCCCATGTGGCAAAAGGAGAGAGGTCTTTTTCTGTCAACATTTGCTGAGCACAAAAAAGAAAAAAGATGCATAAATGATCAGTAAATGTTATTCATACAACGCCCATTTTGAAATTCCTTAGTCCCATCCCCCCCCCATAAACCCAAATCTTTTTTGTTTTTCCGGACTTACTGTAAAAAGCTCCACTTTCTCTTCTTCTGATAGCTTATCCCCCTCATCATTCTTCGTTTCGACGACAGTTGACTTGGTGACTTGATCTTCGTCTTCTAAATGGTGAGCTGTTGGTGATGATGATGACTGGTCGATGGAAGTGTTGTATTGATCATGATCTTCTGCAGTATTGGTTTCGTTGGTGTTAGTGTCGATGTTTGTTTGTTCAGTTTCGTCATTTTCGTCCTCAGGTATATATCCCAGAGCTGCCAATTCATCAGGATCCATGTTCTCCATTTGCCATAAAATATCTTCTTCTGTCATTCTAGAGGTAAGAAAGTCAGTACAAGTTGTTCGTTAAGTCAAATCCGAATTCCCCTCCATCTTCACTACCTTCCCCTCTCCCCTCCACATCATCTCTGGTAGGACTCACTCTGTTGATTCACCAGTATCAGTTGCTTCCGCTGGCGGGTTTTCTAATTTTTGCCGTTTTGATTCTTGATGAGATTCCAACGCTACTGTATCCTGCTGTTTTCGTTTAGCTTCCTCTTGTTGTTTGCTTTTCAGCGCCGCAATAGGTTCTTCCAGTTCCTTTGGCATTTCCCATACTGAGGATTTTGTTGACTTGTCGTAGTAGAATTCAACACCATCGTCTGTTGTTACCAGTAACCAGGTCGTTCCAGGGATCTTGACCCTGTGACAGACAATAAAATCAGATTCAATCAAGGACCGTACTTTTTCTTTTACTGAACTGACAATTTCTTTTCCTTACCTTGGCTTTTTAGCCTTTGCAATTGTCGCGGATGTTGTTGATGTAGAGTTTCCAGTGACTGGAGATTGGTGTTGTGGATCGGGCACTGCGGGTACACGTGGGCGCTCCCAAGTTGTTTTTTGATTGGCAGTGTTAAGCCAATAAGGATGACCACCTTGAGCTCGGTATTCGATCCAACCTGGAGGTAGAGGTGGTGGTGCATTAAATTGATTTGGAGGTGGTGGTGGGGGTGGTGGACGTTGCTGATTAAAAGAAAAAGTACCGTATAAAATCAATATCAGTAAAACAAAATAAAGATTTTTTTTTTTTTGTTCTTACTATAAAAGATATAACGACTACATACCATTGTTTAAGCTGTGAGGAGGAAGGAAGAAAGAAAGAAAACAAGAAATTGGAACACCGCATTCTAATAGAAAAGGGGGCTGCTAGTCGCAGCGTAAAATGTTAGCAATCAGTTGAAAACAACGTCACACACCACTTTTGCTAACAGCTTACCCCTTTTCTTTTATCATTGATTAGTTTTGTCTAACCGTTGTTGTATTTGTTGCTGTTGTGGTTCCTGTTGTTGTTGTTGTTGTTTCTGTAGGTCGGCAGAAAATACTTGGTCGTTCCACACCCTCAATAAAATAGCGCGCAAGCCGAAGGATGCTATTGGCGGCATTGACGTCCCAATTCCAGACTGTATTACAATCAAATTCTTGGTATGGCACTTGGAGCAGACCTATTCTCAAATAAAACAGCAAGTTGTCAGATCGTTGATCTTCCTTCTGGCTTTTTTTTTTTTTTTTTTTTTTTTTTTTTTTATACCTTGGACGTATATGCCTCGTTGACCAATGCCACTACCAATTTCCCCTGGTGTTCGGTCTTTTTGTATATACGCTTCAGTCGAGTCACCATCCCAGGCACCGTTCCCCGCATCGTCATGCCGAATAATCCATCGCCTATCGCAATGAGTGGTATCTTGTTAAAGGTTGAAAATGGCTTGGGGCGGTAGCGACTAGTTTAAGATTGCAAAATAAATCAGTATCATTTTTTTTTTTTTAAAATTAATGTATTTGTCCCTTAGTTACTTACTTTGGATGCTTCGATGTTGCTACACTGGTAGTTTGTGGCGCATCATACTTGTTCCCACTATTGGTAAAGATATTCACCATCTCATTATCGAGTTTGTGGCGGCCAGAATAGTTCAGGAGACGACCTTCGGTAAATTGAGAATGTCCGTAGAATCCAGTCAATATAGGTAGGTGTACCAGTATATATATATCGCCGCTTTCATAAATGATACTGTTGACGCTGTTTTCGCTGTTGGCATACGACTTCCGATTTGAGCGATACCTTTGTTGATTTTTTCCGTTGTTGGCGTCGTAGTCTTCTTGTGATTCCGCACTTCGCGCGCCATTCCTTCGTAGAAAACTTTCGGTACTGTCCATCCCCATCCGTTGCATTAAGCACATCTTTAATACCAGGATCCAGGCCCAAAGATCAAAGAATCAAGCTACGTCTTGGTCGTTGAATTTCCAGATCTGGTAATGTAGTTGTAGAGGATTGTCGTGCCAAAATAATTTCAACAGTGGTACCGTCGGTACGTATATGGTTCGTGAATATCGGCTTTCGGGGGGTGGCGGGCGAAAAGGGGTCGTCGTTGTCATCGTCGCTTGCAACAATCACTTCGTATTGGTCCATATTCATCAAGCTAAGTGAAAATAAATGCATGAATATTGATTCTCGAGTTTCCCCCTATATAAATGTATATTCATATACCTTGATTGCATCCCGACACATCGAAAATCAAATACATCAAAAAGGTACGGTAATCATCGCGGATGCGGTTAATTCCTTGGGACTTGGTTACCTTGTTCTTTTCTTGACCACTTTCCTTCGATTTGTTGATAAGAGGTCGTAGCGTACCAATAGATATGTCCACAATTGGCTTGCTGAATGGTCGGGTTGGCAGGAGAGCAAAAAGACGGTTGCCGGGTTCCATGGTTGATCGTTCAGGAGTAAAACACGTATTCAATAGGATCGAAGCGCCTTGACTTGGCCAACTTGGAGTTTTGGATCAGTCGTCTTGTTTCATTTGTTAGTCTTGTCATATTGGTCTTAACGTCGTCAGGAAGAGGTACTGTCAATGGTCGTATTATATCATCATCGCTGTTGATTGCTTTTTGATAAAATCGTGAGGTATTTTGGCGATTTTTTTTGGACAAAGTTGTAAACGATTCAGGTGCTTCAAGATGCCGATAGATCCAAAACGGTGTCACTGTAACAGCCAGACGTTTGAAGTCGTGATGTTGTGATTTTCATACGTATGAAGGCTGTTGAAAAGCACGCTCATATAATGACATAAATTTGACACCAATGACCGATGTGATATGGGTGTTGGACCGAGATCCGTTTCGTTGATGATGCGATTCAAAGAGACGTCGAGTTTTGTTGTTCGTTCCACAGATGTTGGCCACGTTACGCCAGTGGCGCCAGCCAGATGGTCATATAAGTATAGTGCAAGAACTATGATATAATCATTGTTGAGGTTCTACAAAATTGAGAATAGTGTTAGAGAAACAAAACTCATACCTCATTTCATCTCTTCTCTTTTTCTGTACCTTGAGAGTGAAGTTTTTCTAGATCATATTGTCCACTGTTTACACATTTCTGACATCGCGGTGCATCTTCATTTCGTTGCTGTTGTTTCAAGTTTCTTGATCCATCAGTTTTGGCCAGCTTATCAACTTCTTTTGTTGCAGTCGATACCTTCCGTTTCGTTCTTCTTGGCGTGCCTGTAAATTGATATAATTTATGTTAAAAAGGCTCTGCTTAAGCAGAAGTAGAAATTTCTTACCTAGTCGCTGTTGTTGACCGCTAGAAGAGGATCCAGAGTCTTGATTGACGGGAGCTAAGGATCCACAAAGTTCAAAAGTATAAATGAATATCAGTGCTATGCTTTAAGTACAATTGCAATTAACTTACCAGTAACGTTTTCAGTCCTGGCCAATCATTCAGCCTTATCAACCTCGAACTTGGTGACGAGCTGTTTTTTACTTGACCACACCGCATAAACATCATAATCGGACTGCATTTTTCATGGTCAAAAGTCAACAGCACAACGAATAAACAAGCAAAAAAAATAAAAACAAAGGAAGGTGGTCCGCAGTGGTTTGTTGCATTTTTTTTGCGTCTCGTTTAAACACCGATACTCGTGCCTGACTCAAAGCTTTTCCCTACGAAATCATTTTTAACGTCCGTCAAAATATTTTTCCCTGCTGTCCCTGCGAATTCTACCGTGCGCCTACGGTGCCTTAATTTTTTTTTTGGCAGTTTGCTGGCAACGTCATATTTTGACTTACGCAGTGCGGTGAGCGGGACGAATAAAGGACGCGAAATCGTCTTCAGTCTTTTCTTTCTTCTCTTTATCACTTCTCCTTCCCTTATCTTTCTATACACATATTTGATTCAACATGGTAAGAAATGGAAGGAAAATTTGTGTCTTGAATGTCATTACAAATGCAACCTCGTATTTCAGTATATACGGAAGTCTTTGAATTCTTAGACTTTGATGGAAAGGATGGACGTCAAATAGTAACGAGAAAAATCTTTCTTTTTATTGGTCTTTTTGAATTAGTCGATTATGCAATACAATGGCGGCTCTGTTGTAGCCATGGTTGGAAAAGACTGCGTAGCTATTGCTGCTGACAAGCGATTGGGTCAACAATTCATGACGGTATCCACTGAATTTCAAAAGATGTTTCAAGCCTCAGAAAAGAGCTTTATTGGTTTACCTGGCTTGGCCACTGATGTATTGACTCTGTAAGTATTCATTGGGGGAGGGGATATCATCAGTTGAACTGACTATTTCCACTTTTGCTTTCACTAGTGCTGAACGATTTCGTTTCAAAGTAAATATGTACAAGATGCGCGAAGAACGGGATATCGAACCAAAAACATTAGCACACATGGTATCTTCAACATTATACGAACGAAGGTAATACATACACATACATATGAGGAAGGGCTTGTGGTATGTGGACGTGATAGTAGACGTGATTTGTAGCATTATTTACGAGACTTTTACTGTCATTGTTATTTCCTAGATTCGGTCCCTATTTTGTGGAACCAGTAGTGGCGGGTTTAGGGAAAGATAATAAGCCGTTTATCTGCTCTATGGATTTGATCGGATGTATCAACTTCGCAAAGGATTTTGTGGTAAGTGGTACTGCAGGGCCCAATCTTTATGGTATGTGTGAATCTTTGTGGGAACCTGATCTTGAACCTGAAGACCTCTTTGAAACTATCTCTCAAGCGTTACTCAATGCCCAAGACAGAGATGCTCTTTCCGGATGGGGTGCCGTGGTTCATATTATGTAAGTGACTCCAATATTTTTTTTTAAAAAAAAAGGTGGGGATAGATGTAATGGACTTGGTACTCATACTTTTAATTATTTTTCTCTTATTGGAACTGACTACTGTTATTTTCTAGTACTGCCGACAAAATCATTACTAAGACATTGAAATCTCGCCAGGATTAGTGATAGTTTATTTTTGATTATTTAATAAAAATATGTTTTGGATTCAACAAAAAACGCTATATTCGTGTATGTGTGTATGTGTTTATGTGTGTATATACTGTATTCGTTTATTTTCGCTTATAAACAGTGTGATGCTCCTTGGCAGTTTTGAGAAACCTTCGATTTACTGGGTAATCGAGCTATTCGATTTTTTGGGTGGTTTTGCGTTTTGATGTAGGCTTGATGGGATGGTGTTAGATGTCTCTGCAATTTCGCACCATAATATGATGTGTGGGTAGTTCTTGAGGCTCAACAGTATGCAATTAGTCTATTCGTACTCCGCCTCCATGAATTACATTTTAATTTTTCTTCTCCCTTCATTTTTAGTCTCAAACCTTCGTCTTTATTAAAATATCAATAAGTTGCTGGTTACCACGGATTAATGTTAGACTTTAAACAGAGGTATTATGAAAAATGCAACACGAGTACCCATGGGGAACCTCTTCCTTCTGATTTTGAAGGTAATGTCTCTCCTCGAAAAAAAAAAGTAATAACCTAAGGGTAAATATAGCAATTCATATGATATTACTGTACAGTACAGCAAAGGCCAACAATAACGATACCAATGTGAAAACAAAACTGCATCATTATTTTGGGTAATCTCTTTATTCTTATGTCTGTATCCATATTATTATACCTATCAAGACAATCGACTTCTTTTGAAGTTCAACTGCAGTTCAGCGAGAGGCCGAAGTATTTCAACCCCCGCACATGTGATTTTCTTTTTTTTCTTTTTTCGCTCTGCTTTTCTTTTTTTTCCCTTCTTTTTTTCATCATCATCCTACTTCTATGAAGTTATGTTGCATTCGAATAGTTTTAGGACTAGTTTAGAACGGTTTTCAACTCAGGGATTACAAGATGCATGGGGAGACCCTTTCATTCTGGATTGACGTTTTATGACCACCGTTAGTTACCGTTTTGGAGCCTTCATCAACTTACTTTAGTGTTAGTTTGTCCATTGTTTGAATCTCTATTTGAATAAAATATATCTATTTTACTAGCTTCAACGAAAAAGTCCCATTAATCTCTCTCATGTCTTGTGCAATAGATCCCTTTTTTTTTACAACCTTCACACCTTTTGATTAGTGTTAACAGCTGTTGTGTTTCAATAATATATGCCCCTTTAGACTTTCACATGCGCTTTGCATCATAATAGAATACTCTTTTCAATTTTCCCTTTATATTAGTGCTGACCATTCTTCAAAACACTCATCAGACTCTCTCATGCTACCTTCATTAGACCCTTTGTGACAATGAATTCCGCAGCCACAGATTTTAGTTTTGATCCTATTGATTTAATAAAATGTGTCTTCTTTATTAGCCATCATCTGACTCATTTAACAGTAATAAAAATCATTATTATATCTGTCTATGAATATCCCACCATAAACTGCTCTCTAACCCCCATTATAACTACATCGCCCACTGAGTTCCAGTGACAGATCGACAGTTTTATGTGACTTAAATCAAACATGACTATATTCCTAATATACTAATTATATTAATTTAATGTATCGAAGCCGCCTCTATGAAAGTTTTAGGTCACTGGCTATAAAGTTTAGTGTTATTCCCGGTTACTCATATCTTTCAGCCAAAACTGTGTCGTGGCAACGTAACCTCCATTAGATTTTTATTGCATACTATGATCCTTCTTCTCCCAAACAAAAGTTTGAATGACTACCCAGTCATACACACAAAAATCCATGATAGAGTTCAAGCGACTACCCACCAAGGTGCAGGGTAGTTGTACGGACTTAGAATATCCCTTTCAAACGCATACTTTGAAAAAAAAAAAAAATCCTGCAGTCGGCAAATATGTGATTTCCTAATATCTCCAAGTGGAGCGCCAATGCATTTATTGTAAATCGACATGGAAAAATAAATAAACTAATTGCTAATATTGTACACTAAACTACACTAAAAATATCGTCAAATACTAATCTATAACTTGGCACGGACGTGATTGGCTGATTCTTGTTGTTCCTTCTTAATCCATTCCCGAATATCCTTACGCAAGATCTTGCCACTAGCACTTTTGGGAATCGCATCAACAAAGCGTACACCACCTCTTAATTTCTTGTGATTGGCAACCTTGACGGCGACATACTCGGAGAGCTCGTTGGCCAAAGCATCCGTACCTTGATTTCCAGGTTGCAACACCACATAGGCTCTAGGATATTCAGTCGCTTCCGATGAATCATACACACCTACCACAGCACAGTCGGCAATCTTTCCATTTCCAAGCAAAATACTTTCCAATTCTAAAAAATAAGAATTAATGATGTTGGCGGTTAAAATATAGTATAAATCACCAGATGTTTTTGGCAACTTACCTGCAGGGGCAACTTGAAGACCTTTGTACTTGATCAATTCCTTGATACGATCCACAATGAAGAATTGTTGAGACTTGGAGTTGAAGACTGCCACATCGCCAGTTCTCATCCAGCCGTCATTCGTAAAAGTTTTGGCGTTCGCTTCATTATTGTTCAAATAGCCTTTCATGATGGAAACACCACGGACAAGTAATTCACCAGCTTGATCATCACCGAGTTCTTTTTTTTTTAAAAAAAAAATAATAATAATAGTAATACGACAGACAGTTGAGTAACCATATCAAGTCCTTTTCTCCCTCTTTTTTTTTCAAGTACTTACCATTGTCATTTTCATCAACGATTTTGGCTTCATTATTGGAAACAAGGACCCCGATGGATCCTGGTTCATTTTTTTCAAGAGTTTGGATGATAATACCACTAGTAGTTTCAGTCATACCCCAGCCTTGACGCACATTAGAAGGTACACGACTTGTCAATGCATTAATGTGTTCACTGCCAAGGGGGGCCGCACCTAAATAAGAACATAAAAAAGTAGGTGTAAGTTGTTAAAAGCATCCAAAGAAGAAAAAAGAAGAAGAGTACATACCGGAACCGATGTTGCGGATACTAGACATATCGTACTTTTGGACGACAGGAGATTTGGCCAAGAGCACAGCAATAGGAGGAACAATATTAGCAAAGGTGACTTTGTAACGTTCCACCAACTGACAGAAGAGTTCCAATTCGAAACGGCTCATTACCACCACAGGCATGACACGATAGAAACTGTTCATCACCATTCCAGTCAACCCGTAGATATGGTAAAAAGGCAGAAAACATATCAAAACATCGTTGTCACGTGCAGATTCCGGATCAAAGTTGACGTTCACCAACACCTGGCCAACAAAATTTCGATGGGTTAAAGCAACACCTTTTGCCACACCAGTAGTTCCACTTGAGTAACAGATAAAAGCTACATCTTCGGATGCATTGGTACCTTTTAAAGGAGTCAACACACGACGGTTACTGTCCTTGGGCATCAAAGTGTAGAAGGGCTTGCAACCACTGACTTCTTCATCACCGAATAAAAAGATGCGATCGCGGGAAAGACCAATCTTATCACACACCTTTAGAAGTATGGGCAGTAAAGCAGGAACGGTGACCAATGTCTGGGCGCCAGAGTTGGTGAGTTGATGATGGAATTCGTCTAAGGATCAAAGAAAATTGGGTCAGCACACAAAAGAATTATTCCGTTGCCCCTCCCCCCTTGCTCATGAATTGAACATTTCTTTCATTACCTTCAGTGTAGGCAGGGTTACTATACCGAGAAAATCAATTGATAAAGCAAAACAAAAATGATGAGCCTCAGCGATATTCAGTACTATCATGTGTTGCTTTTTTTCTTACCCAGGAGTGATTGTGCATTGGGCAGCGAGAAGAGAGAAGTAAAGGACGACATGGTCGTATTGATTAGGAGCAAAGACAGCAACCACGTCACCTTTACCAAGTCCCACTTTGTCAACCCATCCAGCGGCCAGCCGGCTAGAAAGGTCCTTCACTTGTCCATGTTTCAATGTTCTACCAGTATGACCGTCAATCGTGACCACGGTGTTTTCAGCTCCGGGTTTGGTGTTGTGTTCATTATCTTGCAGCAGGAATGACAATATATCAATATCAGGAATATGTTGATCAGGGATCGCGGACTTGTACACCATGTTTGTTTTGAAGGAAGTTTAGGTAATAAAGAAAAGAAAAGAAAAAAAAAAAAAAAAAAAAAAAGGGGTTGGGAAAAGGTGGGGTAAAATATATAAATTTTAAAACGCCGGTTGGCACAGGTGGGAAACCGCTTACATAGGTTTTTTTAAGGACAAGAACATTGTTGGAACGCCGCTTCAATCAAATAACATGAAAATAGAAGACAAGGAGGTCTTCAGGAGGTTCATACCATTCATTGTTATGATATGTGATATTCAAATCAAATAAATAATGCTACCATTTCTTTGGTTTTCTTTCTCATTAAAATCCCCCAAAAGAAATCATCCCCATGGAAAACAAAAAAGAACAAGGCTATAGTTTGATAGTCAATACATCGGAGACAGATCCTGCACCACTAGTGGCATCTCGGCATATCGATTTTTCGCCATGGATGAAAACTGCTTTACCTATCATTTGTTATTGTGCAGCAAGTATCATAATGACAGTGACCAATAAGTATGTGGTGAGTGGTGATTTCAATATGGTGTTCCTGCTATTATCGGTTCAGGTAAAATAAATAAATACATACATAAATAAAATAAAATAAAAAACTCCCCGGCTATCGGTAAGCGCCTAAAAAAGGCACGGCAATATTTTAACCGCCTACTTCTGCTTATTTATTCACCCAATCACCCCAATTTTCTTAACCTTTTTTCCTTCTACCACAAATGGAAATAGAGTGTCACTACGGTGTTTTTGCTACAAACCTTCAAATTTTTAAATTTCATCAAATACAGAGATTTTGATGCCAATGAAGCCAAAAAGTGGTTCCCTGTTGTGTTTTTTCTTGTGGCAATGATTTATACTGGATCAAAGGCATTGCAATATTTGGTCATTCCTGTCTATACAATTTTCAAAAATTTGACCATTATCCTTATCGCTTATGGTGATGTGATTTGGTTTGATGGAACCGTGACTTTTCCAATGATGATTTCGTTCACTTTAATGGTACCTGAGAAAAAAAAAAAAAGAAACAAAAAAAAAACAATTCCTCACTCACTCACTGCTCTCCCCCCTCCCCTACCTATATGTATCCTTTTCATTAGACGTTATCATCCGCCATTGCCGGATGGAGTGATGTTACAATTGCGATTCAAGCATTGGTGGGATCACAATCACAGGCATACAACAGTACAACGATTGGCTATTTCTGGATGGCTGCTAATTGTATCACGTCAGCATCGTTTGTGCTCTACATGCGAAAACGCATAAAAATTACTCAGTTTAAAGATTTTGATATCGTCTTTTACAATAACTTTTTATCAATTCCAATGCTTATTGTCCCCAGTTTAATCTTGGAAGATTGGTCCATTGAAAATTTGAACTATAATTTGTAAGTGTAATAATATTCGAAACATTCGTAGAACCAAGGCGATGAAATACAAACCTTTTTTTTTTTTTTCTTCTTTTTGTAATAAGTCCATCTGAGATACGCCAAGTGCGAATCTGGGCTATGATATTTTCGGGGGTATCGGCCTTTGGTATGTCATATGCATCCGCATGGTGTGTACGCACTACATCATCAACAACGTATAGTATGGTTGGAAATCTAAACAAACTTCCGATTGCCATCTCAGGTTTGGTGTTTTTTGGTGATCCAGTAACGTTTAATAGTATATCAGCCATTTTAATTGGTAAGTTGGAAAAGAAAAAAAAAGAGGTATGATAATGCATTGCAAATGATTTGAATTTAATGTCATTTCATGATAGGATTTATTGCGGGTATGGTTTTCTCGTATGCAAAAGCATATCCTCCTCAAGACACGACAAAGAAGGTCGAAAAATAATAATAATTGATTAATTATAAATGTTCATATGTTTATTTGATTTAAATCCATATAATAAATACAATGAGCTGGTTTGCATCTACTTATTTTACCACTACCCAAATATGTTGCTGAATGTCCACCTGCATGATAAAAACCTGGACAATTGGAACATTCACACTCCGCATTGATGAATTTTTCTTTCTCTCTTTTTTCCTTAAACTTCATTAGGATGGCGACGATCTTGGATTAGTGTTAGAATTTGAATCAGGGGTATTTTGCAAAATGCAATACAAACATCATACGGAAACCCTTTGATTCTGGATTCAGGATTTGCGACCACCCATTAGATTAGCCTCCATCTTGGTTTAGTGTTAGTTGTCATCGTTTATTTCTACACTGAATAAAACATACCTTGTCGTTTTCTTTTTATCAACAATTTCTCTCATATGATTCGTTCGGCCTTTACAGTAAATCGTTTTTATATCCCCCCTTTTAGATCAGTGTTGATTGTCCAGTTTATATGTTATGTTTCTGCTTAAATAAAATATGTCCTTTTTTATTCTTTCAATATTCACATCTACCAAACTCCCTAATATCATTAAAATAGTACGTCAGTATATGATAGGCTATTTGATGTTTGATAATCGAAGTAAGTTTTAAAACCAATAGGCGAAGGACTTGGTGTCATGTATTGTTCTGCAGCAGCTATATTTTCCTGTTTGAATTTGAAATCGCCCAAGTAATTGTGCAATATTGTTCTCAATATTTTCCGCAAAACATTAATATCCTCTTACTCCAGCTGCCAATCCCTGAGTTCTTACATTCTTGCACGCAAAAAAAAAAAAAAAAAAAGTTGGGGGAATCATGCGCATAGATATTTCGGCTAAATATTTATAAGTGGGCGATAAAGGAAGGCATAAAACATAGTACTCTGTCAATAGCTTTTCACAATACAAAAAACCCATACCTTTCATTAATGCTACAATCATTCCATTCACAACATCAAATTGATCATGTAAAATTAAGTTTTATTCAAAAAAAAAAAAAGCAAGAAATATAAAGTGTATCTACAGAAGTGTATAAAATTCTATGCCATATAATACTAATACTGATACTGATAATAACAATGGTGATGATGATATATGATATTAAATCTAATTTAAAAAAGCTAAACTAATCCAAAAAAAAAGAAAAAGAAAAAGAAACCACTTAAGGTAAAACGACCATATGCCAATGCTGATTGATAATAGCTTGAAGGTACCGATGACTGCGGGAGTTTTTATTGTTTGTGTTGAAGTGCAAGGTGCACAAAGTATTGATGGAGGCGATTGTCACGAGTCAATTCCGGGTGAAAAGCGGTGGCCATCAGATGGCCTTGACGTACCGCCACAATTGTTTCAGCATCCGTTTGTCCCACTTTGGATTCCAGACGAGATAAGACTTCGACATCATCAGCCTTGATAGCCGTAATGACAGGAGCACGGATAAAGACGGCATGGAAGGGTCGGTTTTCACCAAGCACAGTAGGAAAGTGCAACATCGTTTCGAAGGAGTCCTTTTGAGTACCAAATTGGTTGCGGTTCACGCAGATCGAGAGTCCACCAAGTAATTGCTGTCCCCCTTTTTTAGCGCCAGTTGCTTCGTCAGCAAGCATGATCATACCAGCACAGGTTCCCCAGGTAGGCTTGTTGCGTACAAAAGCCCGTAAAGGTTCAAGCATGTTGCATCGTTCGGCAATCAAGGCCATCGCTGTAGATTCACCACCTGGAATAATCAGACAATCTACACTGTTGAGTTGTTCTTCGGTACGTACAGCAAGAACTTCTTTCACTGAAGGAATGTTTTGAAGCATATGCATGTGTTCGAGGAAGGCACCTTGTAAAGCTACGTTGTTGTGGGCAAAGAAAAAGTGATTAGTTGGCCAGTCGATCAATCCCTACCATATTCACTCATTATGCTTACCAAGGACACCAACAACAACGGTAGGGGAGGTTTGTTCAGACACCATAGTATTAATACAAAATATTGGAAAGGAAGAAATAAAAGGGAAATCCAAAAAGTTCAACTTTAAGAAAAATAATATGGACCGTGACTCAGAAGAAGAAAATTAAAGAAATTTATTGGATGGCTTTCATCAGTCGGAGATTCAGCGACTGTGGGAAAAAATGAGACGACAGGTGTTGCCCCTCAGAGAAACAAAACCCTGTCGCTGCAAATCAAAGATTAGTACTAGAAGCCCGGTAGTATTCACACTGTACTGTACATACAGGACAGCGTACAGTAGGTACAATGGAAAAGACGATCTGATATAATATTGGAAAAAGTCACTTTTTAGTCATTTCTAGAAACCAAGAATGATTTAAAGATGCATCGATTATCAGGTACCAATTTTCAGGTGAGTATTGAGCAAAAACTGGCTGTTGGGACCTTCAAGTATAATGTATATGTATATAATGTTAACTGTTGATCCCCCCATAATGGTAGCTAGGCGCACGATTTTAAATAGCACACGATACAAGCATTTTTTTCAAAGGCCGCTATGATAATTTTTTGTTTGAAAGCCACAACTCATTTTGCCCACTTTTTTTTTTTTTTTCCTTTGAACATGACAGCCGTAACGGAAAGCGATACAATACCGGTGTCAGACTCATCGCTTACCACTGTAGAACAATTACGTCGACAACTGGAAGCATTGGGGTTGGACACGAAAGGACACAAACCTGAATTGAAAAAACGACTACGGAAGGCGAACAAGAAACTCGAAAATAAGGACAAAAACGAACAAGCTCAAACTAAAAGGTAACCTGAAGTCGAAAAGGCCAGGGATAGGAAACGAGCCAAAGACTAACAGTTCGTTTCTATACATTATGCCTTTTTTTTATAGGACTGATGTGAAAGTGCAACCCTTTGACTATTATCTCTTTTTTGACGTCGAAGCTACATGCGAAGCCGATGGAGGATTTGAATATCCAAATGAAATTATCGAGTTTCCTGTGGTGCTTGTGGACGGGCAATCATTTGAAATTGTAAGTTGCACAAAATCAGTTATATCCATTAACATCAATAAATACCTTTGCTTACTGATATTTACTTAAAGGTTGACGAATTTCGGTCATATGTTAAACCAAGCATCAATTCAACTCTATCCGAATTTTGCATTAGTCTTACGGGAATCACACAGGTAAAGTGTATAAAAACAGGACAGGGGATGAAAGCGTATATTCGCTAATGCCTTTTTTTTTTTTTTTTTTTTTTTTAGGAAACTGTGGACACGAGTCCCGATTTCATTCAGGTACTGGATGATTTCCAAACATTTATGGCAAAGCACGGACTCTTCCAAGAAAAAACTGCATCATTTGTGACAGGTAAGAGCAACGATTAGCTGGATAGGGGGGATATTAAATGGAAACTAGGAACTTACTTTTTTTTTTTTTTTTTAAAACAAGATGGACCTTTTGACATCCGTGATTTTATCAGCAAACAATGTTACCACAGCCAATTGAAGAAACGACCGGATTACTTCTGTCAACCATGGGTTAATATTCGAAAGTTATACCAAGATTTTTATAAAAACAAAAAGTCGAAGAACATTCCCCGGATGCTGGCTGATTTGAACATGGATTTTGAAGGACAACAACACTCTGGTTTGGACGATGCCAGAAACCTGGTCTATATTGCAAGAAGAATGAAATCGGATGGTTGTCTTTTCAAAACAAATATACGGTGGATTCCTGGAAGGCGGCGCAAGCGATAATGATCTTCGTACAACATGATTGGTGACTCTTTAGTTTTATATCCATAGTTTAGATTTGTAGTTGGTTTTATTGTATATTTTGTATATATAGACTTTTTTTTTATCTTTTATTGTATGTCAATAAACGCACTGTTCTCTCTGCAATCTTCGATTTTTATGTTACTCAAAAAAATAGGTTCAAAAATATGAACTATATATGACAATGGGAATAGGTTTTGGTGAGGATGGGGAATGAAATAAATAGGACTCAAGTAGCCTGTAGTGGAAGTATTTTGGATTTAGTTTTATGTGACAGGTAGTCTTGCGGTAGCTAAAGTATGAAGGATATTAGAAAATTCGGTTGAAGATGGCGATTTGCAGAAACTGGCTCAACTAACGGCGTGACTTTTTAAAACCACCCCTCACTGCACAACCCCCTCCTTTGCCGCGCCTCAGAAAAAAAACGTCGGTGTGTTGTCGATGTAGTGTACGCTCATGTAGACATTTCTTTATTCAAATTTAATTTTTTTATTTTTTTTATTCTAGAATATTTTAATTGCCAGGTTATAAAAGTGGGAAGTAACTATTTCCGAGTACAGGCACAAAAGCCGGTACATCGGGGCTATCTGTGATCTTTTAACGATTTTTTCTTTTTTGTTTCACACTTTCACATTTTATTTTAAAACACCGCCTATTTTACAATAGACTTTTCAAGAGATTTATGATTTTCCATCTCCTTTTTTCTTTTTCTTTTTTTCTTCACACATACCAAAACGTTTCTCACGCTTGACAATGTCAGACACTACTAATGTTGCCACGGTTGCCATTGTTGGAGGTGGGCTTGTTGGCTCTTTGAACGCTATTTACTTTGCTCAACGTGGTTGGAAAGTTGACCTTTATGAACTTCGAAAAGGTAAGGAATGAAGAGAGCTTGCTTGTCCCTCGATACAAGTTGGAAGAGCTATTTGGCATATATTAACTGAGTATATTTATATATAATATATTATAGATATGCGCTTACCCGAACAGAAAAAAGCGCAGCGAGGCAAATCCATCAATTTGGCCTTATCTGAACGTGGTCTTAGCGCTTTACGGGGAACAAGTCTTGGTCTCGAAAAGCTCATATTAGAATCCGCTGTACCTATGCATTCCAGAATGGTCCACCTTGGTCAAGAAGGACATCAAATGTCTCAAGCTTATTCCATACATGGTGAGGTACGTAGAATAGGGAATGAAATTAATAAAGCTCGTTTTTGTTGTCGTATCCTAATAACACGCACTTATATATTTTTAGCATATTAACGCTGTTGACCGTGCTCGCTTGAACGAACTTCTATTGGATCAGGCTGAAAACTTGGCAAATGTTGATATCCATTTTGAGCATGAATTATATCAAGCTGATTTCGGAAAAGGATCTATGGTGTTCTTACAAGGGTAAAATGAACATGATATGATTGCTGTATACAGTGATGGTGAAAAACTGGTCATAAAAACCAACTTCATTTCTTTATATAGGGATGACAAAATCAAGGTGACCAAAGAAGCCGACTTCATTGTAGGTGCAGATGGTGCGTATTCCAAGATGCGTGCCCAAATGATGAGAAAAATCAGGTAATGAATGCTATGAAAATATCATGTTTTGCACAGGCAAATTGACGTCTTCCACCAATTCCATTGTTTTCTAGAATGAACTACGAACAAGAATACATCGATACTGGTTATTGTGAATTGTATATGCCTCCAAAGGTAGTGAATGGTGTGGATACCTATGCTTTAGATCCCAATCATTTACATATCTGGCCTCGTCACAGTTTCATGTTGATTGCTTTACCCAATCCCGTAAGTCAACAGTATGATTTATATCTTTGTTTGATACCGAAATTTTTACTTTTTTTTTTTTTTTTTTTTTTTTTTTTTTGCGGCTATTTGCATAATCCATAATGAATATATTGTGCGTTAGGACAAATCATTTACATGCACATTGTTCATGCCTTTCGACATGTTTGAACAAATCAACAGCAACACCAAACTGATGTCTTTCTTTGAGACCAACTTCAAGGATGCTATCCCATTAATTGGCAAAGACCGACTTGTGGACGATTATCAAAGCAACCCACGTGGCGCCCTTATATCAATCAAGACTTCACCTCATCATATTAGCGACAAGGCGGTTATTGTAGGTGACGCTGCTCATGCGATGGTCCCCTTTTACGGCCAAGGCATGAATTGTGGGTTCCAAGATATTGAAGTCTTCCATCAAGTCTTTGATCAGCACCACGTCCGACCTGTTCTCTCTCATGATGGCACTGTTCCAGGCTTGCGGGAGGCATTAGCGGCTTATTCTGATGAACGTGTCAAGGATGCTCATGCTATTTGCGATTTGGCGATGTACAACCATTATGAAATGCGATCTGCTGTGACCTCTATGCGATATTTGGCTCGAAAAAAGCTTGAGGGCTGGATTCACTACTATATGCCCCGGATCATCACCCCACTCTACTCTATGGTCAGTTTCTCTACCTTGCCATACTCTCAAGCTGTCCAACGTTGGCATCGACAATCATTTTGGTTGAACATGGTTATGGGTTCGTTGGCTGTTACCTCTACCTCTGTTGCCGGTTATGTTGTTTGGCGAATGCTTCATGGCTCATCTTCATCATCTAGACTATCTTTACCCCCTCCTCCTCCTCCTCCATCGTCTGGTCGATCAGTATTTATTCCTGGCGTTGTTTCTTCGGGTATCAAAACAACAGCTAATGTGGTCAACTCATCTGTGGCGTCAGTTGGAAACCTTGCTTCTACTGCTGGTTCTTCTTTGGGCATCAACCGTGATACTGTAAACCAGGTTCAAGATCAAGTCAAATCTGCTGCTGGATATGTGACTCAATGGTGGTGGAAATAGATTAGTTAGTTTTTAGTTTAATTTTACTTGTACTTGTTTAGTGTATATGATTATGATTGTATCAATAAAGACTATGTTTGTTAGACATCATTTTATATGTTGAAGAAAACTATGAAATCATAAAGAATTGCTTATGTGGTACATAGGGGAAATGGGTGAGCGGAAGACAATTGGGCGTTGTTTTTATTGGTGTGGTGTTAAGCTTTATATGGACAGTACATAGCTTTATTGCTTTTACCAAAAAAAAAAAAAAAAAAAAAAGAAAAAAAAAAAAGGAAAAAAGAAAAAGGGGGATGGATGATGTGATTTGCTATAATCTAAAAGAGGAGAAAACGAGTTGCGATGTTGTTAAAAATCTCCTATGTGGTGGAAGAAACCAACTGGGGTGGTCTTTTGGGTATGATACATTCTGCAGAAATGTAAAAACAATTTAGGTCTGCGTAAAATGCTAAGATTGGTTATTTTACTTGATAGCAAAACTTTTATCACGTTATATAATAGTAAGGAAGAAAGTTATGTGGGTGCTGGCGATTTCTTTAGAAAGGTATTGGGCAATCGGACTCGACGATGGACAGCTTTGACTACGGGGCCGAGGAATCGCAACAACAAGATGTTCATTAAAAAACTAAATGTTTATGCGGGTAAACTAAGTGTCTTCCAGTGCTCCTCAATTATCATATTTTTATACATCCATCGATTCTATTTTTTTCCGCATCCTTCATTGTATCTTTTTTTTTTTTTTTGTACCAATACTGTATGTCAGCTTTTTTTCTTTTTACAAGAGCATATGTGGGTATATCAAATCGGCAAGGCTAAGTACCACATCATAAACGTCTGAGAAACGATGTAAAAATAAAAAGGAAAGCCATATTGTAATCAGAAGTGGATAAACTTTGATAACAAAATCAAGCGATGCGGTATCATGATACTATTTGAAGGTAAGAAATATAGGAGAGTGCACGGGTATGTGAATATCATACTGTAGAATAAACATATGATACAGTATCGTAAGATAATCGAGTCCAGTCAACGAAGGTTTAGTAAGCTCTCCTATGGTGAGTAATAAACTGTTCTAGAAGTGAACAGGAATAAACTACTCTAAATAGAATTGCTCAATATTGTCTGAAAATACATCAAGAAAAGAACAACTGTATTGACGTTGTTGAACGATGGTAAGGCCTTCCATCTTTATATCAACCAAGCCAAATCCTCACATACAAAAAAAAACAATTCAGACCCCGCCCACGTGGATTTTATTTTTTCTCCCAATTTTTTTTTCCGCTCTCTTTCTTTCTTTTTTCATCATTCTTCATAATTCTGACTCCTAAGGAGTTGTGTTGGACTTAGATTAGTGTCATGACTAGTTTATAAGTGTTTTCAGCTCAGGGATTACAACAAGCATGGGGAAACCCTTTTATTTTGGATCCAGGATTTTAAACTACCATTAGTTGAACTTTTTGGGGTCTCCATTATCTTAGTTTGGTATTAGTTTATCATTGTTTGTATCTACATTCGAATAAAATATGTCTCTTTTTATATACTTCAATGAAAAAAATGTCCCAATACCCTATCTCATGCATTGTGCAATAGACCTCTTTTTATACGATCATCCTTTTTGATTAGTGATGACCTTTGCTGTGCATCAATAACAAAAGTCCATTTTGTATTTCTCGTGCCTTGTGTAGTACATTAACTCCCATTTTACAGTGGCTCCATTAGATTAGTCTTGGTTATTCTTCAAATCTCACAACAGTCTCCCTCATGCTTCCTGCAATAGCTCCTTCACATTAAATCATTCGTTACGATGCACCATTCATTCGTCTTCAGTTTTTGTAACTACCAATATGCTTCAATAAAATATGACTATACATTCTATGACTCACTCATCGGATAGTGAAAAACATTGGTATTGTAGCTGTTTCGCTAATATCATATAAACATTTCTCTCCAAATCACCCACTATGACTACTTTTCCCTCCTAAAAGCCCAGGAACTAGTTAAAAATCTTATGCACCAATTACTCACCAAAAAGAGCCATATTCCTTCTTGACGAATCATATCAATGGGACCGGAGTCTGTTTGACAGTTCTACTTCACTCAATATGGAACATTGTCGCATCCCACTAAACTGGATGTAACTGTGTATATCGAGCTCGCTATTTTTCCCATGTGGTATAATAATAATGGCAACAATAACGATAAAAAGTCCCACACTGGTGCCAGTTGAGTCCAAGGGTCCGGCTACTGAGGTGCAAAATGACAGAGTTGTCTAATCCTATTAAACCACACATCATCCACCTCTCCTCTAATTCCCAGTGTACCATTTTTTATTTTATTTTTATTTTTTGGAAGTGTAAGAATGTCAATCCCGCGCAAAATCTTTCTTTTTTTAAAAAAAAGATTGGGTCGTGGCATTTGGGCTGGTATCAATGAAGATTACGTTTGTCAAACAAGATTTTTATTGAATATCATATGTGTATCATAAATAGTAATCATAATAATGATAATAATAAATTGATGAGGACAAATGGATGACATGTCTATTAAAAAAAAAGGAGGGTAAGCCCTACTTATGACAATGAAAATAAGGGGTACTAGCTAGGTATGTGATGAATATATGTAAAACTAAGGTATCTAATGTAATATAAAGTAATGAAGGGACAGGAAATAAGGGAAGAATGGCGTACTATAATAAATAATGAAGATCCAATGATTTTTCATATTGAATCGCTCTCTCCACGCATTCCACCAACGTGTTGCCTTGTATATCAGGTCCTTTGCTATCATAGACGCCTGTGGGATAAATCATTTCCTTGTTTGTCAAAAATACAGATCGCATGCTGACATTTTTAGCTCCTTCCAAGTCCCATGATACACTCGACACCATATAGAAGTTCTACCATAGTTAAATAGTCAGTACTTCACTTTTTCATATTTGCTTCTATACTTACCTCAATTCTCTGTGTACGACGGATTGTGACACGCATAATCTGGGCATATACCTTGGGATGGGGTTTTGCAACTACCAAAAAAAAAAAAATTATATTCAGCGCAACCGACCCGCGATTCCTCAGCTATGATAGCACCACTTCTACTACCACTCTAGTTTAGCTTACCTTTCAATTCATCGCAGCTCATGACAAATACTGGTCCCAGCCTTGTTTTATCATTGCTGTCGGTATTGTTATGATTCAGTTTGCATAAGGGTTGACCGTCGTTTTCTTCATCCACTACCACACCATATTTTTTCAGATAATTCCATGTATCAGTTTTGTCGCCTTGTGTAAGAATCCAAACATTCCATCCTTGAGCTAATGCCAATCCTAAAGCTTCCAGTGATTCAAGTGCAGGTGTAAGTTTTTTTCGGAATGTGTCCACCACCCGATGGATGTTGTCTTCCAAAGGTAGTATCCCCAGAGACTTGTAGACAGCCCTCGCCAGAGTGCCATGCAAAACTTTTATGAATGAGCGATAGAGTCCAGAATGCGATGCTGCCACGTAGTCCATCATAGCTGTATGATACCAGTCTTCAAATAATGTCACTGCATCGCGGTGCTGTTCTAAACCTTTTTCCTGCCAAGTCTGCCAGATAACATTAATCACTTCATCAAACCGTACAAGCGTATCTACAACGATTCACAAAGGAGAGGGTATATGTCAGGATATCACCATTAACTATGTATTTATTTAATTCACTTTACCTAAAAAGTCGAATACGATCGTAGGCATATTGAGAGTTAATTAAAAAGAAAAACAGCGTGAAGAGAGTGAAGAGAGCCCAAAAAAAAAAAAAAAAGGAAGCATGATTTTTTCCGAGTTGCGCAAGCATTTGAACCCCATTTTTGTTAAAAGAAAAAAAATGCTTAAATTAATTTTATAAGGTTTACTTTATTAACAGTGAATCGCTTGGGAAGAAGTCACCTCCCCCTTTTTTTTTTTTTTTTTTTTTTTTTTTTACTAGTCTTTCCACTATAACCAAGAGAATTGGCGTCTTATTAATATTAATTGTTTTTATCTTTTTGATAGCAGGCAGTCAATTCACTTGTCAATAAACGTTTGACTTTGAGTTTCTTGGAAGAAAAAGCTTTTTTTAGCATACTGTCAATATACAGATGATACGGCATGGAAACTTGTAGTAGAAATGCTAATGTATGCTTACCTGTGGAATAAATTAATACCTCTTTTATTTATATTACATTGGTGCCTCTTTTCTTTTCTTTTTTTTTTTTTTTTTTTGCGGAGGGCGGGGCAGCAACATATCATGCCTCTCTGACTGTGATTGGAAGCCGAATAAATGCATTGGAACACACATGCAGAACGCGGGATTCACAGGGTGCTCTTTTACCCATCTTCCTTTTTTTTTTTTTTTTTTTTTTTTTTTTTTTGTTGTCCTTCTATTTCCATATGAATGGCGTCAACATAAATATTGTCACTCTAATGATAAGAATGTACTCTAAGGACACATGCTTGGCAATGGGTGGGAGATATTAACTATTCATTGCCGCAACGTAGTAATTTGTGATGGATAGGAAGGTAAGTGAGCAAACGGAGCCGACGTATTTGCTAATTTTTACATTTTCTCTGGTAAAGGATGATTAACTTTGGCTTCCTCTCCTTTAGTTTTAGCGTCCTTTTATTTTATCCATTTTGTTAGTTTATGTTTTTCTCATTGATGCTTTTAATAAAACTTTTTTTTTGTTTTCTTGTATACAGGTTCTCCATGCCATTGTGTTTATTTGGGTACGGTTTCCTTTTTTTTTTTTTTTTTTTGTGTGTGTGTGTTTGAAGTGTTGCGATAGGGGAATAGGGAAAGTGATGATACATGCAAAATCGGTGATCCTGATTTTAGTAAATACGTCCAAATAGTGACGATGGTGACAAAACACAAAGAAAAAAAAAACAAATGACAAATGAATCCTTTTTTTGGGGATGGTTGGTTGCATGCAAAGCAGTGCTTTCAGCCGAAAACCGGTTTTATTTGCAGGGGCAAGTAGCAACGGTGAAGGAATATAAGTAGTATACCTCACATTATTCGCAATGCGAAGAATCATACAGTACGTTGTAAATTTGTGGGTTTGTGTACATCTAGGTCTGTCTTTTAGGAAAGACCATTGTTTATTGTTTATACGAAAAATATGACTTTTTTGCTATTGTATCTCCAAATTCAACCCATATAAAAAAAAAAAAAAGTTAGTTTGGTGATACCTAAACTAAATATCTCAAAGAAAGAGAGACGTTGTGTTTCTAGTGTAACATAAACCATAAAAAAAACCAGATGATGGATTGGAATGTTTGTGATCATGATCAGTAAAATTGATATTTTTATTAACGGAAGATTGGTTTTACAAGATAAATGATAATTTTATAAAGATGAGGCTAAAAAAAGACTAATGTATAATATGTATATATAATATTGATAACAAAGAGAAGATGATGGATGATGAGTGGGGTAAAATCAAACAGGCGAATATTGTGAGAGAGATGGGAAAAGGGAATGAGTATACTAAAGGATGAAGAATAAATTGGGGGCAAAGAATAAAATAAAATAAATAGAGATTGTGTATATTTATATATATCTATATATAAAGACTATCAATATCTAGGGTTGTGTCTATTTACTAAAGGTCTTGACGACCGGAAGGTATTTGGTGAGGGGGAGGATACTGGTATTGTTGTTGCTGTTGTCGGTGCAAGCGATGACGTTGACCGAGAAGGTAAATAAGAAGGTCGTCGTACCTATAGAAAAGGAGTTGAGTCAAATCTGTGTATTCTTTTTTCTTTTTCTTTTTCTTCTTTTTTTTTGCAGTTTGTAGATATTGCGGTTTTTTTATATCTATACTACTTACATTGTATCCAGACGGAGATGAGGAGATTGGTGTAAAGTAAACTCCATAAGGAGAATATCGGTACCTGCCATTGTTGTCCATTGTCATTGATGAAGAATTCGGAGATATCATGCTGTTGCTGTTAATATTATTGTTGTTGTTGTTTGTTGATGCAGTGCCAAATGATAGAGTGTTAGAGTGGGGAGAGTATCTTGGCGTAGTCATCATGGCAGCAGCAGCAGAGAGACAGTTGTTTGACGTTAGCGAAGATCGGCGTCGGCGGTATTGTTGTTGTTGATAATGAAAAGCATGAGGATGACTATTGTTGTGATAGGAAGAAGACCTTGGTGATGATAATGATGATGATGACGGTGAGGTTGATTTCAAAAACGTTTTTTGCTTGGCTTGAAGATTCATGCTTTTTGGTGTTGACGTTGGTGATGGAGATGGTGAAGGCAAGGATGGTTCTTGTTGAGTGGGTTTTTCATTCGTCTCTTTCTGGTGGTCAGACAAAGTACAGTTTGTTTTCAAAGGTGCTGGACGAGGAGACTGGACAATTGCTGGTTTTTCTTGTTGCTGCAGTAGGTTTTTCATTTGTGTAAAAAGCTGATGCTTTTCTTCCTTGAGTTGTTTAATTTTCAGTTCCAGTTGGTGAGCATTCCATGACTCTGATAATAAAGGGGTTGTTGTTGTTGAGGATAAAGACGATGATGACGCGTCCAGCGCGGCTAATGAGGCAGAAGCAGTGTTGTTTGTAGGAGGTAATGAGGAGATGGTGGACACGGCATCGTCTTCATCATCATAGACTTCGTCTCGATGAGTATCCATATCAATATCCATAGTATCGACTTGTTGCTTCTTTTGATATTCCACTGGCGGAGAAGGTAATCCATGGTCCAACAAAGAAGGTGTTTTGGTTGCTGGCGATAATAGTGGAGAAGAAAAGGAAGATGTTGAAGGATTGGATCTGGGAGAAGCCGGTGAAGAAGTTTGAGGCGCAAGCGTATTTTCTTGTTTCTTCTGATGGATACGTTTAAGGAGAGTAGATCGAATAGCATTCAAGTTGGTGGGTGGTTGGAAAGCCAAAGTTTTTGAGCAAGAAGAATCAACAATAGACATGACGAAATAAGTTTAAATAAATAAGGATGAAAAGGAAGAATTAAAAGATGGAGAAAGAAAGGAAAAGTAAAAAAAAAAGGATTCTTTGCGATTTTTTTTTTTACTTTCTGCGTTTTTCAAAGTCCGTGTGTTGTATTCTTTTTTTTTTTTGGAAACACACAACCCACACCACCAACCTCAGCCAAAGGAGTTGGTCATGTGGACCCATTTCTAAAATGGCATGGATTATCAAATAAGCATCAAGATGAAGATGATATACCTTCTGGTTTACCAAGCTATATAAATTGCCAAAGACAAATATAATTTTTCTTTACTGCTGTTTCTACAGTTAAAGAGCAACCATGAATAAGGGAACTAGACCGCCTCTCTTAATAACTGTGAAAGTGTCAAAACAAAAATAGAGTTCGAGACTAGACCTTGTTTTCAGATTCCGATATATTGGACACTTTTTTCGTTTTTGTTTGATGTCAAAAAGCATAGCACACAACTCCTTTTTCTTTTGCCATAGATAATATACTTACAATTTCTTTGTCATAGTATTTATTAGGAAGAGTGCAGCCTTACATGCATGATTAATGCATTTGACTCCTTTTTTGTTGTCGACATAGTTTAAAAAAGGATATGACCAGTCACACATTTCCAATTTTTTACATACATCCTCTTATTATTATTTTCATTTTCATTTTCATTTTTTCTAGTTTTGATAAAAGACAGAACTGTCATCAGACCGCGAAACTATCGTACTGGGCAAATAAGCGGTACAACAGCATTATATAAGTCGGATTATTTCCATCTGGGCTCGTCTCAGGAAATGCAGCATCTATGTAAAAAGATACGCATGCAAAAACAAGTCGAAATTTTATGTAAGTTGAAGAAAAACATTAAAAACATTGGGCAGTGGAGGAGCTCTTTTATAGCCAAAAAAAAAAAGAAAAAAAGGTGGCTTGTAGGTTTTATATAACACAAAATTTTTCAATTCAGGAACCCCGACAAAACAATAACCAATGATAATCAAACAAACAAATATTTTTTTTATTTTTTTTATAATGTAAAGCAAAAAAAGAATGAGAATGGTGGGGGGGAGGGTATACAAATATACTAAATGGAAATGAGGAATAAAAACTAAAAATGATGAGAGTAGAAGGAGGGGGGTCGGGGAAGAGGGTAGTCAGTGCCAAATCATCTACCGAGATGAGCCAGCTCTCGATAGGGTCTAGAAGGAGGAGGGTATGGGCCATGGAGAATGATGCCGCAAGTTTTCTTGAAAAAACGATGCCATTTTGATTTCCTTTTCTTGATGTTACCTAGCCGTTTTGATAATTTTGGGGAAGCAATAGAAGACGCTGTACTTGTCACCATTACTCGATAAGGTTTAAGCCAGGGATGGAACATGACAAGATCCAATGATGCACGCGATTGTTCGGGGGCCAGCATCCTTCGCAATAAATCCTTGACATCTACAAGTATAGTATTTTTCAGTCATCCATTTTAAATCTATATCCCTCCTTAAAAGAAAAAAAAAAAAAGACACCCCTCCCCCTCCACCCAAACTTACCTTCAGATAAATGTTCGGGTATAGTAAAATCAGCATGTAACATTTTTTTGGCCAATCTGCGATCATCAGGTGCCTTGAATGGATAATTCCCCACCAACATTCGATATAAGGAGATTCCGAGTACCCAGACATCAGATAATCCACGACTACAACTGGCATGAAGGAACATTTCTGGTGGAATATATTGTGGGTTTCTACATAAAATAAAATAGCAATCAATATTTTTGATTTTTCTCACAGGCTATTTTTATATATACCCACCCAGTAAAGGGGCAATCCGATTCTTGACCATTGACTAGAACCAATCTAATTGCATTGATATGATCCCCTTGGAAGATAACTTGCATGGTGCTAGGGATATTGGGTTTATTTTGGAATTGATGAGTTGCCTGTACCATTTTTGAGAATTTTCGTTTACAATACAATTCATTTCCAACGATTGCTGGGTGTGATGATGACCCGTCTGAATCAAATGACTGCCGTTGAAGGTGATGCCAAGTTGTATTAACTGTTGGTGGTGGTACGTTACATGAATTGTTGGATGAATTGGAGCTGCTTTTACTATGTCTAGGTTGCCGGGATTGTTCTTGTTGGGGTTGCTGAAGTGATAGTGGCGAAGGAGATGATAATGATGATGATGATAAAGATGATTCTGGCCGATAAGTGGGGTTCAATTCATGATCGAAAGGTTGCAATTCAATCGATTTTGCAGTTATTGGTGATGATGGGTCGTTGGATGGAAGAGATTTTGCAGGTGATGTTGGTTCATTTGATGAAGATGAATAGTTCCTGGAATCAAGAGGTGAATCGCCAACCGAAGTTCTATTGTTGGTGTTGGATGCCATGGCAGATGATTCGTTTTCTTCTAATATAGGATCGAGGGGCCGAGAGCAAAAGTCGGTGTAAAGAGGATGATATGTTTGTTGCTGTTGTTGTTGTTGGTGATGGTGGTGGTGATTATATTGAGTTTGATGAGTAGTAAGAGGGGTAAAAGCAAAAGGTCGATGCTAGATATTATTATTATTATAATAATAAATACCAACAAGGAGAATTCAAAGAGGCAGGGGAAGAGAAAAAGAAGGGGGAAGAAAGTGGCGTGAGTTTCAAATAAAAGGAAATATCATCAAATAGGTGCATAAAACAAGAATATTTTGTGCTTACCTCAAACATGGGTGCCAGAGCAGCTCCAGGTGTCACTGCAATGGTATCTGCATGAGAGAAGAAGGTCGGAAGTGGTGGTTGATCAGGTGATAACATTCGCCAGTCATGAGCAGGAGGCGTTGTTGTACTAGGTAGTTTTGATACCGAAGATGAAGGTGATGACACATTGGTCGTAGTGTTGGAAGAAGTGTGCCCTGACCGTAACGTTGTCTTTTTATCCATTTTTTGCACTTTACTATTAATTTCATAGGAAGACGTGTCGTGCAACATCCATCAAAGTAAAGGAATGTATTTTAAAGGAATGGAGGGAGGATGGAAGGGAGGACGACGTAAAAGGGCGAGAATGGAGGAACAATCGAAAATGAATAAGAAATAGAATAAAACAAAATAAAATAAAAAAGAAAAGAAAGATTATTTGATGGGCGGATATCGGAGGTTCAAAATAGCAAGTTCATCAAGTTTTGCTCGAGCTTGGAATACTATTACGGGAAAGCAAGGGATCTTACATGTGATTTGGGGAATAACAGTTCATAGAACTAAGGATGTTTGTAACGCCACATTTTATTATTAGGTATTATGAAATCGTTGCTTTTATTGTATACAGTACGAATAATATTTTCTCTTTGTATTATATGGAATATTACAGTTGTCAAGTGCAAATTGATTGCTAATTTCTTTTTATAGACATGATCAAAGGAGTACATAAATATATTGGATAGTAAGACTAAATTCATTATCCTGTTGTTGTTCTGATATTAATAGACACTCCCTCTTTTTGAATGCCTCGACACTTACAACATTTGGCTTGCACCAAAGGGGTGGATTTGAACTTTGTTTTTCTTGTCAATGTGTGCGGGTAAAATTTCCCATAGTATTCAATGATATGCCTGTAAATTAAAAAGGATTAAAGATAATCACCATGATGAAACTCGGGGTTTTTTTTATGATGCCAAACAGCTTTTTTTTAATTATATATCTTGTACAGTACGTATGAGTTTAACAAGATGAAATTAGCAATACATTACCATATGATAGAGTATTGCTACATATGTTGCAAAAATAAAGACCCTCATTTTCAAATTGTTTTTTCAACCTAACTATTTCATTTTATACCAGAATCATAAGGATAGGAGGTGCTGCCGTTACGAGTAATATCAAACGCATTTATGTACTTTACTGTTCTCCCTGATTCATTTTATTCGTCGTGCCGCGTCGAACCGCCGTTATCAACCTCCTTTCTTGGACCGTTATGTCTGACGCTACGAGGCAAAAAAAAAAAGATCCCCGGATGTGGTCAAAGTAAAGCATTGCATGAATTGATCTGCATGGCTCCTTTCTATTTTTCTTCTCTCTCTTACGTCTACCTCCATACGTTATCATGCTTCTTTTTTGTGAGTATCGTATGCTTAAATTTCTTTTGCTAAACTATATGTAATCAGGTTAAGCAAGAACGTAAAGTGAGTCTTGGTTATTGCAATTTATCATGTTCAATATCAAAAATATTATCCACGTTTGCAAAATAAATAAATAAAACATCCCCCTGAAACTTCAGAAGAAAAGTAAATAGTCTTACATAATGAACTTGCAAGCAATATCTGATAGGACTCGCATAAATAACAACTACAATAGCGATATTGCTCACTGCCCGATGGTTAAGAGGATGGTTAATAAAAAAGGATATATTTTATTGAAGCAGAATTAGTATGATAGATCCAAAAACTAAGACCGCGCGATTTATTGTAGCAAAAAAATATGATGGAAGTTCAACTGAACGAAGCATAAGGGAGACTAATATGAGATTTGAAGAATGCTCAATACTAATCTAAAGGGAAGATGGAAAAATAGGAATCTGTTGTTCAAGACATGAGAGAGACAAGTAATACGTTTTTCATTGAAGCAAGTAGAAAGAGACGCACTTTATTCAGATATAGATATGGATTATGGACAAACTAATGCTAAAGTAAACAGATGAAGGCTCTAAATCCCAACTCCAAAATGAAAGGGTTTCTCCATGCATGTTGTAATCCCTAATTTGAAACCCTTCTAAACTAGTCCTAACGCTAATCCAAGTTCATCATAACCTCAAACAAGTTAAATGGTGAAGAAGAAATGGAAAAGAGAGAAGATCGTGGAAAACAAAATATCATGTGTGCGGGATTTGAATTGTGTTCCCTTTTTTTTGCATCAACCTATGATTTCAGTACTGCACTATGCCCAAAATAACATAACAGAAGACAACGCTAACAGTATTTGTAGTAGAATAAATTTTTATTCAAGTGATATGAAGTAAAATTAAGTGAATGTAAATTGTACAATATGTAGAGGTAAAAAAAAAAGCTTAAAAAAAGGATGATCAAGAATGATGATAACTATAATAACAAAAAAAAAATCTATAAACTAACGTCTACCCTTACGCTTCCAGTAAACACAGCCAATAAATACAATGACGTTGAAGATGAAGAATCCAGCCAAGATACCGACATTAGTCCACTTGTTGCGTGTGCCCCATTCAAAGCGAGACATGTAAAATTCAGGACCAGACGAGTAGGTGCAGTAGCCACATTGTTCAGGTTGCATGGCATCAGGGTTGGAGATATAACCAGGAGTTAATGGGTTGCTGAAGAAGTTTTTGGTGTATTCGCCGCAAGTTTGACCAGGAGGAGGAGAGAAACGCACCAAATCATCATCATGACATTCCACAATCAGATGCTCCAATTCGTTGACAGTCAAACCTTCAATGTAGTAATGGAAAGGATCCAGCCAGTACATCCAGGCGCTCCAGAAACGAGGCATAGCAGAAGCAGGTTGCATCAACCCGGCAAAGAGGATAAGCATGGACATAATTAGAGGGTTACTGTATATTTATAAAAAAAAAAAATTGGTCAGTTTCTTCGTCCATTATATGACGTACTAGTATTTTTTTTTCTTAATTACATAACACTGGCCAACGTTGGGATTTCACACACTATTTAATTTGGACGAAAATAAAACAGTTAAAACCTGAAAAGTACACTATTTTTTTTTTTTTTTTTTTTTTTTTTTTTACCTGCTGCAATGATAAATCCAAGGGTAACAGCCCATAACACAACCATAAGGAAGAGAAGATAGAAGTATCCTCCAGCTTGAGCTTCACCAGACATACCAGCAGTCCAATATAAACCACACATGAAGGAGGCAGCGAAGAAGAGAATGTAAGGAATTTCAACAAGCACAGCAGATAAAGCCCAAGGGAACCATGAGTAGTATCTGGAAGCATATTCACGACGGAAGTAAATACGTTCGACCATAAACTTAGGTTGGGCCAAAATAATCAAAGTGAACGCCATGATGAAGGTGGAGAAGAGCGCAAAGAGCTTGTTTTGTAAATCAGAGACAGAGTTTCCAAGTTTCCAGTAAGTGAAACCAGTGATCAAGGCGGTTACCATGATGTTAATGAAACGACCAACATTGTAATCAGGAGAGCGCCAGTAAGCCAAGGCCATACGCTTGTGCACCAAACGGAATTGTGTCCAAAGAGGAGTAGCGTAGGTATCAGCTTGTCGAGTAGGATTGGTGTCAGCAGTGTTGTGTACTTCATCAAGTTCAGCTTCGAGTTCCTTGGCTTCCTTGGAGTTTGCCCAGACATCTGCCCAGTTTTGAGTCACCTTACCAGCAGTACCAGCACCCACGACTTCCAAAATATATTCAGCGGGATTGGCTTCAGGGGAACATTTGGGACCACCGTTGGATTCAAAGTAGTTGATCATAGTATGAGCATCGGGTCCAATTTCACCATGGTAAGCAGTACGACCACCACGGACAAGCAACAACAGATGATCAAAGTGTTCGAAAAGAATAGCAGAAGGTTGATGGATGGTACACAAGACAGGCCAGCCAGCATCAGCCAATTTACGAATGAAACGGATAATGTTGTAAGATGATTGAGCGTCTAATCCAGAAGTAGGTTCATCCAAAAAGAGCAATTGAGGTTTACCGACCAGTTCCATACCAATAGTCAAACGCTTGCGTTCTTCCACAGAGATACCAAAGCCAGATTCAACATCACCAATTTGAGCATCGGCAATATCTTCCATTTCCAAAAGGGTCAAGATGGTTTCAACATAGTCATTCTTTTCTTCGGTGGGAACGTCCGAAGGTTGACGGAGATAAGCAGAGAATCGGAGAGCTTCGCGGACGGTGACAGCAGGTTGATGCACATCCATTTGTTCACAGTAACCAGTGATACGTTCAAAGTCAGTCATGAGAGATTCACCATTCAAGTAGACACGACCTTCGACCTTTCCAAGAGTCTTTCGACGAGCGAGCACATCGAGCAATGTAGTTTTACCAGCACCAGAGGAACCCATCAAAGCGGTAAGATGACCAGGTTTGACAATACCGCCAATATCGTTGAGCAATTGAAGTTCACCACCCTTGACAGGAACAGTATAATTCACATGTTGCCAAGAGAAGGTAGTACCAGTAGAAATGGCGTCCATGTTTTCAGTAATTTGAGCTTGCTTGCGACGACGTTCATCTTCTTCTTCGGCTGTGCGAACACGAGGAGCTTTTCCAGGCAAGTAAAGACGAGTAAGATTACCACCCTTTCCACCACCTAAAAATTCCATAGCAAGAGCAGTAGCGATAGTAAATACAATGAAGAATCCAACGACAGCCACGAAGTCAGGTGCCCACATTTGACTAGGTTCATAGGAGAGGTATTGTCTCAAGTAGTTGTCACCCAGTACATAGCTTTGGCCAGGTACACCACCTTGCATGGTACAAGTCTTGTAGTTCCAATCATCATAGCCAGGACCATAGGGGACAGCATTTCCGAGACCTTCGCAAGTGTATTGTTGTCCTTTCATTTCGTTGATCAGAAGTGTTTTGTAGCCATAGGTGATAGGATTGATCCAATAAATCCAGAACAGCCAGGGATGCATTTTGTTGTAAGGAATGACATAACCGGTGTAGGTGACGAGAGCAATCAATAACACACCACTGACTTGAGTTGCCACAAAGAAGGATTTGGAGATAGCACCAAAGAATCTGAAGAAGCCGTTCATAGTCATGTTGATAAAGAAGAGTAAGATGAAGTAGGTGAAGAATCGGCCAGCTGTCAGGTTCAAACCCATCATAAAGTAGGTACATAATTCAAAGAGAAGAACTATAATCAAAAGGAGCAAGTTAGTTATTTCCAAGTCCGAAGTCATCATTTACCATTATTATATTTTTTACTTACCTTGAGCCAATGCGTATGGAACATCCATGACCACTTGGGCAATATAGTACGCAGATGGTCGATACATGGCATAATGCTTGTGTTTTTCCAAGATAGGTCGACCCATCAAAAATCGGACAAGTTCAGATTGGGAAATAAAGGCATTGAAGAGTACAGCAAAGAAAAGGGCACCACCACGAGAGAAAGCACCTGTACCAGTCATAGGAATCATATAAAAGCAAGAAGCAGTGATAAGACCTTGAATCAAGATAGTACCATAACGAGAAATCAAAGCTTCAGAATCCTTGATGAGAAGATGATATTGACGGATAGTGAGAGCCTTGACTTGTTGATAGAAGGAAGCAATGTATGGGGAAGACCGGGAGGTATGCTTTTGGTGTTCTTGATTGACGGCATCACGGAAAGCATCACCATGACTTTCTTGTTGTAATTTGTTTTCATAGTCTTGCAATTCGGCCATCATTTGCTTGTGGATATCGGATTTGTAATAACATTCTTGGAAGTCAGAGGCATGTTGAGGAGCAGTTGATTCAAAACCAGGCTTGATTTCACGTTCCAAAGGATTACATAAACCAGTCAAGAAATCAGGAAGAGATTTGCGGGGAGGACAATGGAAGCCAAGATCTTCAAAATAAGCCTTTGCGCGGTTTCCAGGACCAAAGTATACACAGTAGCCTTCATCCAAAAGTAAAACCTTGTCAAAGAGGTTGTAAATATTGTTGGAAGCTTGATACAAAGTGGCAATGGTTGTCTTGTTGAAGATGTCAGTCATAATGCGGAGAGAGCGAACATAATCTAAAGCAGAGGCAGCATCCAAACCACGAGTAGAGCAATCCCAACAATTGATAGAACTTGAAGTAGTCATTTGTTCAGCAATAGAGAGACGTTTTCGTTCACCACCAGAGAGACCACGTACAAAAGCATTACCCACCATAGTGTTCATTTGCTTCGTGAGACCCAACATATTTCCAAGCATGTAAAGAATCTTGTTGACGAATTCAGTCTTGGTTTCGTTTGGTAGTCGTTTTCCAGGAGTTTTGGTACGAAGAGCAAATTGTAATGTTTGTTTGGTGGTCAAAGTAGGATAATGGAGATCTTCTTCTTGATTGTAACAGACTTGACCACGGAAGTGAGAAGAGAATGCCTTGGGATCAATACCACCATAGGACACGGTACCGTTGATGTCAGTAAAACTTCCGCGCATATTGGCCAGTACTCGGAGTAAAGAAGTACAACCAGCACCAGGGCGACCCAACACCAAAAGCATTTCACCATCTTTACAGAAGCCAGTCAAGTTGCGTAGAATGGTCTTTTTGTTTGTTGAGGCTCCAATACCAAAGGCTTTCCAGAATTGAAGAATACCCCCAATAAAGTTGAAGACAGTAGGAATAGTGTGAGCATCAGCAGCAAGACCCTGACGTATATAAAAAAAAGTGGGGTCAGACAAGAAAAATACAAAAAAAGAAAAACAAACGTGGTGAAATTTAAACTTACCAGAACTTCTAAATCCCGCCAAATTACACCCAAGTGCTTAGGCTTGTGCCCGGCATCCGTTTGTTCGCTGTGCATCCCGTTCAAAAAATTATCAAGATCAAAATCATCAGTATCAGCGACACCTTCTTCTAATTTGCTAGCATGGTTTGATGATTGTCGGCTAATTCGACTTAATTCTCGTTTAATGGTGTGATATTCTTCCTTGGCAGCTATGTAATAAAAATGGAGATTTTTTTTTTTTGGTTAATTAAATTTACCTTGGATACAACTATTACTTATATTTTACCTTCAATATTCACATCGTTGCCTTCAGTTTCACCAAAAGTGTTATTGGCATGATAAGCATTGCCTATAGTAGACGTTGATTCATTTGTTGATCTATGTTCAGCTTCGTCGTCTACAACCAAATATTCTTCGGAATACTTTGTTTTTTCATCCATTGTGTTGGAAGAAAAAGTAAGCAAGTAGTTGGGTAATTGATAAAAATAAAAATAAAGATAAAATAGAAACTGAAAAGAACGAAAAAAAAGAAATCCGAGTGAGCGTTTTTATACCATCTAGGGTAGATCCGTGGTGCAACGAAAAATTTTCTGATCTCCGTCAAATGCAGCATTTTCCTTTTCTATCTCTCGGGCGTATTTTATCCGATATTTCACCCGTTTTCTTTTTTTATTTTATTTTTATTATACTACTCAATGCTACTTGCAATCCAATTCAAACCGAACAATCAAATATCATCATGCTACTTAGTTTTCAACATTTAATTATCCTTTGTTTCATCCCTTAAGATATAAAAAACAAGGGGAAGGAGGAAATGGGTTTACTGCACTAACCACGGCGCAATTCTGATTTCTGAGTAGACATGATAATTGATTCATCCAATCATCTTCCTCGGATTATTACTTGCCGAAAAAATTGATTTATTGGATCTGATTTAAAGTTGGTGTAGGTTTGCCGCAGTATCACCCAAGTAGTACTGTAAATGCGAAAAGCGTGCATCCAAATCAAAGTCAAACAGCTTCGCCAAAAAAAAAAAAAAAAAGTATCAAATAATGAAATGAAGAAAATCGACAGTAGTCTTTTTTTTGAGAATGCATAAATCAATATGCTACCTTTTTAATCGAACAATGAAAACACAATGAAAGAGACTATTCATTATCACTGTTTTTGGTTTGACAGGGGGTGCTCGGTATTCGGCTGTTAGACTACCGAAATTAACTTTAGCGCGCGCGTGGCATCCCTTAAATTCAGTGTCTAGGCGTAGGATTCATCATGTGGCGAATAACAAGATATCGGCTGCGTCGCCAGCCGTTAAGCCAATGAAACGTTAAAGTTGTTTCAGTCGGAAATGTCGCTATTTTTAAATTCTTGTCTGACTGGAAAAATTTGGTCTGGAAAATGTGATCCACTGCCAATTGATTTTTGGAGAAATTTTTTATTAGCTTTAAACACCGCCACACAACTCTGATTCCGTTTTCTGATTCCGTGTTTCTCTCCAGCAATATTGTCTTTGATCCAAGTTCGCTCTGCATGAATATCTCGACTACACCCATGCACGTTCCTGGAAATCGGCATTTTAAAAATCATCAGTGAGGAAGAAACTTTTGGTACCATTGCTCGAAGGGTTATTTCATACACCTGACATTATTATTGAAAATTATCATCATTTTTATCTACGGATGAGTTTGATGATCACATAAGACGTTGCTACGCTTGCTGCACGCAGAGAATCAACATGACCAAATAATGCGGGTAATATGAAATATATTTTATTGAAGCATATACGGTGGGTCAGAGATCATTAGTGAAAACATACAGCTATTGAAGCGTATTGGACAAATACTAAACTAAGGGCGGGGGATTCGTTATGACTATGGGTCTAATGGAGGCAGCTTGCAGGAGACTAAAAGGAAAGTTGAAGAATGATCGACATTAATCTGAGGGGACGATTGTAAAAAAAAAAAAAAAAAAAAAAAAAAAAAAAAAAATCAACATAGTGTGCAGTATATGAGAAAGACTAACAGATACAACAGCGGTCAATATCAATCTAAAGCTCCTGAGAGTAGTAAAAAAGATATTTACAGCAAGAAACACGAGAAAGACTAATGGCACATTTTCATTGAAACATATCAAAAAAAACACACACACATACACACATTTTATTCAGATGTAGATACAGACTATGGCAAACTAACATTAAACTAAGCTAATGAAGGCTCCAAAAAGCCAACTAATGGTTGGTTCTCCGGATCCTAGATCCAAAATGAAAGGGTTTCCCCATGCATCTTGCAATCCCTGAACTGAAAACCTTTCCAAACTAGTTCTGACACTAATCTATGTTCAATATAAGCCCAAAAAAGTCGATTGGTGAAGAAAAAAGAATAACGGAAAAAGGAAAGGAAAAAGAAATAGAATTGGTGGGGGCAAATAAAATTCACGTAATCGGGCTTTGAAAAATCGGTCTCTTATGTGGATATGGCTTTCATTTTAACCAACACAGTATAATAATATTATCGACATGACGACACTCTTCTGAAGACAGTATTATAACCACCAGAACTTTACATGAATATCATGATTGGTCTTCCTTTTTTCGATGACTTTGCAGACATGATGGAACAAATTCGGTCAGGTACGGTGAACCCCTCCACTGTATTGTACAGTACTGTAGAGTACCTCGGCACCGTTTGTGTAATGTATACTGCACAGTTGCGCTAAAATTCCATTCCTTCTAAGCTAAATATAAGACTGTGTGATACCAAGAAATAAATAAATATGCTTTGAACCAATATATATATATATATATGGATGGACTTTATTGTTTTACAAATGACAACTTGATAATAAAGACGTAATAAAAATAATGGGATAATGATAAAATTGGATACAGCACTCTATCTATGACTACTATAAAGGACATATGCTATTTGAAGGTTCTGCGGAAGATTCTGCTGGCACAACCCAAGATCGAACGTTGATATACACAGTAAAAATCATAATGCCGATGCCCCATAAGACCATGATAACATCCCCAAATTTGGCCCATCGGTTTTTTGTTATCTTGAAGTGAAACATACCTATGATGGTAAAATAAAAAATGAAATATTAATTTCAATTTGAATCGCAGTGTCTTTTTTTTTAATTACCTGGGAAGGTGAAACACAAAGGCATACAGCAAAGTGATCCCACCAGAGCTACAAATTTGTCCAATCCACCTGATCCAACACCATAACTAACAGCTGCACATACTATTGGAATGATTGCACGGACGATATTTTTACCCCATTTGTATTTCCAGTGAAGACGACCGCTATGGTTTTTACCAAAAATACCACGTTCGATAATGTTCAAGGGCGGATATAACATAAATGGCGAAGTCAGTATCATGGCAATGGCGTATAATAATTGAACAGTAATGGCCAGGCTATCATAAGGAGGCAAATTGGATACTACGCTGGCTTTTGTATTTTCACCGTAGGCCACATAGCCCAATGATCCAGTAACAACAAATAAACATGTACAAATAATGATACCCAGAGTAAGCACCCTGGGAAATTGGTCTGGGCGTTTCATACCTTGAATAATAGGGACCACTATGCACACAAGCACACACACGAAAAAAAAAAAAAAAATCAGCACAGAGTATTTTCCTCTCCGCCCCCCCCCTTTTTTTTTTTTTTTTTTTTTTTTTGTATCTGTCATACCCATCCCAATCCCTTCAAATGAATAAACAGCGGTACCAATCATGAGGGCAAAATCCGAACTATTGATCATACGCAAATTGGGTCCAGGGCCGTTGTGGGTGATCTGGTCTGACGTAAAATAGATAATGCTTATTAACCCAAAAAGAATAAACACATCTGCAATGATAGCATTCCATGATAGCTTGGCAATCTTCCTCACCCAGGTGATAGGGATAACAATCAGTAGCGCCAACCATATAAATATATTTGAAGGGAATGCCCGATTGCAATGGCTAAGCTGATCAACTACTAAGCCAAGATTTTCAGATACAAATATCAAGTAAGCCGCAGCAAAGCCCATCTGGGAGATGCATAAAAAAAGAGAATCAAGTAGCGTAGCCAGGACCCATACAATTGTTTGCCTACTTCACCATAGTCACCTCCAGTGATCATCTGTGCTTTTATCAACAGTTGGAATGCAATCAAGCAAAGAGAGGCTATAAAGACCATCAAACATATAGAGAATATCAAACCACCTGAAACAAAACTAGTTGATGATGATAATAGAACATATGAGTGCGGTCTATATACCACTAGACTTGTTTGACTTACCTTCTAGGGAGAAAGACGACACCAGTTCCAACAAATGCCTTCAAAAGCATAAACAAGGCCTTTCCATTGGATGCAGTTCCGTCAGGTACATGTTCGATTTGCTCTTCATCAGATGATTTATCCAAGTCCATTGACGTTCGATCTTCATCATGTGGTTGTAATCGTATTTCTGTTTTGTCGTTAAGGGCATTTTCTTTTGTTGATGTCACTTCCATTTCCAAGATATTTGACGATGGTAAGTGAATTCAATGTATAAAGGGTATAATTAAATGATGGAATAAATGATATATATAAAAATATATAATATAAAAAGGTAGCGAAATACAAATAAATAAATAATGAAAGAGAAAGAAAAAGATAAAAATATAAAATAAAAGATTTAATGCTTTGTCGAAACTATAGAAAATCGGCATTTTAATTTTCTATTTAAGGTAAAATGCACCAGTTTTGCAGAAAACCAAGCCTATTCTTTAGTTTTGTTTTCATACGTCTGATTACATCGGAATAGACCAAACACATATCATTGTTCAATGAAAAAAAAAAAAAAAAAAAAAAAAAAAAAAAACAATGTCGTCAGTCGGTTTTATTTCTCAGTTTAGCACTGAATGGGGAGGACCGATAGGACTTTACTTTTTTTAGTAATCATGCCTGAACGTTTCTTAATTTTTGTTTCGTGCAAAATCACATATACTATGCACAACATTAAACTAACTATAAAAAAGCATTATTTTTATTTTATTTTCTTCCACATGGCTCATGTACCAATTTAAAGTTATCTTCTCGGAAGGAAACTTTGCAAAGGCACAAACGTCGATCCACTCTCAGTCGGCGTTCGAATCCATTCCCACACTTCTAACAAGTCCAAAAGGAATGGCGAATTTCCCCCGTTCTTTTCTTCGTTACTGTTTTATATTACACAAAGGCATGTTAACTAGAAAAAGGGGCAAGGTACACTCATTGTCTGCCCCGCAAACAAAGGTACCACAGCAACATTGCCAACAGTCTGATCTTCACCACCTATCTTTGCTCATTCAACAATTCTCCAGTCAATTGAATCTTATGCTTGCACAACAGCAAGGGCAACAGCAGCAAAAACACTCCGATAACGACATTGGTGGCAATATTATAGACAAGCAAGAACAGCAAACGTATACCCAACAACAACATTGTCCTCCGGAAGCATATTCTCATTCCAACTCTTGCTATGATACCATGGGCTCATTCTCAAAAGCAACAGCCAATGTCATTGTCATTCAGCATACATATCACCTTCTCTGTCAACATTATATCCACTACAATACCAACATGTGCCTAAATGTATGCATGATCCATTGTATCGTACTCACTTCCATCACTCTTCACACTTTCCTAGTTGTTACGACAGTAACCCACTTTCTTCATGTACGGTTCCAACAATGTGTTACTGTCATTCACCCTCACAGCAATGTACGACAACAAAACCATGATTCCTCCGTCAGTGATCGATACTACATCGCATGATATTCCAGGTTACACCACTATGTCAACGACGCCCAACTCAATGGATCAATATGTTAGCATGACATGTGCACCATCCCCGTCACGTCACAAATCAAAATCGCAGAGTGACCCTCTTCCACCCTTACCGATGGTTGACAAGGAGGTGATGAATGTTCAAAAGGATGCAATCGCCGCAGAGCCTTCTTCTTTATGTGCTTCTGTAGATCCTACTTGCGAGAGACCTTCTCCACACCCCAACCCTCCTCCCTCACGGAAGCCAACGTATCTCAAGAGCAACACCATCAGGCATTATGGACGACGGACCTCTATCGGCAAGATTTGCTAGCTAAACAAGGTAGTTTGCGCTCCTCATACAACAACATCCTCAATGAGGACCAGGTCAACGATATGAATGCACAAAGGAAGGGAAGCAAGAAGCAATTGGATCGATCGCATGTACGTGGCTGGTGGGCGCATGGAAAATACAAATGGACTCAGCTTCGAAAAAAATCCATCTCTCCGCTTTTTGTGTCTGGCTAGTTAGTCATAGAGTAGTTTTTTAGTTCCCGGTGGTAGCTCCTCCTTCATGTATTAGATAGGACTATCCATCATCTTTTTTTTTTAAATAAACGACAAGTTTTTTATTTTCATCCTTATTACTATTTTGTCTTTTGTTTTTCATGTATGATTATGCTATAGTTTTTGTATTGTGTAATTCAACGAGAACGTCAAAAAGATTAAGTCTTACGGATATTTTTTTTTTTTTTACTTGACAATAAAACTTTTAACTAATATGACATGATAGTAAAGGGATCGATATCTTATGCTGGGCAGAGTGTTTTAATCATCATAACTTTAGGGGCTCATAACTGCTTTTTTCCCTTTTTTATGCGTCCTTCACTGTCTTTTTTCCAATCACCCATCACGTTCATTTGCTAAAACCATGCAAAAAAAAAATCGTCTCATATCATCCTTTTGCTCTGCATGCACAAGTACTATAAAGTGAGAGTATGATTTGACATGACAAACTAAACGTATGAAAGGTTGTGTGTGATAAAAAAAACGGCAGGACATATCTTTTATTCAGATTTGAGGATAAGCTATGGCAACTAAACTAAACTGCTATAATGATAATACTATGACGCATATCTTGCCCCCTGGAATATGCATAGCGTCAGATACGCTAGTCCAATCAAAGAAGTTGAGCTATCCTAAACAAACTACCTTACATCTTGTCTGTAAAGGCACCAAGAGAATCGAACACTCACGCTACAGATGTTGAATTGTGGTGGTGATTATCATGAGCATAGAGCCACCGAGTTGTTGACGTTGTATGGTGCTGAGAAAAGCAAGGGGAGTGGGATTCCTTTTTGTATCCGTCAAAATAATGGGAAAAAAAAAGTAATTCAAAGCCCGCACACGTGTGTTTTTATTTTCACCTAATTCTTTTTTATTTTTATTTTTTTTCCTCTCTTTCTTTTCATTTTCTATTTTCCCTTCCCCATTCAACTTTTTCGAGGTTATGGTGTTCTTAGAATATTACTAGGACTAGTTTAGAAGGGTTTTCAGATCAGGGATTACAACATGCATAGGGAAGCCCTTTCATTTTGGATCTAGGATCTACAAACGCCATTAATTGGCTTTTTGGAGTCTTCATTAGCTTAGTTTAATGTCAATTCGCCCATAGTGTGTATCCACATCTGAATAAAATACGTTTTTTTTTTTTTTTTTACTTGTGTCAATGAAAAATGTCCCATTAGTCTTTCTCGTGTCTTGTGCAATAGAATCTGTTTTTACTACTCACCCCTTTTGACTGGCGTTGACTGTTGTTGCTCTTCAATAAAGTTGTCCCTTTAATCTTTCTCATGTATTGTACACCATGTTAGAGTTTTTTTTTTTTTTTTTTTTTTTTTGTTACCATAATTCCCTCAGTTTAATGTTGACCATTCCATAAATCTGACAGTAGTCTCCATCATGCTTCCTCCATTAGATCGCTCCGTTAAACCCTTTATTACAATGAACCACTCTCTTTCAGTTTTAGTATGTACGTATATACTTCAATAAAATTTGTCTGTTTATTAACCATTCTCTGACTAATGATACATATTGAACAATGTGGCTATTGTTTTTTGAGTGCTCTGGTAAGTATTTGAATTCAGTTTCACCCACTATGACTAATTAACTGCCTAGCTAAAGACCTCAGGGGCAGGTTGACAGTCTCTGGTCCTGCTCGACCAATCATAAATATTAGTCTAAGCTAGGCTGTATGTGTACACGTTGCTATAGAGCATTTGGCACTGCTGTCTAATGAATCTATGAATACTTATCCTAACTCTTGACATCCAGTAGATGAATTTTTTGTTGCAAGTGTGAGAACGTTTACTTTATGTCGTTCATGCTGAACCGTGCCACATAGTTGCATATAATACTGATGAGAACTATATTTTTATACTGTTCTTGTCGATTATATCTTCTTTCACTAGATCAAATTTGCGAGGGTCATCATTTATACCGTGCCACTACTATAAAAGCGACTCAAATGTCTCAATCAAACATACAATTTAACGTTAATATCAAAGAATAGCGTTGATGCGCTGCGTTTTGTTAATATGCATGGGTCGCCAGTTACACACACACACACACACACACACACACACACACACACACACACCATGAGCTATTTTCCCTCCATAGCAGCAGTGTATCCCATTTCACACACTTCGTCAAAAACTGTGTAAAAAACGCATATGATAATAGTTTATTCACTTGTATTTTTATTCATTCAATCAATTCTAATAATGATGATATGTAATAAAGTCAAATAGCAGCAAAATTTTCTCCATATATAAATACTAATTAAAACAGGCAAAATTTCAACACACGCATATATATAAAAAGATGAATATAAATACATAAAAACAAACAAAATCTATTGACAATGAAATAACTAATAAAATCGGAGTAAGGTGAGAAGAAGGCGAATAGGGGAGGGGCAGAGGAAGGACGCCAATTTGATAAACTATTGTAATTTGAGAAGCCTTCGATCGACTTCATCAGATATATATGTAATGGAATGACTCCAGCTGGACACCACTTGCTTCACAGTATCGCTTAGCCCATTTTGGTTCACCTAAATAATGAAGCAAATCCATTTTTTGCATGAATAAAAGAATCGACCGTAGCTTGTGTTTTATTTTACTCTTTTCTGAAGCAACTTACCTTTGTTTGGAATGCCGTCAATCCGATTTCAGAAGAAGTAATTTCCTTAATCAATTTCTTTTGCAATGATGGCTTAAATGCATCAGCGCCTTTCCGGCAGTTTCCTTGTAGTTGGACCAATGATGTTTTAGACTGAGCATAATTCACCATCACTGCATGTGACTATAAAAAGAGAAAATTGTTAGCTTATCTTGTCATTCACAGTAGATATCCCCCAGTTTTTCTGTTGTACTTACTAATGCATCCCCATTGCTATTTTCCGTAGCTTTTCGTCTTGCATCCTTGCTGGTAAGTCCAACTGCACGGCTGATGATTTCAAGCAATACTGAGCCATAATTGAAGGCCTAGATATTTACATAGTGTAAAAGTGAGATGGTGCTGTCATTAGATAAAGAGTGCATCGCCATAAACTTACCTCCAAGATAATGGATATGGTTTCGAATCCTTCCCAAGATGTTTCCCTATCTATTTCGGACATATGTTTTCCTAAATATGCGTAAAAAAAAAATTGAAGTGAGGGTGTTACATTGACTCTAAAGGAATTTGATGCGTGACTCGCTTACCACTCATTTCCAGAATTGATGATGCCTTTTGTAGATGTTCGCGAGCCTTGTCGGATTCTAATAAATAAATAAAAGTGAGATGAGCATCAGCAGCTAGTGTCCAACTCTTCTATCATATAATCGCACCTGTTGATCGGGTAGTTGGATCTTTGACTAGTACAAGAGCCAATGCTAAATTGTGTATATAGTTTGCTAAACATAGTTCCTGGCTAGTAACCTAAAGATGAATTAGATGACTGTCTTCTATCATTTCCGTCTTCGATGTTTTTTTATGCAGTACCTTTTCCTTCAAATCATCCAGTTGTAAAAAGTTGGTGTAGGTTTGCACAATGCCTGCCAGGTCCTTTGCTCCTTTTGTATCGCATGCAGCATTCAAAATTTGCATGATGAATGAGAAGAGGTGTAACCATGTGGACTATAAAAAAAGTATGTGAGAATGGATAACAAATAAGTATATTGAAAAAATTACATTGGTAGATTTCGCTGGCTTAATAAGGTCTTGAGCTGGGAGTTGATCGCTTGGATTACAGTTCATCATCACCTTGAAGTCACGATTGTCTGAGCGACTGGCAATATACGCATCTAATAAGACCAAAATAAAACAAACAAAAAAATTAAGTACAATCCTACGTATTTTTCCTATTGCATCCACAAATAGTTGCGTACCATCCAACTTCAGCATCGGGACATCAAGTTCTTGAAAATGTTGGACAGCATACTTGGCTTGGAAAGATGAGTTGAGAGCATCGATACGAAGCAGTTCCACCCGAGTAATGGCATGTTGCAATGAATTATCCAATCTGGACCGGAATTCGATAAATTCTTGAATCTTAAATAATGGATCAGTTCTAAGACTCTGAAAAAGCAAACAAATAACATTATATCAGATCGAGCTTACCTTTGAGAAGGTTCCAAACTTGTAGGCCTGTATTTGCATATCGGGTGTCTACATGGGTGGTGGTGGTTAAAACAAAACAAGATGAACAAAAAATAAATAAAGTAAAGGTACTATAATAACCATAACTTACTTCAACGTCATTGCTCTTGTAAATCATCATGGATTCATAAAAGTGGGATTCCAGTTCATTGACGCAACCAAGGGAGATCAAACGATCAGTGAAGTAATGGATCATGGTGTCAAATTGAATTTGCTTAATGTCCATTGTCTTGTAGATAGCCAAAGCACGAGAAGAGACACCGAGAACAATGTACAGACGGACAAGAACCAGTTTGATTTGGAAGTTGTATATACTTTTTGCCAACGCCATTTCCAGTAAAGCAACAGCTTGGATGAGCAATTCCGGTTTCTTGTGTTCTTGATATAAATCAAAGAGTACATGCGATGCCAACACCACAAAATCGTCACCATATTGGTATTCCGTCTTTTCCAATCCTTCACCTATATAAAAAAAATTGATATAAGGAAACTCCTGCGAAAATCAAGTACATTTACATATATCTATAATATGTGTTTTTGTTACCTAAAGGCAGGGCTTGCTGGTATAAGGTCCATAATTCATCCACATAGGCCAATGACGACTTTAAATCACTGCGAGGTGCCAATCCCAGATACCGTTCGATTTTGTAAACAGTAATCTTCTTGTAGAAATTCTTGATTTGGCCAGACTATAATTTAAAATAAAAAATACATGAGCTCTTGTTAATTCATTCAAGAAGTAGTTTTTTTTTGTTTTTTTTGTTTTTTTTGTTTTTTTTGTACCTTTTCAGTAGCATCTTTGATGGTTTCGCTGATTGCTTGAATAAAAGATTTCGCCTTTTCTTTGTCACCATCTAAATAGGCGATATATGTCTTCAAATCTTCAAAACAGCAGCTTTTGGATCCAAAGCGTTCGAAATAGGAGATAGTGCGATCCAGTATCAGTTTTTCATCTATTCCAATCGCCCATCCCACCCAAAACAGAAGTTACAGATCAATAAGTATATACCTGTTGATTCTTTCCTTTCTTTCATTTTTTATTTTGTTACCTAAAGATTGGATTTTCTTGCATCTGTAATCAAGCTCCAGTTCTGCCAAAAAGGGACCCCGTTTAAGCAAAGACGACTTGATAGTAGATTGTTGTAATTCCAATAATAAAGAACGAGCCTTCATCAAAACATTGTCATTGTCAGATCCCTGTTGTTCTTCCAAGAGTCCAAAGGTGGCATCAAAATAAGCAAGCCAATTGATCCAATCATCAGCATTTTCCTTGAGCGATTTTTCGCTAGACATCAACACGTTCTCCCATTTGTGATTTTTCAATTCCAGTTCGACCTTGATTTGACAGACTTCAGGATCGCGCAAAGATTTTTCACCAAGAGGAGTATCCAATAATGCCAATGCTTCTTTGTGTTTGTTTTGATCCATCAGGACAAGTAGGAATAAGCGCATGTGTTCCACTTCTACAAGTCGGTTTTCCTCATGGGCCTTGGTCATCATTCGTTCAGCAAGTGTATATGAGAGTTTGTTCCCGTGTTGTCCCTGAATAAGTGTATAGACCTTCTAGTTAATCTTATGACTTCATGTTTAATCGTTCAAAAGTTTACCTGAAGCGCCAATGACATGATAGCCCAAAACAAATATTTGTCCTTCTTGAATACACGTTGTAGCTTGACGGCGGCTTGTTGTTGCCCCTTGTAGTCATTGTTCCGTACCATAGCCATAAACCACTGTATACCAAATTCTTCATTTTTGGGTTGGGCATTAAATACATTTTCATATAATTCCACCATGCAATGATCTATATAACGTTGCCACGAACAATACAATCGTGTGAATAGGTACACCTGGATTTAGGCTCATTTTGTTTCATGTAGTAGACTGATTCTATTGATATTAACTTACTGAGACCAAGTTCCTTGTAGGCTATTCCAATGGCTTGAAGTGTTGCTTCGTCTGTGGGAATAGATTTCTTGACTTGTAGACAAAGATCAGTCGCTTCTTCGGTTTTATTTGTGCGAATCAAAACAATCGCTTTCAAAGCCTGTAAAACAATCAATCACACACAACCTCAATATAAGTACAGTTGTTCCACACTTAATCACCTACTTTCTTTTATATTACCTTGACCAAGTTCCAATTGGGCGCCTTCTTCAAAAGTTTGTTAGCGTGTTGTAGAGCAGGCTTAAACTGTCCTTCGTCAATTGCATCTAAAAGAATATAAAATACACGTAAGTGACTTATTTGACATATTATAGTTTTTACTTTTTTCATACCATAGAGAGGACGGAGCTTCCTTTCAGTCACATAATCTAGTGGCATGACTATGAATGCAGTAAACGCAAAATATAAAAAAAATAAAGCGGAAGAAAAATGGCAGGGTCAGCGTATTTTTTTTTTTTTTTTTTTTTTAAAAAAAAGAGTGATGGCGGAGGTCAAAAGCATTTATTTTAATAACACAAGATATTTTTGTATACAACAGTAAGAATAGAGAGGAACTTCAGTGAGGGATGAATATGGTAAAAGATTAAACTACGGGATAAAAAAAATCTAATCTATACCGTTGGCGGGGGAGGAGGAGGAGAAACGAATCAAAACTATACTATTTAGTTCTTGGCTTGAATTTTGAAGTCTTTGGAAATAAATTCGCAGACAACATCGGCATGCTTATTGCTGGTAGTTTCCACCCTAAGAGAGAGAAAAGATTGTGATGAATAAATGTATCATTTCAACGGGCTGATATCATTAGTATCTTACTTGTAATAGTAGCTGGCATCATGATCAATGTGGTCATCAGGAATAACAATATGATCCTTGAGAGTGAAGGCATTGCCGAGGTCTTCATTTCCTTTCCAAGCATTTTGGACAAAGACAGGGGCTTTACCATCTACCTTCTTGTATAAATCAATCTTCTTCATTTGATCGGTTTGGGAGGAGGAATCACGGTTAATGGAGACACGAGAGTGAGAGCCTTCAGTGAAGACAGCGTTTGCTTGAGGATATTCAATTGAGAGACCGAAACAACCCTTGGAGTGCTTAGAATTATAGAGTTCTTGATCATCCAAGTTTTCAGCGTATTCAGTCAAACCAGCAGCATTGGTGTGACTACCAGTAGAGACCTTGAAGGTGTGAGAGGTTTCCAAACAGTCAGGGCCATGCATGCCGTTCATCTTGTTGGTAACCCAAACACTGATTTAAATAAAGTCAGTTTACAAGGGAAAAAAAAAGAAGTAGTTCTATCATGTTGCTTACCGGTAGTAGTATTGACCAGCAGTAGTGTTAGCAGGAATGGTGTCATCGAGAGTGGCTTCAGTTGTCAAAGGTTGATTACCCTTCCAGACATTGGCGATGTATTTAGCAGAGCCTTCACCGGTGACAGCGTACAACTATATAAAGTAGATAAAATTATACATATTAGTTGATCAATTTTTGAAACAGAATTTAATAGATAAACTTACATCAAGGCCAGTGATTTCCTTTTCGTGTTGAGCGGTGGAGTCATCGGGGTTGAGGTCTAAAAGGGTAATTAAAATAAGTATTTTGTTAATGATGATACAAGACCTAGACTCTATTCTATTCTTAGACTTACGAACAGTGATATGAGCTTGACCACCAGCAACTAAAGCAGCGTCACCTTCAGGAGTGGGGACACTAAGACCTATAAAAAAAATCGTAAAAATATAAGTATACATATCATACAAATATCAATTCAGAATGATAGGTCATAAGTGGGAGTATTGTATTTATTCACATACCTCCACACCATTGCTTTCTAGCTGTGTCGTATTCATCAGCGTTGACGGTGGCGATAGCAGCAAGAAGAAGAGTGGAAGCGGCAGCAAGAGAGAATTTCATGTTGTATACAGTTGTTGTGAAAAGGAAGGGGAGTGGTAAAAAGAAAAAGGAATGGCAACAAAGATGAAGTATGTAAAAAAAAAAAAAAAAAAAAGGAAAAGAAAGAAAAAAAAATAGTAGAAAACTGGGATCTGTAAAGAAATAGCGGTGTTATAATATCAGTTTCAATGTTACACCTCAATAACAGACGCACAAATCTAATTAGTTCATCCAAAAATAGAACAGCTTAAACTGAAGGAAAAGGGCCTGTCCTCTTTCATTGATACCGTTTGCTTTGTTTTTATTAAAGCATAATCAAAAGTGTTAAACCAGTTAGTTCTGGTCAATACGAAGTAGTACCGAAGGGTAGGAGAAAAAGACGCCCAATAATATTAAAAAACATGCAGAGCATGATGGTAACGTTACGTTATAAAATATACATGTCAAAGTGAAAAAAAAAAATCATGCCAAAGAAGAAAAGACAAAGAGAATTAAAAAAATACAGCAGATAATTGAAACCTCCGCTTTAGGTCTAAAGCTAAACTGTGTTTTTGAGTGGAAGAGAAATAGCAATCGGTTTAATGAGGTTGAAAAGTATAAGGATCCAGTAGCTCCATTTTGACCAATAGGCGCCAATTTTGCACATGCGAGGTACCTTTTGTCCCTGGTTTTTCCCAGCGCAGACGAAGCTTTACTCAAAAAAGGCGGGTGAAGGGACAATCTGCGATTGAAATCCAATCCAATTCGATAAACTGTGGCTTATAAAGCGGGAGTTTATTTCTTTATAAGGAACATTTGGTTCCTTTTCTTTTTTTTTCTTTTTTTGTTCACTTTATAAACTTGATAATGAAATTGAAGCAACTCAAAAGTACGAACTATAAAAAATGTTAGAATCAAGTCCTTGTATTGTAAAAATGGGTTCCTTTTTTCAGTGCTGGAGTTCAGCTAGCGTTGACGATAAACGATGTATCACGACTGCCCGGCCACTGACGGATTGTCTGGCAAAACCAGTATGAACTGCATACAATAGAACGGTTGCCCTGTTTTTCTAGCTTTTTTTTTGATTTTTATTATTGTATTCAAATAAAGGTGCAAAAGACTAAAAACCAGAACGCCATTAGCTACCATTTGGCACGACTGACTAAGCAGACATAGATAGGCCTCTTCCCATACCCCTTTATTTTTACACCATACGCGTCGTATAGCCCATTAGATCCACCTATTATGTATCATGATTGCCAAATATTTTTTCATCACGCAAATTGTAGTTTCACCATCCTCAACATTATAGTTTATATAGTCATCGACGCCTTACCTCTTATTTGTATCATATATCCTTATTATTTATATTGTCACTTACTATTTAAATAAAAACCTTGTTTTTTGCTTTATCTTGGCTCATCTTATACCATAGATTTTGAGTGCTGTTACATCACTAATTCTTTGTATCAGCATGAGTGACTTCTTTTAGTCATATATGCATTGACTTTTTCAAAGAACTATCTTGTACGTTATCTATATCGTCATGACGTTAATGCTATTGTCGCTACAATAATGTATCATTTATATCTTTATTTCGATTCCGCAGTTTCACAAATCGTCTATACATATAATGTTGATCCCCCGGAATACATATCATATTTTACCGCAAATGTATCTGGTTGAAGTCCTACTATTCTGGTTCGATGATAGGGTGTACAGTAACACAATACACCCATATATAGCAAAAATATACTCCTTCTAAAATACTACGTCGCAATAAAGAAAATAATGCTAGGCGTAGATGTAGACAACGTCAGTTTTTTTTTGCGAGTGAAACTGAGTGCATGTTCTGGTCAGTGCGTTTAATTAGGGCTATATGCCATTGACGGAGAGTCGAGAAGAACTAATTACAGTATGGGTCCAATAATAGCAATATCAACGGGAAGCATATTGTATCGTTAGTTTGATGTGTGTGGCTATGCTATATCTTGCAAGACAATCGTTGGAAACGAAAAAGGTTATCGAAAAAAAAAATCAGGGGCATGGTCGGAACTGGAGCTCAGCGGGAGGCACAGAAAAACATTTAAATTCCGCACAACCGGTTTTATTATTTCCCTCTCATTCTTTCTTTCTTTCCTCATCGTTGAACTTTTTTGAGGTTATTTTGGACTTAGATCAGTATCAGGACTAGTTTAGAAGGGTTTCCAGCTTAGGGATTACAAGATGCATGAGGAAACCCTTTTCATTTTGGATCAAGATTTAAGACCACCAGTAGTTGGCTTTTTCTAGCCTTCATTAGCTTAATTTTGTGTTAGTTTATCCATAGTTTGAACCTATATCCGAATAAAATATGTCTCTTTTTACATATTTCAATGAAAATGTCCCATAAGTCTCTCTCATTTCTTGCGCAATAGATTCCTTTTTTACTACCATCTCTCTTTGATTAGTGTTGACCATTGTTATGTTTCACTACAAGATGTCCCTTCTGTCTTTCTCATCCTTTGTACAGTATATTGTATATTAGTTCCCTTTTTACAATTGCCCCTTTAGATACGCATTGGAACTTCTTCATATCTTACAATAGTCTTCCTCATCTTCCTTCCACAGCCCATTCTGTTAAATCTGTTGTTATACAGGACTCGTTACTACCTTCCGTTTTAGCTTTTATATCTGTCAATAGCTTCAATAAAATATTTCTTTTTGAAAGCCATCTTCTGCCCAATATATAATGTCTCTATTGTAGTTCCCCACTATAAGTGGAATTCTTCAGGGTCCTAGCGGCTGATCAACAACCCTGGGTCACTAAATAGTAAACGTAGCCTTCCTTCTCATCTAACAATTATATTAATTAAGCTAGTACTTGTAGTGAGTTTAATTACCACTATGATGCAAAGCTTTTATTTTTTTACTTCTGGCTAGCACACTGTCATAATAATGGTCGTTCTGCCATGTATACTAATGCAACCAAACGACTTTTTCGCCCCGATAAGTCATTCTCCGCTAACGACTGATTGGCAGATCTAACACAACTTTTGATATGAAGGATGGAACTATTCTGATTTTACCATTTATGTCAATCTGCCCAGGCTATGCTGTAGCGTTACCCGCCAACGCGTAACATACTCTTCATATCCAGCTTTTATGTTTCTATATTTCTTTTCCTTGCATTTATCTTTTTTTGGATATGGCATCATTGAAAATGGAGTCCCAACTGAAGTCATTTGAACTCCTCTCCCCACAAAGAGACTGTACTAAGATACAGTTTGGGTGGGATCTAATTCCATCCAATGCCGTTCTTGCTAAAATGCACATAAATAAACATCTAGTATCAACCATTTCTTCATTGGAAATCCAGATATATCAAGACGTCAATTACTTAGTGATGCCATACGTTTGTCAATATTTTTTATATACATACTCTGAATTAGTTCGACCTCTGAAATCAGTGACCTCATGCAAGCAATATAAATTGATGTGTCTAATTGTGTTTGCCAGCTGATAGTTTTCCATATGGAGATTCTCTTTTGAAAAAGAATAAGAAAATAGCATCTGGTCATTTGATGAATAGTACTTCCCTAACTATCATCCGACTGATAATTCATACAAGGAAATAATTAACAACATAGTAATCAATATCTGATAGAGAATGACGGTTGATCACCATGAAGAATAGTTTTCCAGTACATCTATTTCTATTGGTGGAAATGGGGTCCGAAAAACGGAGTTCACAAAATTTCTGGCTTCCACACCAAATCGATATAAAAATTAATTTTTTTTCTTTGCTCCTTTTGTATTCACTTCTTCCTTTATTGTTAGACGCTACTAATTTTTGTCATACATTTCACTTATAAATGACATCCTTCACGGCTGCTGACTCCGGTCAAGATCGCCCGGAGAACAGCATCAATAACTTAAAATGCAGATCATCATCAACCAAAGGATCCACAACCTCTACAACAGCAGAAACCACACCAATATCCACACCGCCAGAAACAACTACTAATGAAGCAACAAAGTCGAAAGTCAATAAGAAAAAATCTCTAAAGGACCGATTACCAACACTCCCCGAAGTACGGAAAACAGCCAAGTTATCCATTGCGCTATTGATTGGTGTCATACTCAATATGGTCGATACCACTAGACACGCCATTGGCACTGGCGCACTCTTTGTCTTTATTACTATTGTCTTTTATTTCCCTGGAAGACCGATCGGTGTGCAACTCGAGGTAAGGGAGCGGTAGAAAAAATGTGCCAGAATGTACAAAGTATGGAGACTAAAAGTAGTAATACGCCGCTTTTCTTTTATTTTTTGGTAGGCTATCCTATACGGAACAACAGGTATTCACGAAAATAAAGAAAACGACAATAAATTTATTGATATATTCATCTTACCATATTTCTTTTCATGATAATCGATTCAAATACTAGGTGCTTTGTTAGGTGCTGGTTGGAGTACTCTGGTAGGGGAAAAATAAATTCAGACATTTTTAGCAAAAAGAAATACTCACACGATTTGATACCATACTATCTAGGGAATGTTTTTGGCCGATTTAGCAAGAGATCCGACAAATCAAGTCCCCATTCAAGCTACGTCAAGCACTGTTCTGGCTGTGTTTTTGTTCACCGGTACCTTTGTTGTCAACTATATTCGAATGTACTTTCCGAAAGGTAAAATCAAAACGATTAGGTTTATATCCCAATAATAATTTTTTTTTTCTTTCTCACATTTTGCATACAGCCAACTTTGGGTGTGTCTTCGCCTGTATCATTTTGACGGTAAAACCAATACTCCGAAGATTTTTTACCTTTACCAAATTACTGACTATTGATACACCGCTTTTTTTTTATATATAGATCACACTAACGAATGCCAGCGGTATTGGTGGATTTCAGCCAACGATTATGGTACGCCCAAAATGTTATGATCTTTGTTGAATGAAAACTCACCAATTTTTTTTTAGTACATGATTCTGATCCCTATTGCCACCGGTACAGCGATTGCGTTGGCTGTGGCGATATTATTATGGCCTGAAGATACCATTACCACCTTTTTGAATGTCCTCTCTCTGTCCATTGATGATTATAACACATTTTTCAAGGCCCAATCTGAAGACTTTATCTCCCTCTCTGAAACATCATCTGCGTCGACTCTACCAGAACTACATGCCTCTATGCAACGCAACCTTTTGTTATTGATTGATTGTAAACGCACCGTACAACGTGAAGTCTTATACACCTATCTCTCAGGCAAAGATTGCAGCAAAATTACAAGGTAAAAAAAAAAAAAAAAGGAACGACAGATATGCATAAACCTATAGTAGTTGCTGAACTCCCATTATGTTTATGGTTAGATTGGTGAAGGAAATGCGAAACCCGCTTCATGGTATTGGGTTCTCATTATTGAAGAAGAAGCAAGGACTCAAATCTCTTGACGAAGATGAAACGGATGCATTCAGCTGCGTTGTGACAGATCAAGAACGTCAGGCCTTCAAGGATGCTCTTATTGAACTGACTCCTTTATTCTCTGAACTGGCGGACCTGAATTATGAGCTTTTGGCAGCAACAAGCAAGCGGTTTGCACAATTTGGCAACTCACCACGCACAGCAATCAGCACTTTCCTTTGGCCTTTCGTGCGATTCAACCTATTCAACAAAAGAGACAACCACTCTGGTAGCGGGGGAGACGCCGATATTGAAAAAAACAACAAGGCGTATGATCCGGAACTCGAATTCAAATACAAAATCGAACGACTTCAAGACCTGATTTCAAGTATGGAAACAACTGCAACACCTGGTATGGTCAAGTTTTTGGAGACGATTCATTCTCAAGAAGAAAACGACCCTCGATACGGCCTCCTTTATATCCTATTTTGTTACCAGATGAACCTCAAAACACACAGTCTCAAGGTGATTGCATTAGCTGAAGAATCCGTCCGGTTGGTGCATGATCGTCAATCCAAGCGACTCTGGCTTCCGTCTATTACTTGGAAGAAATGGTTCCGTACCGGTGAAGTGGATCCCCAAGTGGGTGGTGATGATATCAATACAACATCAAATGGACAAGGTTTAATACGGACAAGTACAAGACCAGACAATTTGGACGACGACAATATGGCGACAGGTCAGGACGAAAATAGTAGGGATAGCAGCAGAAACAGCAAAAATTACAACAAGACACACAAGTCCAAACGTTTCTTACCATTGGATCCCGACATTTACCCTCCTTCCAACAAACGCGAACGATTTTTTTATTCCTTGTACTTGTTTAAAAAATGGTGTGTCTCCATTAATACGTTCTTCGCTTTCAAGACTGCAGGTACAGTAATAAAAAAAAAAAAGTTCAACAAATTTCTTTCTTTCTTTCAGCGATGTGGTACTCACTTTTATTCTTTTTTTTTTTTCCTTTTGATAGTGGCCGTGGTTTTGCTTTCGATCCCTGCCTATCGGGTCGATGATGCTGCTTGGTTCAATCAATGGAGAGGTCAATGGGCTCAGATCTCTTTGGTTTTATGGCTGTTCCCTATGGCTGGTTTATTTTATTCGTCAATGCTACTTCGTTTGATTGGTACCATTCTAGGCGGGATTCTGGGCATAGTCATCTGGGAAATTTCTAGGGGGAACCCTTATGGCATCTCTATTTTGTGTTTTGTTTGCTTTCTATTCCTCCAATATGCGTTCTTCTTTGGTCCAATGTATGCAAAACCAGTTTCGCTATTAATAACGGTGACATTGGGGCTAGTTGTAATATATGAATATCAATATGTGCAAGATCAAGTTCCAAATCATGATGCAGTCTATGTTGTCGCTGGAAAGGTAAAGTAAATGTATGTAGATATTTATAATATGGTCTTCTTATAATTTTATCTTGCTTGTCTTACTTTTAGCGTGTCCTTCTTGTTTGTATTGGGTTGGTTGCAGCAAGTATACTGAATATGATTCCTACTCAAGTAACTGGTCGAGTGGAACTACGACGGAGATTGGCAATCACCATCACTCAAATTGGACGGCTGTATTCGCTGTTGGCATCAAGTTACATGGTACCTCATGAACAACTGCCGACTGAAAACCAAAAGAAAATGTTTAGAAAACTGGCATTGGAAGTACAACGACAAATTGCTGACGAACGAACTCTTTTGGCGAATGCATTGTTTGAACCACCTCTTAGGGGGAAATTTCCCTTCAAAGAATATACTATCTTGTTGCAAAGCGTCGAAAATATGGCTGACCTTGTGGAATCAATGGTATTACCCAATGAAAATAACAACAATATATATATGCATGTACTAAACTCAAAATTTTATTTTTATATGATGAAAGGTGTATGCTGCAAAATCTATCGAAAATGAATGGCGAAGCCACATATCTTCCGTAATGATGTTGGAAAGAAAAGATTATGTAAGTTTTGCATTTTTGCAGTCATGTCTGTACGGAGAAGGATGAAATGGGAAAAAAAAATCACAATGTATCGTTGTACTCAACAACTGCTTCTTATATGTCTTATAGCTATCATCCATCATGGTCACTTTAAAATTGACGACGGGATCACTTGCATCAAAAATGACATACCCTCCATTCTTGATCACGCCTGCTGTTGCCCGACATCGATTCAACAATGCAGTGGAAAAGAAACTACGCATCCAACGCCGTGATTTAGATGTGAACACCTTACCAAACTTCGCTGCCTTCGGCGTCTATCTTTTAGCGTCGCAGACATTTGTGACCGAACTGGAATTGGCACGCAAGACGGTGACTGAAATGGTGGGCATAGATGATCCTTATGAATGGAAAGAACACTACAAATAGAAATTAGCTTCGATATAGTTAGATGTAGTAGTCTAGTCTTGCTCTGTACGCCCTTTTATTTAATTTTATTAACCTCATTATCTACATTCTATATTGTATTCTTAATAAATAAAAAAACAACAGTTTTATCATATATCATTGTCTTGGATTGCTAGGAATTGTTTGTGCAGGCATATATGTCTTAAAAAAGTAGTTGGAGCATTGCGCACGGTCTGTGTCGGTGGGTGGCGTATATAAGAAGGGTATGGGCTATTTGTGGCTGACGATTTGGTAAGTTTAATATTTACTTTATGGGAAACGTGGGGTTACTAGGGTAGAAAAACTTAAAGCAAATTCGTACTGATCACAAATAAAATGGTATATGGATGGAAAAAAAAGAAAATGAAAAAAAATAGTAGCACGATTTTGCATGATGGTTTATTGATACACTGGTATCAATCAAATTTCGGTAAATATTTTGATGCGGAGCTTGAACAACATGACCATAAATCATATTCTCACCAGTAGATTACATTCATGGTACAACCAATACTGATCGCCTTGCACTTTTGATCTTACAGCTAGTCGATATATCTTTTATTATTTTACCAATATACATGAATAGGCCGAAAAAATACATTTACTGTCGTGATTTCCGCAGCCTTGCTTTTTTCATGTATCACATTTGCTTCCAGACTGGTTAAAGTTTAACCTTGGATATGATGGTGCAGTTTTTCGTTTGTGTTGAGGTTGAAATTGCGACAGTATTTGATTTTTGTGCTACTGTATATTCATCATGTGATACGATGCAAAAATCTTTTTTATTTCTTTTTTTTTTTTTTTTCCTTCCCTTTTTCTATTTTTTTAAAATTATATCTTTATTTTATTCCCATCTCTCCTTCCGCCCACCCACTCACTATATACTATTTGAATACTTCCATATCCTGCAAATATGACAACGACTGCGGAAACTAAAGAAAGCTTACCGAACGAAGTCAAGGATGATACCAATTCAGTTGATACCCCTGCTGCAGTTCCTGCTGCTGGTGAAACCCAACCCATCTCTAAAGAAGCCAAGGTGACCGACGAAGAGGATGAATTTACTGATGCTGTTGGCGTAAGTCATGGGGATAATTTGGACAATGATGAAGAAGATGATAATGATGAAGACGAAGGCGATATGCCAACCGGGGATGCACTTGGTTTATCAATGGTGATTAGTGCATTGCAAAAACAGCAAAAGGAAAAGGAAGCTATCCCACCCTCAATTACTGAAAACAACAAGGCGGAACCAAAGGAAGGACTGGCTATCGACACCAACAGTGTTACGGTCGACGCTACCCCTGATGAAACAAGTCAACCTGGCACTCCTGTTCCTGGCAGCATATCTACTACACAAGACGATGATGATACCAAAAAGGAAGACAGCAACAGCATTGACAATGAAACCACCACAACCACCACTACCAGCAACAACAAGAAACCTGATCTTTCTGTGCAAACTGAAGCTGTACGTAAAAGCCTTGATTTACCTGCTGACAAGAACATGGCCGATTATGTGACACCTCCTACCCCTGGTTTGGCACCTCCAGTTACAACTGAACTACCAAAAGAGCTAAGCGATCAAGAATACTCTCAAACAAACACCGTGATGCCAGGCAAAATTGACCTCAAGGCGGTATCAGCAAATACAATGGGGCCCCGTGAGCAAGAAAAATATGGTAAGCGATTTTAGTGAAAGAAAAAAGATGGCGGAAGGGACCGAAGTTATGTGCTAGTAACTTACTGTATTATTTCTGTATAGATCAGAACATGTTCAAGGGAATGCAAGCTTTCTTCAACAACAAGTTTGCTGATGCCAAAAGTATCTTCAGTACTCGGTCGGAAAAGTAAGTGAATAATATAGATAGAGTGAGGTTGTAAATGTGTATGTATATCTTAAATGATGTGATTGCTAATTGCTTTCAACCCACCTTTTTTTTTTTTTCCGAAAATAAAAATTAAAATAGTGACCCTCTTTATGCCTTAGGCCTTGGCTGTATGGCGTTTATCAAAGGTAAGTAGTTTGCTGTTATTTATTATGAGGGTACATCCATATACTAATTTAATATTTTGTTACCTTGATCAATCCGAATTCTAATCATATGGAAATTTTTAGCTATTAGCGTAAGTAAAATGATATACTTTGGAGCTAGAGAGAGGGGCAGAGGAGATGAAATCCAAAGTTATTTATGTTTTTATTTTTTACATTATCATAGTCCTCAAATCCAAGAGATGCAGAAAACGCAATACTTACTTTGACCGAGACATACCAATTTGCCAATGCTCAAGTGGATGCTGCCTCTGCCAAGAAACCTCTTAAAGACACTGTGTCTCATTATATCACCAATTTGATGGGAAACAATCCAACCAACTTACCAACCAACACAAGACCTCTCAACCACGATGAAATGAACAATCAACCTACTTTTATGTCAAATGGTGCTTTACGTGCACATGTGATCAAGGCAGAATGTGGACTGTTAATGGGTATCATTCATTTGACGCAAGAAACTGTGGTGGGTTATTTGAAAATGGGCATGAATCTTAGAAGAGGTAAAACTGAAAATTCAAACAAAATGAAATGTGCACAGGATCTTATATTTTTATGTATGTTAGCTTATAGCAGCTACAGTCTGGTATGGCAAGAATATAAGCGTATGGGACAAGATTTCAACAAATACTTGGATCAAGACACCATATCGGCAATTCAATTTGGGTAAGAAAAAAAGAAAAAAAAGAAAAAGAAAGTATAGGTGTCAAACGAAGAATTACCGATAGCTGATATTGTAATCTATTGATAGTATTGGTTCCGTCCACCTTTTACTCTCCTCATTGCCTCCCAAGATTCTTCGTATTGTTTCTGCATTTGGTTGGAAAGCTGACAAACATCTTGGGTTTGCTTTACTGAAGTTATGTCTTGAAGGCCGCCGTATTAGGTCTCCTTTGGCTTCAATGATGTATGTATTTTTAAAAAAAAGAAGTGATACTGTCAAACAATTGAACTCACTCATCATCCCCTCCCTTCTCTTTCACAATAGGCTTTTATCCTACTATGTCATTCTTACATCATTTGCGCCTCAACTACTTACTCAAGAGCTAGTACAACCTGCTATTGAATGTCTATTAGATGCGCAACAATCTTACCCGAATTCCGCCTTTTTCCTATACTTCGCTGGTCGGGTATCAAGACTTGCCAAAAACCTATCATTATCAACTCAATCCTTTATGTATGCTTATGAAGTCAGTCAAGGGGCTTGGGCCGAAACTACCATTGGTACTCTGGCAACCTTTGAAATTGCGTTTAATTGTGCAATGGCTTTGGATTGGGCAAGTACTTCTGAACGATTATCTGAGCTACAAGATAAGCACCATTCTCCTGCCTTTGTCAAATACTTCTATGGTGCCTGTATGGAAATGATGGGCAATCGTACTGAGGCCATTCTTGCTTTTGCTGAAGCACCGAAATTGATGGACAAGAAGAAAAAATCGCAAATGGAACAATATGTCACTCGTCGGGTGGATTTCTTTGAACAAAGTGGCTATCAAGACATGGACTTTAGTTTACCTGCGTTAGAAATCTTGGCAATGTGGAACTGCTTCCCAACAATGTCCGAACAAGCTTTAGAAAAGTGTTTGGTAATGATTGATACTACTTTGGAATCTATCTATGAACGTGAAAAGCAAGAATACGAAATCCGGGTGGTCGAGTTAGCGCCAAATGCTCCTGTTCCTGATTACTATGACCAGCGTGGAACGCTCTTGGTGATGAAGTCCTCTATCTTGAACTCTTTGAATCGAAACAAGGATGCAATTGTGCATTTGAACTGGGTGATCGACAATAGGGAGCATATTAAATGCTCGAAATGGATTGTGCCTTTTGCCTACTGGTAAGTCATAAAGACTGTAAAAAGCTGATATGATGATTAATTCGTCCTTTTTTTTTTTTGAAAAAAAAAAAAAAAATAGGGAATCGGGCATTACTCTGTGGACTCTAGAAGATTTTAAGCGTGCAAGAGCTTTATGGGAACAGGCTTTATCTTTCTCTGGATATGACTTTGAATATCGTTTAGCTATTGTAAGTTTAATTTGAAAATGTGATCGCAGGTCAATTTGATTGCTCACTGATGATTGTTTTTAACAGCGACTGAACTTGGCTATCACTCATGCCATTGAACTCGGCGTCCCTGAAACTGCTCCTGTCAAACCCGAAAAAGGATTGACAACTCACGGACGAAAAAGAATGTCGATCATTAACCGTTTGACTGGAAGTTCAAGCACTCCTGTTATTCCAAGCACTCCTTCCACTGTAACCGCCACGTCCACCTGAAATCCAACACGTTTCTTTACCTTTGAAATCTACTCCTCTCTCCCCTACACATTTATATTTGTTTGTGATCCTCTTTATATATGTTATCATAATTATATTCTCTATACGGTAGCTACTTGTTTTTATGTCTATGTACATATCGTTATTAGTTCCTGTTTACGAATTGTATTTACCCCTTTTTTACTATTCTTATTGATACAACACCTATTTTTTATTGTCTTCAATTCCAATAAAGTTTATATTTACACATATTTACCTTTAGTCTCTTTGTTTATTTTTATAATGACGTGTGATTGTGGGCTTACTCGTCAAAAATTGACTTTTTTCTTGGGATGTGCTAGCTAGAAATCGGATTGTATGTGGGCCAAGTGTTAGTTTTGATTTGGAAAAAATGCGTCTAAACATATGATAGGAATGAATGATACAAAAGGATAGTGAAGATAGACGCCAGTGTGTGAAGAGGAGACAAAAAAAAAAAATACTAATATATATATATATATATATATCTAGTGATAAGGCTAAAATAAACATAAAAATCATTCCTTAAATAGTACCATTTTACACAGACATGGAATAACAAATGATAATAAAAATTGACAATTGGCTTCAACACTGCAGGAGTTTATAGTCCATTCATTATACACTAGGGAATACATATATATATTTGGATTTTGGGAATGGTAAAATACAGCGAATTGTTATCACTTTATTGACATAGAAAACAAATACAGACATCTAAAAAAAAAAAAATTGCCAAACAGCAACCAAACTAAAACTAGTACCAATAACTAATGCTAATCATAGTTGCTAATACTAATCCCCCTCCAAAAAAACAAAAAACAAAAAAAAAACCAACAACTAAGTTAACAAACTTCATCTATTCTAATCAAATATAATACAAGCGGAGAGAGGGGAAGACGCTACAATACAGATAAGTCTAAGCTTTCTTGGCTTCGCCACAACATAGCACGTCGTTCCGAAATGCCATCTTGATACACTGACAATTTCCACCTTTTCCTTGACCCGATCTTCTTCAAACAAGTCCATGATACTTCGATTCCACCAGCATCCTATAGTAAAATAGCAAACAATTTTTAGTTTCCCCGATCATCCCATCCCTATCTATATATATTTGGTAGAGTGACTTTACCCCATTTCTTGACGTGCTGATCCACATTTGTGTCCAGAAGCCTATTTAGCCAATCATAATGGGACCTGCCATGTTCCAGTAATAAAATTCTTGATTCATCCGATTTGCATGCATCTGCCATGGACACCAGAGCGCCCGCAGGGTCCCCACAAGAGCAAAGACCAAAGGTATCGACAACAGTATCGTATCGTTTCTTCTCCAAAGATTCAGGACGATCCACATTGGCTGATTGGAAAGAGACAAATGTGTTGTGGAATTTGGTTTGATATTGTTTGAATTTGCTTTGAGCGGCCTGGAGCATGGAAGGATGATCGTCCGTCACAGTCAAACTATCCACTTGATTGGGTTTGTAGTAATCAAAATTGCGTCCAGTGCCTGTGGAGACTTCCAAAACATCCCCTTTTGCTTGGCCCACCAACCATCGTCGTAGTAAACCGATCCCCATGACTTTTTCATCCCACCCGATTTCACTGTCGTAACGATCAGCGACTTGACCCCATATCGAGCTGGTGTCAAAATTGTTGGGAGTTACTTGCTGTTCGACAATGGTGCCATCCGCCTTTTTCGCCGTGCTGACCTTATCATCCATGGTTGTTGTTGCTGTATTATTTTCACAAGTCGAGTCGTTATGATCAGGTGTGGTGTCGCGTTTGCTTTTGAATACAACCATGCTAACATAGGTGGCGGTAACATAAAGGAAGGCTCCGCCAAGAAGAATGGGGGCTAAGCGTGGTCTTTTTTGTGTAGCAGTGGCTCCTATAGCTTTCGTGGAAGATGCATTGGGCAATGGTTTGTATTTCAACCGTTGGGCTGGTTGAAAGGAGATGTTCTGTTTTTAACCATTGAACTGGATACTGGAAAAAAAAAATCCAAAAAAAAAAAAAAAAAAATTAATCAAAACAAAAAGATGGAGGGCTATTTCGGTCTTTGAAACTATTGACATGAAAAACTTTTTGCTGCTTTCAATCACTGTCTGATGCTGGAAAGATAAACCCGCCCCATACACACCTTCTCTCCATTTTGGCACTTGGTATTGGGAATAAATCGAAAATTATGGCGACATGGGCTGATTTTCGTAGTTTAATACAGTAAACATAGAGATATATTATATATACAGTACTGTACAGTGTGTCAATAAAAAACCGGCTCCTTAGTTTATCATTTTATATTGTTATATGATGTCGTTCAGCAAAGACAAAAAAAAAAAAAAAAAAAAGAACTTTGGGTTTATGATACGGAAAATGCGCAGGAGATTAATTTCATTTGACAATAAAGCATTCAACCACGTAATCTGATAACAAAAAATGAAAAGGAACAAATCCGAAGGACTGGGTGTTGTTTCGATGTACAAAAACTGCAACCAACATTTTCATTTTTTTTACTTGTGTCATATTATGAAGTCTGCGATATTGTATTTACTTTTTTCCCTTCGTGATATTAACAATCTCATAGGCTTATCTTCTTGTCGATGCATTTTATTCCAGTCTGCCATGGAGTCACTTTCTCATTGCGCTGTACTGTACAGACAGTACTGGATGTACCATACGTAGTCATGGCGTAAAGCTAATCAAAAAAAAATATTAACACTCTCTTGTAGCATTGAACAATAGAGTGTTAATTTTTTTTTTTATATATATTTCATGTGCATACATATAATGTATGTGAAATTATTCAATCGGTGTCGATTGCAATGTCAACAAACATTTTCTCTTCAAAATTTTCCAGTGCACTTCAATCATAAAAATTTTTATGCGCTCATTGCTGTTTACTTTTTTATGCATCCCGTACTTTCGCACTTCCTGCGTTCGCTACAGCGGTGATTTTGATCCATGGAAGAAATTCATCTCACTCCCTATTTTTTGAAGCCCAATACAGTGTATGAGTGCTGAGAACGACGCTTGGTCGAAAACCCGTAGCTGCCGCATTGTTTTTGCGCAAACTGAACAACCTTTACTTCTACACGTACATTGTGAGTACATCCATTCGACAAGATAAACTAAACGTATGAGAGACAATGTAAATAAAAAGCAAAACAACAAGATGTAATTTATTCAGATGTAGATATCAACTATGGCAGCTAAACTAAAGTGGCCTAACTATAGTACCATGACGTCTATCTAAAGGCGAAGACATTTCAATGTGTGGGGATGGGTGGATGGATGGATGCGGAGTGTGTGGAGTTTTTTTGGTTTGAGTGTCGGGTAAACCAAGCAATAGATAAATTAGCCCAATCAGAGAGGGTTGAGTTATCCTAATGATGAATGACAAACTATCCTACGGTGACGGGGGGGAGGGGTTGGACTAACTTAGGATAATGTGCTCCATGGTAAACACAAAACCACTATAAAAAGAGGTCCAACATACAATCAATACCGTATGGTGACACCTGATATCATGAGAAAAGAATTACCATGTTGATTACTTTAAATGGTGTTGATTGCTATTAAAAAAAGCGGAACTCTCCTCTCCATCAAAGCTAATAGGGACGATGGAATGGTTTTCAAATCCCGCCCACGTGAATTATTTATTTACTCCCATTTTTATTTTTTCCTTTTCTCTCTCTTTCTTTCTCATCTTTTTTTCTTCATCATCCAACTTCTACGCGGCTATGTTGAACTTAGATTAGTGTCAGGATTAGTATAGAAGTAGTTTCAACTCAGGGATTACAAGATGCATGGGGGAGCTCTTTCAATTTGGATTCAGGATTTAGAACCACCATTAGTTGGCTTTTTTTTTTGGAGTCTTCATTAGCTTAGTTTAGTGTTAATTTATCTACGTTGAAAACTTTATTTGAATAAAACATAACTCTTTTTACTTGCTTCAATGAAATATGTCTCGTTAGTCTCTCCATGTCCTGTACTGTACAATAGATCACTTCTCACCATCGCCCTTTTTAGATTAGTGTTGACTGATTCTGTGCTTTAATAAAAAAAAAAAATATTCATGTAATATTTCTCGTGCCTTGTATATTATATTAAGGCTCATTTTACGTAGTTTATCCAGATAAGTTGACCATTCTACCAATCTCAGGTTAATATCCCTCATTCTAGTCTCATTAGATCTCATAATGAACCTGCGCTCTTCAGTTTTGTGTTGATTATATGCCTTTATCAATGAAAAATGTCCTTTTTAACTATTCATTAATTATTCTGACACGTTAGATGGTAAACAAATCCATTATTGTGATTATTTTGTGCGTGTCCTATCATACTCCTGCTCTATCACGTATCCATTATTATTACTTTCCTCAGAGTTATAGTGGCACTTGTGATGAAAGGTGGCGTGATTCCGATTCTACCATTCACATGATATCAATCTGCCAGAATAACGCTGCTGTTATAGCCTCGTCCAGATCAAGCATACTGCGTGTGCCTAGCTTGCTATTTTTTAAATTTTTTATTTTTAGCATGAGATATAGATGCTATGTGCGGTGAAATATGGACTTTGTGGAGATGGAGTAGGTTGTTCTGAATTATATACTGTGCATCGAGCTGAATTAGAGTATAATCATTATAGATAGTCAATAGTTATAGTATAATAATGATGGCACATTGCAACGAAAAGATAAAAATTACGTGCTAAATGGCGTGCTTTAGGTAATCTTTGTGAATGGGGTTGCACCATTCAAACCATAAACGGCATAGATTTTTGTGGCGGCGATTGTCACCATTGTGATAAAAAAAAAAAAAAAAAAGGTATGTGTTTTTTTTATCCTCTTTTAAGCATTCTTTTATTTTATTTTTATTTTTTATTGATGACGCAAATCGAACAAAACAGTTTGAAACGACGAAATGTTGGCTTGACAGGTGTGGACCACGAAAAGGTTCAGCCTGGCTATACTTTATTTGCACCCTTGAGCAGTGCTGGCCGAGTCTATCTTATCAATAACAATGGTGAAACAGTGCGTGAATGGCATCTTCCTTATCGTCCAGGGCGTCATGCTCGTATTCTCTCCAATGGTAACTTGGCCATTAATGGAGCCTTACCGGCCGAACCTCATTTATTCTTGATGTGGGAAAAGTACCGAGGCGGGGCAATGCTGCAGATAGATCATCAAGGTAAAATTGTTCGCTCCCATTTTGACCAATTTGCTCATCATGATGCCCACCATTTGGATGATGGATCTATTCTTTATACTACACTGGAGGCGCTCAATCAAGAACAAGCAAAACAAATTCAAGGAGGTGTCATTGGTTCGGAAGCACCTGCTGTCGACGATACTGGTCTTGGTGAAGGAATTGTCTATAGTGATGTAATCAAGCAAGTGGATGCCGACAATAACGTGATCTGGACCTGGCGTGCCTTTGACCACCTGGACAAGTCTGATTTTCCGCTCCAACCACATTATCCCCGAGAACATTGGCCACTTATCAACACCGTGTACCCATTGAAGGACGGTAATATTTTAGCAAGTCTACGAAGTGTATCGGCTGTCATTATTATTGAAAGAGCAACAGGAAAAATCATTTGGCATTTGGATCATAACACCGTCGCTCAGCAACACAATCCTACTGAACTGGACAATGGTAATATTCTTATTTTTGATAATGGTGCCTTTAGAACAAATGAAAGTGTCAATTTCTCCCGGGTGATTGAAGTTGATCGTACTTCTAAAAAGGTGGTTTGGCAATATAAAGATCGGCAACCGGAATTTTTCTTCACTCCTTTTATGGGCTGTAAGTCTTTTTTTTTTTTTTTTTTTTTGTGGTTGTTACAAAGACTAATTTTTTGCTTCTTTTTTTCATGTATTGGAATAATGCCCAATCAGCCGCACAGAAGTTACCCAATGGCAATGTTCTGGTCAATGAAGCTGCTTTTGGTCGCATTTTTGAAGTCACGGTTGATGGTACTTTGGTCTTTGAATATATTAATCCTTATTTTTCAAAATACTCTGTCTCTGAACTCCTACCTGCCTTCCCCAACGAAAGCAATGCCCTCTTCCGTGCATATAAATATACAAAAGAACAGCTTCCTTGGCTGAACGAAGAGGAAGGAAAAGTAATTATTCATGTAGCGCCTATAGTATAACTGGATCTAGAAGTAGTGTATCAAATGTGAATATTAATTAATAAAGCATATGACTTTATGGCAAAGCTTGGCCGAACTCTTTCCATTGTTCTTTTTTGTTTAGCAAATATCATTACTGTGGATAACGTTACAATTCTGATGTGCTTAACCATGTTATATCTCTCAATACAGCAATCTTATTGAACCTTCGTTTTCGAAATCGAAAAAAAAATATCTTGGGGAAGGGTCAGCAATATTTCAAATCCCGACCACGTGAATATTTATTTACTCCCTTTTTTTTCCCCCGTCCTCTCTTTCTTTCCATTTTCTTTTCCTTCTTTTTTTTTTTCTTCACCATTCAACGTTTTTGAGGTTATATTGGACTTAGTTTAGTATCAGGACTAGTTTAGACGGGATTCAGCTCAGGGATTACAAGATGCATGGCGAAACCCTTTCATTTTGGATTCAGGTTTTGGGGCCACCATAACTTGACTTATTAGACTCTTCATTAGCTTAGTTTAGTTTTAGTTTGCCCATAATTTGTATCAATATCTCAATAAAATATGTCTTCTTTTTTTTACATGCTTCAATGAAATCTGTGCCATTAGTTTCTTTCATGCTTTGAAGGGATCCTTTTTTGTTTCTTCTTCACTACTATCACCCTTTTTTATTAGTGTTGACCGTTGTTGTACTTCAATGACAAATATCCCTTCAGTCTTTATTAATTATTGTGAAGTATATTAGATACATCTTTACGATCACGCCTTAGATTAGAGCTGCTCATTCTTCTGAATTCCCATTAGTCTCCTTTTTAAACTCCCACATAAGACCTCCATTAGATCTCTTATGACAATGAACCTCTCGCTTTATCTTGGTACCTACCAATATACCTCAATAAAATATTCCTTTTTATTAGCTAGCCATTTTATGACCCGTATGATGGCGAGAAATGTCGTTATTGTTGATCTTTTGTGAGTTATACCATCTTGACCACTTTTGCTCAGCTCCTTCCAAACCCAAAGTGATTGGTTGGTAGCCCAGGATCATTTTATATGATGTATAGTCATGTTTTTGCTGTACCAATCAATACTAATGAACTTAGACTATGTCGCTCACCAGTGTAATATTCACATTAGATTATTACAGTCTTTGTTTGACTAGACATACTGTATAGTCGGTTCTTTGGTTTTATTATGTATAGCATAATATCGATAATAAACCCGTTCATGAATACCCAAATCACTGAAGCTCTAGTAGATGCTCACCAAAGTGTGAAATGGCGGAGGTGTTCACACTAAACTCCCCTCTCCGCTCCTCCCACACAAAAAAACCCTTCCAAGTTTGAAATTTTCGAATAGGCATAGTTACTTTAATTTTTATTTTAACTAAATTAATAAACGGATTACTAAAATTCTAAACAGGTTGGTTTGCCACTCTATTAGTTGATTGCTGATTAGAAGGTAAATCGGATGGCTGTTGATTGGTAGAATAATTGGCAATAGGTTGATTGACAGGTGGTGGTTGGTTATTAGGAGAAAAATTGCCTGGATTGGCTCTGGGACTACTACCTGGTGGTTGGTTGCTGGGCCAACGAGTGTTTTCAGCCATAAATTCATCCTTCTCTAAATTGATAGAACGGGACATACTTCTTGCCACCTTAAAAGCAGAATAAATTAAGAATGCAAAGAAGGCACCAATCAAGGGTCCGAACCAGAAAATCCAATGGTTTGCCCATTTACCAGTAACAATGGCAGGACCGAATGAACGAGCAGGGTTTACAGACGTACCATCAATGGGCGTTCCGACAAGATGTATCATGAACAATGTAATACCCACCACAAAGGGATTACAGGATGGAGCTGAATATTGATCTTCGACAATGACAAAGAGTATAACAACACAGAGGACACATGTTAGCAGTAATTCGGCAAAGAATCCTTGAGCATAGTTAAATCCTGGTTTTAACAAATTGACACCTTGGAGTTCATTGGCAGTTACAAAATTAGCAAAATAGGCGCCAAGAATTGCGCCAACTAATTCTCCAATAAACATAAATAAACCCCTCAACCAGTTCACTTTGCGGCACAACATTAGCGATAAAAGAACGGCTGGGTTCAAAGCTCCTTCTGAGTACGGACAAGCCATAAATAAGCCCACTGTAACGGCTGCACCAAAACTAAAGGCCACACTCTGAATTTGACTATGAAGAAAAAAACGAGTCAGCCTAAACTTTTTTTTTTTTATTTTGATGAGTTAAGAGCAATACCTTGCGGATGCGCTCGGACCATAAGCAGATTCTAATGCAGCTTGCACACCCCCCAGAGCCAGAAATATGAAAATGGTCATGGCGACAAATTCAGCGAAGCCAGCCACTAGATCCATTTTAAGATTTGGTCTTTGTACATCGTTGCCTTTTCCAAAACAGACTTCTTTTAGGGATTGACGTTCCATCATGTAGTTTGATATAGAAGTAAAAGGAAAAAAATAATAAAAGATAAGACACATACAACGGTTTATCTTTTCGTTTTTAAATGTCTCTCTTTTTTTTTTTTTTTTTTTTTTAATAGGAGGGCCAATGGACACTTTTTTTTTCACCGTGGTGGGACGCTTCGGAGTTTTGCTTTAGGAGAAACCTTCAGATTATGGCACATCACTAGCGATAACAAAATCTAAAAACGTGATTTATGTACGGAGAAGAAAAACCCCACCGTAAGGTGATTATGAATATCATCCATTGCAACATACTAAATGGTTTAAAATATCATAAATAGTCGTTTGATGAGTTTTCTGGTAATGACTAAATGGAGTACACTCCTTGTAAAACTCGTTCGGTCGGCATTTTAAAATAAAACCCACTTCTATAAATGTTTAATTTTCTCAAGGGGTCCCTGTCATCATCCTAGTCGGCAGAAGTACATTGACGTGGACCTAGACTTTTTTTTTTGAGACAATCAATACGATGCCATTGGTTTTTACAAATAAATGAAACCATGTACGATTCCTGGCATTCCTTGACGGTGTTCATGCAAATTGAATATTGGCATGATATGATAATGCAACCATATTTATCATCCATAGAAAAGGCCTCTTGGTCACAGTGAACTTCCAGATACAGTAATCATAAAATCAAAACCCTTACATATGATACAGAAATTAAATGAAACCTAAATGTAACGTAAACAACGCCTGAGACAACAATAAAACACTATAAACAGATATGTGTGAAAAACGAGATCCACTTTTATAGAAGGCAATGTACATACGTACAAAGCAAGATAACCTACTACATGTAATAAAATAAGGAAGAATTCTGAAATAACACAATTACTCCAAAAACTGAGATTGAACTCCGTTCTGTACCAATAACCACAGTACCATATTGTTCTTTGAATCCTGTTTCTAGTAATGTATATATCCCTTTTTGCCACCATTCAAGTCAATACAGTCCGTGCGTCCTTGTTGTATATTTGATACGTTCCAGCTTGTCCTTTAAAATCAAGGGTCCATTTAAAGAAGTGTCTATCAAAAGGAGGAGGTAACCAATATTTTGAGATTCACATGAAATGACAATCTACAAGAACATAAAAAAGGCACCCAGTAAAAAGGAGAAAAGCAGTACAAAAAAAAAAAAAAAAAAAAGAGTCGAAATAGCAAGACTTCTATCTTCAATATACCGTGCATGCGGACATGCCCCTCCCCGCCCGTTATTTTGCCCTTTAGTGAACGGCCCCAATATACCCGAAGGCAGGTGTTTAGTATGAAACTCACAAAATAACTACCATAACAACTTTTCTAATTGTACAATGGGTTTGTGGATGGGGAATAAAGAGTCATATTTTATTTGAAGGAATAGGGTAGATAGTATACTAAGAATGTGGCGTTCATTGTAACAAAAGATCTATTGGGAAATAGCATGAGGGAAACAAATGGGGAGGGTGAGATCTGGAGCAAGATCAACACTAATGTGAAGAGACAATTGTAAAAAGGTATCTAAAATACTATACAAAACATGGAGAAAACTATAAAAGGCCATCTGTTATTGAAACACAACAAAACGGTCAACACTAGTCAAACGGGATTGGTTGCTAGTAAAAAAAAAAAAAAAAAAAAAAAAGAAACGAATCTATTATGCAAGACATGAGAGAGACTAATGGGATATTTTTTATTGAGGCAAGTAAACATAAACATATTTTATTTGAATGCAGATACAAACTAACGCTAAACAAAGTTAATGATGGCTCCAAAAAGTCCAAGTAATGGTGGCTCCAAAACCTTTGAATCCAAAATGAAAGGGTTTCCCCATGCATCTTGTAATCCCTGGGCTGAAACCCCCTCTAAACTAGTCCTGACACTAATCTAAGTCCAACTTGACCCCATAGAAGTCGAATGATGAAGAAAAAAATAAAGGGAAAGAAAAATATTTAAAAAGAAAGAGAACCGAAAAAAATATATATCGCCTGTGGGGGGGGATTTGAAATATTTATTTTACGGTTGGCGTCTTTTTTTTTTTTTTTTGGTGGAGCACAGAAAAGGAAACCGGTTTAATGCTCTTTTTCTTTTTTTTTTACGTCAACATCATACAAAATGATCACCAGAATAATTCTCTTTTTCAATAAGAGGTAGTTTGAAATAAGTTAGTTTACCCCACACACCGTAGTATAACTCGTCCCCCGATTCACTGTAGTCTAGTTTGTCACTATAAAATGAAATGCTCTTTTTAGTTTCCTTTTCGTTATGTTTATCAAACCCTTATCATTCTACAATAAAACAACAAATATATGATATGTCTTCAATAGTTACAGCGCACATCATTCTATTACGATGACAATGATCAGGTGATGACAAGATTAATACGAGGATGATATATGTGTCTATCATACTTTAGAGTCTTGTGGCTTCATACAATAAAAATTGTGTATATTGATATATATATATATAAAGGGGGAGGGGCGAGATGAGATAGTAAAAGGTAATGGGGATTTTTATTTTTATTTTGATACAGTTAGATTAAAGAGCCTTCATGTTGATGGGGTCGACTAGAGATATTACTGTCATGATGAACCCTAGCTCTCCGTCTTCTACGGGATGAAGTGATAAAGTGAGGCATCTTGCGTTCGTCCAAATCTAAACTAACATTGGCTGATGCTTGTAAATGTTCGATCCATTCCATTTGATCCCTCTCATCCTTGGCTCGTATTAATAATTGTGATCCCTGATGGAGCCTTAATCGGATAACGTGGCGATATTTACAATAATCAGATGGTTGGCCAGCCTCCGCATCTTGCATCGAATAACACCATATAGGTTTCTTCTCTTCCAATTCAGTCATGGGAATAGTTTTATATGCGCGTATGTTGGTACCCCATAACATTATATATAATTTTCTATATTAAAAAAAAAATCAGGGGAAAGAGAATGATCAGACTCCGTTGGCCATGTGCTGGGGAGATTTTTTTTTTTTTTTTTTTACCCATTGAACTCTACTTTTTTTTCACATCATACCTCCATGAACGTCTTTTTGATTTTTCATCAGGTCCATCCAATTCATTTTTTACCATCATATATCCCATTTTAGAGATAGTACATTCATATGGTGGTAATTCTTCTTTGCCTTCCTCTTCTCGTTTTTCAACCGAGTAGTAGCGCTGGTTTTTAATTCTATCGTAATCATTATATTTCATTTGTGGGAGCTGAGAGTTGATAGCGGATGCATAGAAACTCTCCTTATCACTGTAACAAGGCGGCGGTGATAATTTAATACCATCATTATCATCTTTAATGGTGTTTGTGTCGTGTGGTTGTAGTGCGAGTGAAGGAGAGGATGAAAATTGGAAGTCCGATGTGGTTATATTTGGCAGCAAGATCGATTTGCCACCAGTTTCCAATTTTTTTTCCACGGTATTGCTAAGAAAAAGTGTGGAATGTCGGGCATTTAATAATGCATGAATGGCATACTATTTTTTTTTTATGTTATCATCTTACCAAAGGGAGGTATAGATATCATTGCCGTGAGTGTATAAAATAGAGCAGTAATGAGGAGAAAAAGAAATAACAAAAAGAAAAGCAACCGGGAAACTACATATTTAAATAGACCTGGGTGCTTGAAGAAGGAAAAAAAAAGGGGGGAGGACGGTCGGACTTTGTGCCTGCTTTTATCTCTATATGGCAATAACTTCAATCAGCTAATGATGATAACAATAACACTATAACCTTAACCTCCTTCATGATCACCATTACTCTCACCATTTAAACAGAATGCGACTTTCAACGGAAAATAGTAAGCTAACTTGTTTATGCATGCTTTTTTCATCCTAGTATCCACTTTTCCGCTTTTCTCTTTTAGCTTCACCATGCCATGATCGCAATTTTTTTGAGTTACCGTCATCAGTTTATCGCCATTTCTTTTAATAAATTAACTTTCTTTGTACAATGACACACATCATTCAAAACAGTAATCACTTTCTTTTTTCCTACTTAAGTCATTCGCTGGGTTTGTGAAATAAACAAATGGTGGATGATTGGACCTCATGGTACCTGAATAGTGTCATGCTCTAACCCCAGTAAATAAGAAGATCGATTGACTACATATGACAGCACTGTAAATATAAATATACTAGCTGTAAGCAAACAGGGCTAATTATTACACAGTGACACTTTACAATAGTGACATAAGATAAACAACGAAATTTAAAATGGTTTTGTTACCAACTTGATAGTAAAAAGAGAAGAGAAGTATGAGTCAATGTAAGAGAAAATAGATCAAGCACATGGCGGATTTATTTTGAGCGTTTTTAATAAACAATATTCTATAATTACTACATAAACATCGGAGTTTACCACACCAGATCTACATGGACAATAAATTTTAAATATAAAGCAATATTGAAGAATAAGACTTTCGATAAATAACGAAATGAATTCTTTATTTAAAAAAAATAAAAAGATCATAGAGAATAATGATTTCAATAAATAGTAATTAAATCATTTATTGAAAAAAAAAGAATCATGAAGGGTGAAAAGTGGGGTAATATGAGGGGCGTTGTTTATGAGTACTATCGCTAAAATTGTTTCTATTGCTATTACTATTGCTACTACTATTGGCAGAAGGGCGATGATGTTGATAATGTTGTTGTTGCTTTGATATGACGAGGACACCCAAAAATAAATCTGCATCACGCTGTCTTTCTTCCACAGGTACTACATAAAGAGCATCAGGAACTCGTTGAGACTGGGATAGCGGCAAGAGGTAAAAATCCTTGATTTTCGTCTTGTCATGGCCAACCACACCATACCGTTTCAAAGAGTCAAAATAGTTGATCATGGTTTGTATGTGTCGTTCGTTGGATGCTGATGATGTTTGACATTTCATTTCCAGTACCACCACCTCTCGACTGGATGATTGTCGCATACTTGAGATATATTTTGTCGCAGGGTCCACCCGAATACGTCCTTCGATATAAATTGATGGCGGCAGTAATTCTTGCCATTCTTGCTTTGTTAGTTCACGACCACCGATTTGTCGGGCCATCGCATCAAAAGAAGCTACTTCCGGCATTTCCACCCGTCCGTTCCAAACGACACCATCATCTGCTAATCCATTGTCGTCCTCATCGCCAGCGTAGAGTTGTATATTGTCGTCCTCTTCACCAAGTAATGCCTCAAGGTTCACAGACGTCTTTTTCGTTTTGCTTGCATCATGTTGTTTTTGTTGAGTTCCATTTTCGTTCCTGGTGATCCCGATTTGTTTCCAGATTGCATCCATTTTATCTTTTGTCATCGCCGGTGGGGTATGTGTTATGCTAGATGTACTTGATACTGGTTCTGTTGAAGCATTGACTAACACTGACGCCGTGGAAGATGAAGAATTAGATGTTGATGGTGAGTTTGCCGTTGTTTTGATAGAATCCACCCCATTTTGCCTGGCATTGCCGACATCCGTATTATTCGTAGTTGGTGATAGCTTTGAGATCAGTGATGGAAAATCACGGTTGCTGCTGTTGTTCCGTTTGTCGCTATCCCTTTTCGGATTCATAATGATGTCCCCCTTGTGAGTCTTCTTGATAATTGGCATGTTTTCGATCTTGAGGACTGAATTCTTGATGCTCTTTTCCCGTAGCGATTCGGACATAGATCTAAGAGCTGGATTGGCCATATCTTCTGATGACATTTGTGCTAGTTCATCCGGCAACAAATCACCACGTACTACCCGCAGTTGGAATTCCCGATTCGCCTTGTCACGCAGGTTGTATAACAATGATCGCACTTTGTTCTTGTACCGCATCCCACAGATTTTCTTGTCCTGGTCTTGATCGTCACCACTTTGATCGCCGAGAAAATCATAGATTGCATTTTCGATCCGATTCGCCAGATGTTCTGCTGCCTCCAGAGGGTCACTAGATACTTGATATTCCAATGCTTCAGGTAGTTGGTCAGTCATTTGGGCTAATATTGGAGTCAGTGTGGTTGTAAGAGTCTTGAGCACATTTTTCCGTATAGGATCTACCGTTGCGCCGCCAGTTTTTTCAGCTGAGGGTATGACGACTTTCGCCGTATCTGGTACTGGTTCGTCATGCTCGGTGTAGGAGTTGTCTGTATCTGATGAATCTACACTGGCAACCGATCTTGTTCGTTTCTTTGGTTTTAACTTGGGAGATCCACTTTGAGGATTAGTGGTGGTGTCCAAATGAGCACATACATCGCTGCAATAAGAATTCGCACGGGTGTGATTGTTGCATGTGGATAATAAGCAAGTGTGGCGATGTCGAGCTTGTCGCGTGGAAATTTTGGTCTGTACAAAAAAAAAAAAAGGTTAAAAGTTGAGTGGGATTGTGTAGTTATTTTTCTAGAAAAATCATTTTGTTTACCTTGCTTTGATGCACAGCTTGCTCCACTGGTTTAATGGAATCGGTCACGAGGTTGTCATCTAGAAATAGAGTGAAATAAATCATCAAGTCAGTACCAGTTATAGCCACAATCAAGCTTTTGGACGGTAAAAAGAAGTAGACTAGCATATGTTCCATTTTATTTCTTGTTCAAGAGGAAGAGAGATCATGATAAACTCTGTATCAACCCATTCCATCCCCTCAAATCCAATCAAGCACCCAATACAGCCCAACTTCGGCCCATCACTTGATTATAAAATGCACAAAAAATGTAAGGAGTAAGGTAAAATAGAGAGAAGAACGGGGAATATAGTGTAAAGGATATATTTGAGGATAAAAAATGGGGTAGTAAATATAGGGTATATAATACTATGTACAGTACTAAACTAATTGTTGCCTTGTCGTTTTCCCACTCCCGCCCAAATCATACATACTGCACATACACAAAATTCTACCTCCCCCCTTAACATCCCTCTTTCCCCAATCCCATTCAATAGCACACGCCAGCACAAAAAAAAAATATAGTACGTTCCTTTTTGTTGTCCAAAGCTTGATCTGATTTTTTTTTTTTTTTTTTTTTTTTTTGTATAGTTGTAACTTACCTGCTTTACAGTTGTCACACAGCCAATCCACATTTTCCATTTCATCAGCATCCAAATTCACGCAAGTACAGTGAAACCTGAATAAAATAAAACAGAGTTTAGAAGCGATTCGTATTTTTTTTTTTTTTTTTTGGATGGTCATTTCATGTCTTACCACTGTTTGCAGCCATCACACTGTACCATAGGTTGACCATCATAAGGCTTTTGACAGATGCAATACAATTTCTTGCCACGTTTCTTTTTGGGAGGCGGGGTATCAGAGTTGGATAATGATGTGGCATTTTGTTGTGGCATTACTGAATCTGTATGTGGTGTTTTGTAGTTGTAGTTGTTGTTGTTGTTGCATCCGCGATAGTTTTTTGTCGTTTGGATCGGGTGACCATGCTTAAAGCTTCCGAGACAGGGGTGTCAATTACTGCGGGAGAAGATTGAGTGTTTGCTTGCTGAACCATAGAGCCACCATTTTCAGTAGCCAAGTTGTTGTCACCTGTAGTATCCATATCAGCTAGGGTAAGGAAGTGGGGAGCCAAGAAATCAGGCAAACAGGCCGGCATGTTGGCAAGGTCTGGCAAAGGAGTAGGTGTCATTGATAAGGTATGATGGTTTTGATGCTGAGCTAGAATATTCCAATTTGAGGTGGCAGGGATGTGAGAATTCCCGCCACCAAAAGTATATAAAAACTGATCAACGTCTGGGAGCGACTTGTCGAATAATCTGGTAGTGTCATTTTCATGTGTTGTAAGGTTCATCTGCTCAGTCCAGCAAGTTGGCGTCGTTGTTGAGAATATGGGATAATTTGCCGATGACGAAGCATGTTCATTTTCTGTTTCTGTTGCCGTCGCCGTAATATTGGAAGATGCCATCGTTTTTGCCACATCCATTGTTGAAATGCCTGTACCACCTCTTGGCGCAGAAGGGTTCGTAATGTGAGTTGGAGACACTATATCTTGAAGTTCATGTATGGAGCCATCAGAATGAGATTGTAGATTTAAATAATCATCAATATCCATAATAGCGAAATAAAGTAGAATGTGAGAAAAAAAAAAGGCGGAAAGAGGTAGAATAGTAGCTAAAGAAAAAAACAAAAATATGAGGATTCCAGAAAAAGAACGTTATCCCAGTCACTAGATTTTCCAGTCGAGTTTCATCGGGATTTGAATAATTTTCTTCAAACTTTTTTTTTTATTTTTTGCTCTTTTCCTCCCCTTATCTATCTACATACCTTATGTCAGGTAATAACTGTACCTTCCTTTCCCTTTCTTTTACTAATATTCTCATATGTTTTATCTATATATACAGGCGATAAAACAACATTGGAAGCTATCAAATATACACCAGGCAAATTATTGATCCTGGACCAGTTAGCCTTACCTCACGAAACCATATTCGAAAACGTGAAAACAGTCCAAGATGGTCATGCTGCTATCAAGACAATGAAAACTCGTGGTGCTCCTGCTATTGCAATCGTGGCGGCTCTTTCGTTGGCTGTGGATGCATCTGCCCGTCAAACTCAAGGTGAATTCGACTCTGCTGCTGCTGCTCTGACTTTCTTGGAGGAATCTTTGGAGTATTTGAAGACTTCTCGGCCCACCGCTGTCAATCTCTTTGATGCTGCGAACAAACTTAGTGCTATCAACCAACAAGCCGCATCGGCTGAATCTGCTACCGCTGCCTCTGTGGTTCAAATATATGTGCAAGCTGCTGAACAAATGCTGATCGATGATGTGCAAGATAACAAGAACATTGGAAAATTTGGTGCTGATTTTATTGTCAATCATGTTGGAAATAGCAAGGATATCAGTGTTTTGACTCACTGCAATACCGGGTATGTAATATATCTTTATATCTGTGTGTATAATATATATGCTAATGACTTGACCAACTTTATTGCATTATTATTTTGCTGATTGTGTATAGTTCGTTGGCTACTGCTGGATGGGGAACTGCCCTGGGTATCATTCGCGATCTGCATGCACGTGGTGATTTGACGCATGCCTACTGCACAGAAACTAGACCCTACAACCAAGGATCTCGATTGACAGCTTACGAATTAGTGTATGAAAACATCCCTGCTACCCTGGTGTGTGACTCTATGGCCAGTGCTTTGTTAAAACAAAACCCAAGTGTGCAAGCCATCATCGTAGGTGCTGATCGTGTCGCTGCCAATGGTGACACTGCTAACAAAATCGGAACATACCAACTTGCCATCACCGCTAAACATCATGGAATCTTGTTTATTGTTGCTGCACCTTCTACTTCGATTGATCTCAACACCAAGACTGGAGCGGATATTGTCATTGAAGAGCGGCCTGCTGATGAATTGACCAATGTGACAGGCGTACGTATTGTTGATGGCCAACCTACGCCTACCACAGTTCGTACTGCTGCTCAACATATCGGTGTGTGGAATCCAAGCTTTGACGTAACCCCAAGTGAACTGATCTCGGCCATTGTTACTGAAAAAGGTGTCGCTGTGAAGTCTCCTGGCAAATCTTTTGATATGGCGTCCTTCCTTCAAATCTGATTGGATTGATTGTAGTTAATAATCCCTCCCATAGTTATACTTTTATCACTGTGTAGTAGTCATAGTATTTTTACATCAATGTTTGTTATATGCATTTTTTTTTTACCCTATACAATTCATATGAATATCAATAAAACCAAATTCATTCTATTTGAAATTGTCTTCTACTCTTCACACAGATATATGACCCTTCCAATTATTCCCATAAATATCATAGTAATCCACATATCCCGCCTCTACTAGCTATTGTGACAAACAAATCACAACCCTATATTGGTACACATACTGACATTTTAAATTATCTTCAGATCCACACTTGGTATTTTCTTGTCCAAATATTTCATATTCGAGCGTATTTCAATTGTTTTCATAAATGATCCCTTACAATACACATACAATCCCATATAATCCCATACAATCACATATAATCAAACACGATCACAATACATCAAATAAAAAAATAAATCTTTATTGTTTTTCAAATAAGAGACTTTCCCCTAATAAGTAACAACATAAACTAAATGAAGATTTATTTGATCCCGCAAAAAAAACATGTTGAGAGGGTGTAGTATCGCTTGTTTTGGTTGTTGTTCGTAGTTTGTAGTTTGTCGATGTCGTTGGTGAATTAACGGAGACGACGAGCTTCACGTTCAGATTCCAAGAGACAAAGGATATCGTTTTCGCGGACAGGGCCCTTGACGTTACGGATAATGCTACGGTTGGTGTCATCCATAAATTCAACACGGACTTGAGTAACGCCACCACGAGAGCCAGTACGGCCGAGAACCTTGATCACTCTAGCGAGCTTGACGGGGGTCTTTGAAGAGTCCTATCGTTCACCACGAAAAAAAAAAAACGATTAATATACTTTCTTGCAAGATAATTCAAAAACTCTACCGATCCTTTTGTTCACACATAGCACACACAGTCAAATGTCAAAACATCAACCGAAATGCCAAAAAAAAAAAAAAAAAAAAAAAAATAGGTCAATGGATCAACTGGGTAGGTGAATGATTGTTGTTGAGTTGATATATAGATTTTCCCATCCATCCATCTATGGCTGCTTCATTATCTATCCATCCATCCAGTCAATAATCCATCCACCTATCCATTTATCCAATCTTCTATGCATTTCTCTTTCGAAATTTGGGTGTCTCAATTTTCTATAATATACGCACCATATTTTTGGAGATAAAGAAAGGAAAGAGCTTTGCCCATTGGCACTGATTTTTCCATATATACAACTTTTTCCCCCGACTGTCAGCGGGATTTGATTTTCCGACAATTTTTAAACAAGTAAAAACACATCCCTATGCCATAACACCTCATTCCACACTGGTATATATATATTCCTATTGATAGATTCTAAACAATATCAAATTTGTCTATTCTTTAAAATTCTGTAGTCAACAGAAATCAAGTATAATCATAAACAAACACAACCACGCTTTATTAAATTGGTAATTTCAAGAGAAGTTCTTTTAAATATATATAAGACGAAGGGAGGGGAGAGTAATAATTCTATTTCTATCTAAAAATGGCCAATGTTGGTACCCATGATTTCTACAATGTCCTCCATGATTCGTGGTACAGTTGTTCCTATTTGTTTGGTCACTTCCTTCTGTCGATCCACCGCAAGGCCTGCAAAGGCGTTGATTAAATCACCGTCTAAAACAGCCTTCGTCCGATTTGAAGCCATCCTTTGTTTCGATCCTTTGATTAATCTAAATAAAAAAAAAAATTCAATTTCATATTCTTTTTTATCCCCATCCCTTCCCGCCCTTTTCAGCCCCTTTTACCTGTATGCCCTTGGATTAAGTCCTGCGACGTGTTGAATGCTATTCGCCAGTTGTCCATAGAGTGTACCGAGACGTTTGAATGTTTTTTCTGGGATAGGAGATACCACACTAATGCTTCCAGTAAATGATCCACAAAGACAAAATTGGCGTCGACTATACTGAAATCCTTCGTCATTGTCATGCGTGATTTGGGGGAGTCGTACCATCGTTCTGACTTGGCATCCAACATGGAAATCGCCACGGCGCATCAGTTTTTGACCAGAGATGGATTGCAAATCTAACATCGATAACAGGGAAAAAACATGAGCATTACGCACTTTTTTTTCTGGAGCAAAATATAAATCAAAAGAATGTACTTACTAAAAGGTGCGTATTGATAAATATTCAAATTGTCATCCGTGTCGCCGACCATGAGATACAAAGACTTGTCATCGATGATATAGTTGACCGACCCAACTTCAAAGGATTGGTAATCCTTGCCAAGTAAAATGAGTTTTGCAGGTTCAATTTGAAAGCCCAAAAACCAAATCGACTTTTGTGCATCGCCCAGTAAGATAAAGTTCTTGATAGAAGACATACATGTGACATATATTTGGACATCAATAAATGCTACACCCACCAAGCTTTCATTGTCTTCAAAGCTCCATACAATCATTTTGGATCCAATACATGCTGCCAAGTGTCCACTGACGTCGCACATTGCTGTTACTGCCCCTTTGACATCTTCCTTGCGTAAAAACTTGAATTTGTGATTTGTCTGTGGGTTATCCAGTTCCGGGACAACTTCAATGATTTCGTATACATAAATCTAGGAGATACAACATGGATTAGAAAACGCAAAGTATATTTTTTTTTTGAAGGTAATACCTATTTTACTACTTACCGAACCTTTCATTGGAGAGTCTTCACCACGCATCACACCAGTACCAACTGCCATAAAATGTTTTCGTCCAGAACTTGTTTGTTTCGACTCCAAAAGCACGCATTCCAATGAAAGACCTTGTTCAAATTCATCAAAATCAACTCGATCGACCGTTTCCCAAGTCACCGGGGAAATCAATAGGAGGGAAAACCGATCCACCTTTGGAAGGAACGCACCAGGTTCCCTGTCATCTTTCTTGTTGTCCGTCCCTGTCACCGATGATTTTGCTGAAGAAGAGCCATCGTCGTTTGTTGCCGCTGCTGTCGTTGTCGTCGTACTTTCATCGTCGTCATTATGATCAGGCCCCACTACTTTTGCAACCATTGCTGTCGATACCAATACACCATAGACCCGCATAGCTGGATGATATTTGATTTTGTGTACTGTTTGCCCAAGAGGGACTTTTTCTATTAGCCAATCCATACCATATGATGCACCGTCTGTTGGTAAATTGTTGAGTCGAATCTTTGACTATTTTAGATAAAAAAAGAGCATGGACTGAGTTCAGTTTGTTCCGGAGTATATGCATCCTCTATCTCACCCGCTTTTTTTTTTTTTTTTTTTTTGATTTCAATTCACTTACGTCAATATCTATGGTTATAAATCCATGCCGGCAATTGACATTATGGAATTGTGAAAAGGCTGTGATTGGTCTAGTCGTTTTCATAGGGTGGACACGGGTAAAGCTTTTGGAAGAGGATAGGAGCCAGAGAGGTTCAGGACCAGCCACGAAGACACCTGCAAATCCGGATACATCAGTGAAAGAAGAGAGCATATGTTTCCGCCTTGGTTTAGTTTTGTTGAGTTGTTTCTTCTTTTTCTTCTTTTTTAATCCATCCGCGTCCTTTGTACTGCCGCCATTAGCGCCTGTCAAATCGTCATCATCAATACCAAGGTCAATCACCAGCTTCGATTGCTCTTCCTTTTCTTTTTGCACTTGTTCTTCCATTTCTTGTTCCTTTTTCCAGTCTTCATCTTGTCGATGTTTTGAGATGTGATCATGGTGTACACGGGAGAATCGTATAGCTAAACGATGATCGTAATCTTCGGGTTGTGTACCAGCGCAAATATCACTATCATTCGTCCCAATGTTGCCATTTGTTGGTATGAATTCAAAAGCTTTGTAAATGACAACATCACCAGTAGATGTTCGAAGCTATTAAAGGAAAAAGAAGATCAAGTGAATAAACTAGACATTCACAATTGATATAAGTATTATTTACTTACCACCAGGTGAGGAGTTTTCCGTTCCTTTCCAATATTTGTTAGCAAGAATTCCTTGATTTTGATGGCGCCTAATGCTTCGTCGGGTTTAACAGAGGGGTGTGGGATAAATGCTGAATCTTCTGTGTTGTCATCATTAGTTTTGCCACGTACAGGATAATCAGTCACTAGGTCTTGCAAGAGCTCAAGCTTGGGGAAATGGAAACATTCATCAAAGTCGGACAAATTGTAGATAGTCAGTTCACCATCATAAGTATAGACCACACACCATAATGTCACCAATTGGGAGATCTCTTTGATACCCCCCATCACACTGACATTTGTTTCATCCACAGTATCAATACAATTGGGAGCTTGTTGTTGTGATTGCTGTTCCGTTGAATTTTGATAAAGCATAGCATCCTCTTCATCATCGTCTATTTCCATGTTTATGTCTGCTGTGGGTGCGATTACTGATGATGGTATGCTGGCTGCATTTTCATCCGCATGGTCACTATCAGGGTCGCCATATAAATTCATATCTATTTCATCAAAGTCATCATTGTCCGTCATCGATGTTGTTCGTGTGGTTGCTGTTGGTGAAACTGCTGCATTTACTTTTTTTGCTGAATTGCCAAAGGTGATATCAGAGTCTGCCTTCCGCTTTTTCGCCTTGAGTGAAATATTTGCTTGTAATTTCATGGTTTCCAGCATCTTCTTTTTATCCACATTCTTCATAAAGAGACCAGATGTATCAGCAAATACGGAAGCCGAGTATATATTTTTGGGTTTCTGAACAAAACATGTAGCGGGGGAGTAAAATGAGTAACAGTTTAGCGGCAATATTTAAAAACGTCTATCAATTTTCCTTACGTTCAAATCAGAGGGAACAGGGACAGGACTGATCGTTTCGGCGGAGTCATCACATTGGAGAATAATAATCGTTTTGTTTTCCAGTACCAGTACGATAAAAGGATCATGCACACTAGCTTCCACAATTCTTGATTCTTTCACAGGGATATTTTGAAGTCGTTTACCATCTATATAGTGTGATGAATGTAAAGTAAAATTAGAAAATAATCTTGCAAGTCGCTATTTTTCATGTTACCTGGATTGAGAAGATAAAGCCCCTTTTCATGAATTTGTACAATATGAGTATAATTGAATAGAGTACTGACTAACACAGTGGGTCCTTTGGTATAAAATCCCGATTTCCCAAGTTCCTGTAGTTCATCACCTGCTGCCAAAACCTATAAAACGTTCGCGTTGATCATATTATTATTAGTATCGCTATTTATTTTCTGGGGGATTGAGGAAAACCTACCAATGTGCTATTGGATTTGCTGATAAACAATAATTTGTCCAAAGACTTGTCATAGGTGATATCCTCGGCCGACGCATCCGTCATTGTTGTACTTGTGTTGCTGTTGTCACTGTCATCTTTTGAGCGATATTTGATGGTCCAAAGAGCCTGGCAATCAGTTTGATCAAAAGAGAATGTCGATTGAGGTCGAATATGTCGACGTAATACACAAAGTCCGCCATTTTTGCCGTATCCAGACGCTGTGACCAGTTCCATATCCGGTAGTTGTTTCTCTTCAGTATCTTTTGTAGTTGTATCAGGTTCTTCGTTTAAAGATGATAGTTTATCTAGTTCCATATCACCTATCACCATGTCAGTAATCGGTCCAGTGTTCAGTAGTTCATCACAAACGCGGAAGATGTATCCGTGATCTATAATAAAATAGTAGTGTGAGAATTGTTATCTATATATGTATAGTCCTTCACACACACTGTATATTCCAAATTAATAATCACCTTTTGATATATTGCTGTCTTGTTTCCATTTGATCAGTAAAGAATTCCCCACTCGACTACCCAAAAAGAAGTAGGCACCCCCTTTCACATTACAGACGCATGTAGGAACCAGAGCAACAGGTGTATGTTGGAATTGCGCTTTTATTTTGTTTTTCTTGTCATTCGTCATAATATCAAGTTGTCCAAAAGGTAAGTGAGTCACCTGCACGCGAACCACTTTGTTTCCATCACGAATGAAATCCACTAGAGCCCAATCGCCATTTTGCAAGAAAAGGAGACACGTTCCACCAGAGAGATAGAGAGCTCGGGCACCGTCCAAGACGAGACCGAGTTTTGCAATGGATGGATCATATTTCATACCCGGAAAGGCTGTTGTAGCCTTGGCATACGCATTGACAGCGACACCAACACCTGGAGAACCTTGGGAGACATGAAGAATTACATTGGCACATATCACCATCATACCATGAATGGGTTTTGGCATGGCCACTAGTTGAAGAGAATCGTAGGGTAGTTGATGCAGAGAGTAAATCACAGGATACACCTTTTCAGTCAAGTCCAAGGAGATCACCATTACACTAGCAGTATCCTTTCCGTCATCAAGTCGACTACCAAAAAAGAAAAGAATATAAGCTTGGTTGACATAGGTCCCAGTACCTTTGTAATTTTCTTACCCGGTCCATGTTTGCTTTGTTTGAAACAATATTGCCAGTGTGGGTTCGTAATAATCCGATAAAAATACCATATCCACAATATTCTTGACACCTTTGTCGATAGATGATAAATCAATAATAAAACTCGGTAAATAGGGCCGTTTTCTATAATAACAGCAATAATATACCACGTTAAATTAGAGCCGTAAACACATAATAGAATACAAGTATCATTCAACTTACATTAATGGATCATCATCATCATTCTCTTGACCAGTCGCGTCCAGTTGATCCGCTTGACGGAAAGGAAGCACGGCAAGCTTGTCGTTGTAAAAGTTCAGCACTGCACATCGTTGTTGAGGATCAATATGAAGTGTGGGGGCACATGAGCTTGATAGGTATTCTTTCTACAAACGACAAAAGTAATCGATTAACTACAATTGGCATTAAAACGCTATTCGTTTTTGTATTTTTAGAGGCCCACCTTGAGCTCATCGCGTTCATAATAATGTATTGATACTGTTGATATGGAATTTGTTGATTGAGACCATTCCAGGAGAGACATCTAATAAAATATAAAAAGAAAAGAATTGCGGTGAATCATTGAACCATCAAAATTACTTCGTAATTATATCAAATACCTTTGCGTCCTCAAACCCCAATAGCAAACTATCACATCCTTCCTTTCCTCGAGGTGAGCAAGTCCGTATAGCACCCATTGTAGTAATTGTTCCATTCAAGTTGTACTGAGCCACGAGTTCCAATCGTCCTGACCTTGTTGCTGCTATGTCATTGTCAAGTGGTATCAAAGTTGGATAAGAAAGAGTCTAGGCAAAAGCAAAAATAATAAAGTCATGATTAATTGGTGCGAAAGCGATCGTTTCATATTAAAAGTCCAAAAGGGTCTTACTGTATCGTCGTCGTCGTCGTCGTCCTTGACGCCCTTTCGATCAGTGGATTCCGTATTTAAAACATCACCAGTACTGTTAGCTTGATTTCCACTAGCTGCTTGAGTTGTTTGGTTTTGCTGTATAGGTGTATATTCAACAAAGTTATAGATCTGTAATAAGGATGCCTTTGCAACAATAAGATTAACGACGTCAGGTGCTGTGAAGTGAGCTTGTTCGACGTGTTCCACAGTTTGTGAAGGGAAGAGTTCTTTATAGATTGTATAAGCAGACATCTAGTATGATATAAGAATGACCACTCTACAAGACCGAACTGTTTGATTCAAGAAAGCAGGCGGGTAGAGAAAAAAGAAAAAATTGAACCCTCAGAAGACAACAAAAATAAAGCCCAATGTTTAAAATCCCGCCTGTCTTTTTGGACAATTGAGTTCACAACATCAAATTCCACCTACCATAAGTGTGTCATCCATACTGAATAAGTTCGTTTTCTAGTTTTATTTATGGTAGAGGAAAACTTTTATCGTTCAGGACAGTCCAATGAACACAACTTTTCTTTCAACGAAAATTGGCTCTCAGGAATCTCGCTTGGTTCCACCCCCCCCTTTCCCCGAATGACCTAACCGGTGTTTGTAAGTTACAAATAAACAATAATTTGTCACATCTTCTTTTGACGCATTATATAGTTTGGATTTTATTGATGTCCAAGAAATAAAATTTGATTACCTCGTTTCGGCCAATGCTCTGGACCAAGTTATTGAAGAAGATGTTATGAGAGCACCTGAATCTCAGGAACTAACTATTCTATGAAGATTATGTGTAACCTTGGAAGGCATCGAGCAAGCAAAAAGCAAACAAGATTGATCAGATCGATTTCAATGCGCTGTTTTTTTGGTGATTGCCATGTATGCCCCTAGGAATAATTGCTAGGTTCCTACGGAAAGTCAGCAATGGAATCTGACATTTATATTTGAAAACTATCGGTAGTATGCTAGGCCAAAAGGATAATTATCAATTGAGCACAAGTTGGGCTCAATGCCGTGCGATAGACCTTTGGTGCATTTTTGATTTGAATATAAATTATATACCTCATCTCTTCTTGAACAAAAAAGGGGGCGGGTGGGCGAGCATGTGACTGGCTTGAGGATGAGAACCAATCTTTTTTTTAAATGTTGGGCTGGTTTTTCTTCTTTTTTTTTGCTTCTTTTTTTCTTTGTTACAATAACACAAGGTCAAAAAAAGAAAACTTTTGAACTCTTTTTTGCCCTTTTTCCTTTGGAAATTCAATAGTTTTATTTACTGCTCTTTATTGCCAACTTATGCAATTACCCTCTTCCTTGAACGTCATTACTCTGTTCCCTCAAGTATCTTGCTTTGGTGGCAGCGTCTTTGCTTTCTGTCTTGCTCAATATCCATCTGACACCGAAGGAGGATAATTTGGTTTATTCTTTTTATTTTACAGTACATCTCATTATAGTTGTTGACATATTCCTTTAATTTATATATACATACATATATATATTATTACCATATCATCTCATTTATTATACATTTACCTACACTCTTCATCTTCCTTTTTGGTTTTTCAACTCGTTTTTTTATCATATATATTATTTTCGAATTCCTTCCCCTTCTCATCTTTTCATCTTATTTTTATTATATCCCACCCTCTATTTTTATCAGACCCCCTTCTTTATTTCCCTCTCTCTCTTTTTCTCCTTCCTCAACATATTTTTTCTTGGTCTCACAATTATGGTCAACTCTCATATCCGCAGTGGCTCCCCTTTAGGACGTACCCTTTCGTTGATCGAAGCACCCAACTCACCTCTCCGATTCTTAATTCTTGACTGTCCTACTGAATCAACTTTACCTTTTTATTTGGAAGAATTTAAACGATATGATGTGACTGATGTGGTCCGCTGTTGTCAACAAACTTATTCTGCCAATGCTCTTGCGATGGATGGTATTACAGTTCATGATATGCCTTTTAAGGATGGTGGATTGGTAAGTGAAACTTGTAAATACATATATACTGATTGATTGATTGATTGATTATTGTTATCTAGCCTCCTAGCAATTTAGTACGGGAGTGGATCGGATTAGTAGATAATCAAGAACAAAAACTCAAAGACAATGAATCGATGCGACCTACCATTGCGGTACATTGTGTTGCTGGATTAGGAAGAGCGCCCGTGCTCGTAGCAATTGCTTTGATTGAGCTTGGAATGGAGCCTTTGGATGCCGTTGCTTATATTCGAACCAAACGTCGGGGTGCATTCAACAAACCTCAAATTTCTTACTTGGTAATTCTTAATCGATCAATGATCATCATCTCACCTTTTTGTTATTTTATATTTTTAGGATACCTATAAACGTATTTGGAAGACAAAATCATCATCCCCTTCTTCCTCCTTGAAATTCTCTTTTGGTAAAATGTTCAAGTTTGGCGGTAGTGGCAAGAAACAAGAAGTGCCTATCCATTGAATACATGGTACCCCCCTTCGCATTTACCTTTTTGTTGTTTTCCTCAGTTTAGTTTTATCCTTCCTTTTATCTTCTACCAATAAATACATACTTACTTTTTTGCACTTGCTACAATCCAATGTTGAAATATCGGAGTTGGAGGGTATTTTTTCCCTACCTGCCCCTCTTTCCAATCTCATTTTATATTTACATAGCTTCTTGACTATTTGTTTCCTTCTCCTCATCACTGGAGTCTCCTCTGCCTACTTACAGAATAGTGCACAAATTAAAACAATGCCATCAAGGTACCCAGGGCGATCAGAAATTGTAAGTGTTAAATACCAAACGCTCTTGATTGTGTATCTTCTAAAGGAACTTCTCGTCATTCTTAAACTTTTATTCCCTTTCTCATTGATAGATATTATAAGAAGCTGTTGAAGGACCGAAAATCAAAGATCAAAGAATTACAGAAAACACAAGCTATTTGGAAGGCACAAAGTGATTCCAAATTTTCATGCTTGGATGGTGTGACAGTGACAAGCATGGTAAGTTTTATATAACAAAAAGGCAAAAAAAAAAAAAAAAAAAAAAAAAAAAAAAAAAAAAAATAGTGATATACTTAGTGGATGATGCACTTCTTCAAAATAGGCATTTACCTTGTTATGTGACTTGCTGGATGAATGCATTTGTGATGTATTACATGATGTTCATTAGAATATGTCATATGACATCTGTCAAATTTGTCAAACTAGTTGCCGGCATCATGGTAATAAATAAAAAGAAGAAGAACAAGCTGTAGCATGATGTTTAAATTGTTCGAAATGTAGGATGGGCTTTTTACCAAATTCTACGGACTACAACAGTGATTCGCATGGTGATCGAAAGCGAAAAATACTGCCTTCTTTAGTAAGCAAACCCATTGAATACACAAGTTCGATGAATAGTCTACTCATTCCCTTGTATATATATTTATATTTTTCATGCCTTGCCACTATTGAATGGATCCAAATTGAAAAATTAAGTGCATTTGCTGGACAAAAAAAATAACGCCTTTTATTTATTTGTTTATTTATGGATCACCTATTACACACATCTCAACATTTTACATTAGATATCCTTCCCTTTTATTTCACCATTTGTTTGTAGGCTTTGCATTCTTGTTTGAATAAAACCGCTATCATCCTTTTTGCACACACACATACACACACACACACACACACACACACACACACACACACACACACACACACGCACATTATATATAGTATATGCTCTACCACATTTTTCTTTTTATCACCAATATCATTTTTTAATAAACTGTAAATATCATATTTGTTGAAAACGACAGATTTTATTTTGAGGACTATGTGTAAAGAAGGAAAAAAATTGTGGAGGGTGGGAAGGAGTTGACTCCATAAAATATAAACTAACAATGAGATTGGGTGTGGAAAACTAAAGAGGGGTATCATGACAAGTGACAATTGAATATGGATAAAAAAGAGAAGACGGATTGATTAATTCATCAGATCCATCTGTTGTTGATGTTGTTGTATGGGCGGTATATCACCAGTGGCCAAATGATCCAAATGATTGTTGTTAGTGCTGCTGCTGCTAAATGATGGCGATGCTGATGGTTGCCGTTGATAAAGATTCGGGTCCAGAGTGTGGATAGGTGGGAGTTGGATAGATGGATCGTCTACAATATGTTCAGGTGGACGTAAACGCAAACGATCAAGCCATAATTCCGCCCGATCCACCGTACCTGAGAAGACGTCTGAGATGGAGCCTAGCATTTCCACGGATTCCTGGCCAAAATTCAACAATCGTAATGCCGTTTCTTCGTGTTTTGGTAATTCCGAGTGGTGCATCTCCCTTCCATCCATTGATCTTTTGCTAGCATTGGTGGCAGTAGTTGAAGAAGAAGATGCCGATAACATAGGTGAGGCAGCAGGAGATGTTGTGGTAGATCGGATATCATTCAATGAAGCCTACGATATTAGAAATGAGAAATGAGAATTTTAAATTTGTAATGACTATAATATCCAGTCGTCATTACCCATCGACCAGGTAAATTGAGGATAAACCCACGAACAGCCATTTTTGCATGATATGGTAAAGATGAGCCTGCATATCGACTGATAATATCCACCACCTTTCGTAAAGTATCCACGACATCCTTTTTCACTGCAGAAATAACCGATGGTGATGGGCCATTAGGTACAGAAAGACTATCTGAGGATGTGGAGGTCGACTGTGAGGTGGCCAAAGAGACAAGGAAGGCACGAATCAGACCCATTTGTTGTTCAATGTGTTGCATGGCGTATTGTAACCAATTGAGACAATATTTCATACACTTCATGGATTCTTCACTGACGACGGCCGCTGTTGTTCCTGCAGCTGAGCTAGCCCCTACTACTAGTTGCTGCCAGGCGCTCGAGGGTGTTTGGTGAGCTGTATTTCTGTTTGTCCGAGTACTCGAGGGTGAAGGTTGACGGTAGTGGTAATGAGACTGTGAATAAGGTTTGGGATACGGAGCTGCACCGCGTAAAGGAGATGCTGATCGAGAGCCAAAAGGTTTGTTGGATCGTTGTCTTGAGCCGTGTTGATCAACGTCGTGCATTTTTGACATAAAAAACCAATAGGTTAGAAAAAAGTTCGACTACTAAAGAGAAAAAAGAAAAAAGAGAAGAAAAAAAAATTTATGATATTGTTCAACGGGGTTTTAAATTTTACACGTTCACATGTCTTTTCGAACGAGCGGTAACTTTTCCCCAATCTAAGGTATGATAAAAATAAAAGGCTATTCATTCATAAATTGTGACCTGATGATATATAGCTTATATGACGAATACGCCCCAATCCTTCCTATCTTCACTCAAAGTTTACTGCACATCCTATCATAACATGAAGAATTGGATAGTTTGATAATCCCACCTAGCACAAAAGGAAAAACACGATGTACGTACAGTACTGATCCCATTTTACCGTGCGCTTACTTACCGCATTGATTTCTTTGTCATCTGAAATGAACAATCCATATGATCCCTTTTTTTTATAGACAACCTCCTGGCTTTTCTTTTTTCAAAGTCCGTCTTCAACCTTACCTACGGAGACAATGATTAAGTAAAATTTGCAGTGACAGCTTTCCCTTTCTCTCTCCCAAAATTGCCTTCAAAACTTTGATTCTTAAACCTGGTACTTTCTTGTATTTTTACGGGTAATTCCATTATTAAAGAAAATAATTTTACTTTCTTCTGGTGCTATATATATATATATATATATATTTGACTTGGGGGGAATTATTGGTTTCATACTACAGTTTGAACTTGGTGTAAGATATCAAGATAACTTGAAAGGCAATATCAACGTTAAACCTTCTTTTGTATAAAAGACAATGGAAGAATAATAAAACTTCAGTTCGTTCAGATTTCGATCGGCTACGCAGAAAATTACGAAAACTTGGGTTAGTCCAACAGAATTCAGCAAGCGGTATTTTAATCTAAAAGCGTTCTTTTTTGGATTAAAATAGCAAAAAAGTTTCAATTCCTTGGATTTGTAATAATATGAGAGTAGTGCTGTATGTAATAACAGAACACAAGATATATATTTCTCGTTTAAGCCTTATTTTTTCTCATTTGATAACGTATATATTTGATAGCAGCGACTATTTATGCTTGTCCCTGAACATAGATTTTTAAGTTACCATATTTGTAGCTATTTTTTGCTTTTTTTTTTTGTTTTTTTTTTTTTTTTTCGAGAGCTTAATCCCGGAAGAAAAAGCCGTTAATTTGGTAAGCGACTCGGCAATGCTATCATCCTCGTAAACTAATTACCGGAGCGAGAACACACCCAATGGAGTCTACCCTCAGTTTAAAAAAATACCCCCGTCTGGGTAAAAAAATAATTTTTAAAAAAAAGCTTCCCGAAAAATATTTTTTTTTCTGTTTATTTCTTTTTATACTGTGTATCTTCACACTTTTGTATACGATATGAAGTTCTCCCATTCACTTATATTAAATGCGGTACCAGATTGGATAGAATATTATATTGAGTAAGTACTGTATTTTAACGTGTACGGCTTCCATTGTGCATTTTACTAAATCTGGATATATTTTTTTGACAGTTATGATCACCTCAAAAAGATAGTATATAAGATTGAAAGACTCCGGGTACAACAACTAGCCAAGGACCCCAACAATTATATTGAAGACGAAGGACTTTTAGAAGATGGACAAAGGACTACGCCGCCGCCCAAAGAACAAATCAACGAGGACGACAATGCAATGTTTCTTGATGAGTTGGATAAGCAGTTGGACAAAATTACCGATTTTTTTCGTAGTAAATCACACGAAATATTACAAGATGCCAGTACACTTCGCCAACAGTTTGAAGAATTTGGTATACCAATGTTCAGTAGTGCCACCCGTCAGCCTCCTTCAGTGAGTGGAAACTCCGCTTTTATTGGTGGTGAAAATGATTTAAGAAAATTGGATTCTATTTTGAATGGCGCCGCTCCTTCTTCCACGTCGGATGAATTTATTGACGACGATAACGATGATCATCAATATGTTCACCAACCTTTACGAAAAGCACAGACTGATCATGCCCCTACTTCCGAAGACTTACAATTAGAACACATGGACGATGAAAAATCAACACGTCGATCTCATTCATTTAGTGCTTCCACCCATCGTCGACGTCGACCCTCAGCAACCACCAGCGAAACTCCTCGAACTCGCCGTCGCTCAGTAACTGTACAAGATCATGTCGAACAACAATTTTGGGGCCGTGCTCATCACCAGCGCCGTGGTCAACCTGATTCTCCTACCAGCGTTGCGCCTAATGATATTGCCACTTTCAATCAATATTACAACTTCCGTGCTCGGTGTGCCGCCACATTTATCTCTCTTTCGGAACTCAAGTCCTATGTGGATATCAACAAAACAGGCTTTGACAAGATCTTGAAGAAGTGGGACAAGGTGACAGGATCAGAATTACGGAAGACATACTATGAAAAAATGGTGACCACCTCCGAACCTTTCTTGACAAAACAAAACCAGGAACTGGAACAGGCCATTGTCTTGGTTCGAGATATGTATGCAACCATATTTACAAATGGCGATATTCATGCGGCTACAAGCGAATTGAAACTTCATATGCGTGATCATATTCAGTTTGAACGGACAACCGTGTGGAAGGATATGGTGGGCAAAGAACGACAGACAATGGATGCTCATGCCGCAGATGTTCAATCAGGCTACAGTCTCCCCTTTGGTATCTTTGTTACAAAATCTGCTTTACGTCACCTCTTCTTCTTGATTGTTGCTGTAGTCCCTTTTGCTGTCTTTATGTCGATCGATGTGTTTGATGACGTGCCAGCCTCAAAATGTCTTGGTTTATTGCTGTTTGCTGCTGTTATGTGGGCTTTCGAGGTAAGAACGAGAAAAGAAATTTCTATGAATATCATGTGGAATCGTATGATACTGATGATTCTTTATTTTTATTTTTTTTAGGTGCTTCCCATTTATGCCACCGCTTATTTGGTAGTCCTACTTATTCCCCCTATGGATATTGTAAAACAAGATGGTGTATTAGTCGATGCCGCTACTGCCTCCAAAATGACATTCCAAAGTATGTTTAATGGAACGATCATGGTTCTGTTGGGCGGGTTTACGATTGCAGCTGCTCTTAGTAAGCATGGCATTGCTCGAGCATTTGCGTCTGTGATTTTGTCTCGCGCTGGTACAAAACCTTCTACTGTCATTCTCGTCAATATGTACCTGGCTGCCTTTCTAAGTATGTGGATCAGTAATGTGGCTACTCCAGTATTATGCACTACTTTGGTTGAAGTAAGGGAAAAAAAAAAAAAAAAAAAACTCGACTTGGGTTTGATGCTGACTCCCCTTGTTTTTATTTTTCGTCTTGTTAGCCTATTCTTCGCACTTTACCTCCCAACTCGACCGTTGGACCTTGCTTGATTTTGGGCATTGGTAAAAAAAAAAAAAAAAAAAAAAAAAAAAAAAAAAAGATCAAAGATTGTTTGAATAGACACTAACTCTTCTTTGTGAAAAAAAAAAAGCTCTTGCTGCTTGTATAGGAGGTTTAACTTCACCTATATCTTCACCACAGAACATCATTACCATCAATATCATGACGCCCAATCCTGGCTGGGGCAATTGGTTTGCGGCGGCTCTTCCCATTGCGATCATCACAATTCTGACCACTTGGGGTTGTCTCTTAGTCTACTTTCGTCCCCACCGTGTTACTCCTCGCTTGAATTCTATCAAATCCCAGGAAATTTCCTGGCCTAGTTTTACCCAAGTATATGTCTCGGTAGTTTGTTTGGCAACCATTATCTTGTGGTGTACTGAAACGACACTGACCGATTTCTGGGGTGACAATGGTGTGATTGCTGCCATTCCTTTTGTCCTCTTCTTTGGTACAGGAATCTTAGCGAAGACTGATTTGAATAACTTTTTATGGCCTGTTGTGATTTTAGCTCAAGGCGGAATGGCTCTTGGTTTTGTAAGTAGTAGTAGTGGATGAAAATAGTCGATTGGGGAATGACAATCAGAAATATATACTGACAGAATATTATTACAGGCCGTTCAAAGCTCTGGGTTATTGGATATCATTGGTCATCGGATTGCAAATGGTGTGGAAAACCTGGGATCATTGGCAATTGTATTTATTTTTGGTATTATAGTTTTGGTGTTTGCTACATTTGTCAGTCATACAGTAGCCGCTTTGATCATCCTACCCATTGTCCAACAAGTCGGTGAAAAATTGACTCCTCCCCATCCCAACTTATTGGTCATGGTAAGAAAAAAAAAAAAAAAAAAAAAAAAAAAGATATAAATTGATTAAGTGGTTTTTAACTTTTATAAAATAGGTGACCGGTCTTGTCAGCTCAGTGGCTATGGGGTTGCCAATTTCAGGATTTCCTAATATGAACGCTTTTATGCTCGAAGATCCCACTGGAAAACCCTACTTGACTGTCAAAGACTTTGTTTTGTGTGGTATACCAGCATCGATTATTGCTGGTATTATCACCATTCTATTAGGTTATGGCATTATTAGTGGGGTCATTAGTGGCTAGTTTATTTCTTTTGTTTTTGCATTATTAGTATTGTCACTCTTTTAGATATACCCCTTTGTCTTTCCCTCCCTACCTTTCTCACACTATTTTTTTTTTGTCAAAAGTTTGAAATAAACTATATACGTACTTATATATATATATATTCGCACTGCATTGAAGTAATGACATTACTATCATTGTTTTTAATTGAATGATATTGGTTTGTTTGGGGTTGAAAAGAAAATTTTGTATTGTAAAATTTTACGGGATTCGAAAGCGTCTGAGGCATGACTACCAATACTGGTTTGGATTCCTCCTAATGAGTTTGTAGAGGCTGCGTTGCATGTATCAGTGTATAGAGCACTGCGTCGGCAGCCATTTGGGACTGAATGGGAATATTTTTCAAATTGGTTGTCTAACATGTATTGTGTAGCTCAGTAAGAACGTAATGTGGACCTAATAGTTGCATTTCTTTTTTGTATGGTACGGCTCACTTCCAATGTCAAATTTTAGGCATGACCTAGAAAGCTGATAGTTCTTTAAAAAATGGCCATCAAAAAAAAAAAAAAAAAATGTATAAACATGATAATTCAGACCATTAAAGAACAAAACGTGTACATCGGTTTGTTTTTTTTTTTTTTATAGAAAAGGTTATCAGCCTTTCAAAAAAGAAGACTTTGACTGGTTGGCCTAGGATTTGAAACGTATCTGAGGTACTAAAAATGAAAATGATATGCCATTACAATATTGAGGGTTATTTCTAGATAAACTCTAAGTAGCATTTTACACAACGAGCTGCAGTTTTTTTTTTCTACGCATAAACCCCCACACCCCCCACACACTCTGTTTTTCCACGCACATCTGCCATGCCCATTCAGCGAGACAATGAAAGGCATAAAAGAAAATAATTGTAAATAGACAAGACATGTTTAATTCTGATATAGATGCAATATAAACTATGACAACTAACACTAAGTCGAGCTAATGACACTATTCTGAAATGAATGCTAATTTGATGACGGTCAAAGATCACGAATCCAAAATGGCAGGGTTTCCCCATGATGTTTGTATTGCACTTTTCAAATGGCCCCTGATTCAAGTTCTAATCACTAATCCAAGATCACTAAATCCGCAGTTGAAGTTGATGCTCTGAAAGAAAAAAAAAGAAAGAAAGAACGAAAGAGGAAGAAAAAAAAAGGAGAAAATTTAAATCCATGAGAGGCGGAGTGCGAATGGCTCAGTCACCCTATTTTTCGACCTTCCATTTTTTTTTTAAAAAAGTATCTAATGACGACGCGCTGAGCACGACGGTTGGACCCCAAGGGGCTGTCCACCATAGTACGAAATGGCGGAAGCTTTAATCCTATCCCATCGAAACCCACACGTTAACCAAAAAGTGTGACACTCAGTAAATCGAAAAATTTCCAAAAGCTCCAGCGGAGCGCCAGAGCGTTTATTGTACAATAAAAATACATAAACTAATCCTTATTTGCAAGTCTTGGCGAGCAAAAAACAGGACCTTGTGTTCTGTATAGTATTTTACAGTTTTCGCGGTCTTTTACAAAATAAATGCACATATCATTTTCCTTTTTAGTATATCAGATACGTTTCAAATCCTAGACCAGCCAGCCAAAGTCTTCTTTTTTTTAAGGCTGATAAGTTTTTCTTTTTTTTATAAAAAGAAAAAACTAATGTACACGTTTTGTTCTTAAAGGTCTGAATTATCATGTTTATAATTGTTGTAATTAAGGTTTTTTGTAAAATAAAAAGTAAATAAAAAAAAAAAATAAGATGAGAATGTTGATAACCTTTATTTGATATAAATCAAGCATCTTTTTATAATGATGTGATTATGGTATGAAAGAGTATAACTACTACTACGGTTTGATATAATAAATGGGTTTCTTTTTCAAAGACATGAAAAAGTGAAATCAGATCATGACACCCATATATGATCTGAGCCCTTGCATTGTAGCGCTCGATTTGAATTAATTTTTATTTCACTTACATTGTGCATGATTTACGTCAATGCCACACTTTATTTTATTTCATTGCTACATTCATATGCAAAATACAACAAGACTGATTAACAATAAAATATAGAGGATGACAAATACGTAGGGCTCTTAACAATACCTAAATGAGGAGTATTGGTATTGAACAATACCATGTTAGCGGGATTAGCAATACCAAAACCTTAGCGGGACGGTACCCCTTATAAGTATTGGTATTGATCAATACCTCTTAGCGGGATTAGCAATACCAATACCTTAGCGGGACGGTACCACTTCTAAGTATTGGTATTGATCGATACCTCTTAGCGGGATTAGCAATACCAAAACTTTAGCGGGACGGTACCACTTCTAAGTATTGGTATTGATCAATACCTCTTAGCGGGATTAGCAATACCAAAACTTTAGCGGGACGGTACCACTTCTAAGTATTGGTATTGATCAATACCTCTTATCGGGATTAGCAATACCAAAACCTTAGCGAGACGATACCACTAATAGGTATTGGTATTGATCAATACCTCTTAGCGGGATTAGCAATACCAAAACCTTAGCGGGACGGTACCACCAATAAAAGTTGGTATTGATCAATACCTCTTAGCGGGATTAGCAATACCAAAACCTTAGCGAGACAATACCGCCAGTAGGTATTGGTATTGATCGGTACCAGGTATTGAGGACTTTTTCTCAATACCATAATCGGGACGGGACCAAATTAAGAGCCCTAGTTGTATACCAACACATTCACCTATCATTCCATCTACCATATACCTTTTCATATATACATATTCATATTTATCTATACACTTATTCCTATACCTTAGTTCATGCATATGCAATCATTCCATAATACGTAATTCAGACCCCGAATCACACACTCACAAATTCCTATCATATTCATCACCCCTATTTTTACATAACCACATACCATCACATCAGTATAAATAAGACAACACATTTGAATAGAAATAAAGAATCATCCAAAAGTTTCACAATACTTGATAACAAGTCCTATTTTATTCTATAATATAACAATGTGTAACATACTCTAAACAATTGCGCGTCGATCGGTACCACTCTCGGCCGGGTAAACCCATTATTCGTCTACTAATTTGGAAAACAAATTACTCTAGAGTCTCTATTTTGACTTTCAACCCTTTATTTTGCTTTTTTATTTAAAATTACCCATTTAGCAACAGTAATAAACAGCCGTTTATTGGTTGCGGAGTCCAAAAGCATGCTTCTCCGAAGCTTTTGGCAAAAGCGCGGCGAAGCCGCGCGCTCCGCGGTCGAGCTATTCCCGATTTATTGAATTTTTGAGGGTGTGGCGGGCAGTTTTTGGGGTGAGTAAGGGGGATATTGGAAGAAACAAAGGTAAGATGGTGAGGAGGCCAAGTGAATGTGAATTTTGATGTCCAAGTAAAAATGTGTGTTTGAATGGCGGGCTATGGCTATAGCGTAGAGGGGGGTTATTATGGCTGTAGGCTTTTAGCTGTGAGCTTATAGGCGTAAACTTTAGAGCATTGTACAATTAATTGTATGAGAGATGGATGGTTTGTTTGGTGACAAAAAATGATTGTATAATATTTCTAAAGATGCATGGAAAATTTGAAGTTGAACGGTTTCGTAGTTCGTTTTATATAAAGCGAAGAAGAGTATATTGCAGGTTAATTGGATTTTGCAGGCTGTAAAGCCAGATGGGTGTAAATTCAACCGCCGCCGCCGGCAGCCTGGATTGTTGATCGAGAAAAAAAATGGGAGCGCAAATCCAAAAAAAAAAAAAAGACAAGTCAACGGGAATGAGCCAACATCTGTTCACTGTTTTTGGCTCATTGTGGACCTGGTGGCTTTGGCTTTCTGTTTAGAAATAGTTTAGAAGGGTGTTTGAAAAGGGATTTCAAGAAACATGGGGAAACCCTTTCATTTTGATTCTAGAATCTTGGGGAAATGTCTTGATTAGCTTAGTACATGTATATGTCTCTTTTCTTCAATAAAACATATATCTGCTTCATTAAACCTTGTCTTTGTTTGAAATAAATGTTTGTTTAAGCTTCATTAGAAGTTTGGAGATCGCCATTTATAGAGATCCCTTTTAGAAATCCCTTTTTTATCGTACATCGTACATAGTTCCTTCTTCTACACCATTCATCTAGATTCGCACCTCTCTCAACTACTATTAGCGGTCCCCCTATTTTTACATCTTCTTTCCTTTTAGTATAGTATTGACTACGAATCATTATTTAATAAAAGCTTTTTTATTTTGCAATGAACAATGGAATGGCAAAGCTATTCTACTGTGACAGGCTATTGTACATACTATTCTATTGCGGTAGACTATTCTACATACTATTCTTGTTTAATAGTGTATCCCTATAGCGTGGTGATCTATTTTCCAAACCAATTTCGTACGGTAAATGCTTTTACATGCTATAATGTTGTAAGCAATACTGAAGCATACAGTAGGGGTTGTTATTATGGCTGTAGGGCTTCCCAACTTCGTTTTTGTTTGTTGACGGGCCTCCAGATTTTTCGTGACGGGATTGAAAATCAAAGCCCGCTTAGCCTGAATTATTTTTCAAGCGGCATCCCTCATTTTCTCTCTCTCTTTCTGTTTCTTTCACTTTTTTTTTAAAAAAATCATTTTTTCTTCCACTGTTTTTGGCTCGTTGTGGAGCTGGTGACCTTGGCTTTCTGCTAGGACTAGTTTAGAAGGGGTTCAGAAAAAGGATCATAAGATGGATGGGGAAATCCTATCATTTTGATTCTAGGATTGCGGAGGTGTCGTGATTAGCTTCGTTTGTCTTTTTCCTTCAATAAAACATGTCTCTGCTTCAATAAAATTTGTCTTTGCTTCAATAAACCTTGTCTTTACTTTAATGATGTGTGTTTAAACGTCGTACAAAGTTTGCAAATCCCTCTTAGAAATCCCTGTTAGAAATCCCTCTTAGAAATCTCTCTTACAGATCCATCGTAGAGATCCCTTTTTTATACATCATTCCTTCTTCAGGCCTTTTGGTTTGTTAAACCTACTGATTTTGGTTTTGGCTCAAATAAACCAGATTTTTTCGGGCGGTATTTTTTTGGCGGGTTATGGGGGTAGTGGGGGAGGTACTTTTTTGGGGGGTGTATGGGGGAGGTCTTTTTTGGGGGTGTATGGGGGAGGTCTTTTTTGGGGGGTGATGGGGGGAGGTCTTTTTTGGGGGTGCTGGGGGGAGGCATTATTTTTGGGGGTTGTGGGGGGAGGTCTTTTTTGGGGGGTGTATGGGGGAGGTCTTTTTTGGGGGTGTATGGGGGAGGTCTTTTTTGGGGGGTGTATGGGGGAGGTCTTTTTTGGGGGTGATGGGGGGAGGTCTTTTTTGGGGGTGCTGGGGGGAGGTCTTTTTTGGGGGTTGTGGGGGAGGCATTATTTTTGGGGGGTGTATGGGGGGAGGTCTTTTTTGGGGGTGTATGGGGGGAGGTCTTTTTTGGGGGTGTATGGGGGGAGGTCTTTTTTGGGGGGTGTATGGGGGAGGTCTTTTTTTGGGGGTGATGGGGGGAGGTCTTTTTTGGGGGTGCTGGGGGAGGTCTTTTTTGGGGGTTGTGGGGGGAGGCATTATTTTTGGGGGTTGTTGGGAGGTCCGTCAACAAACAAAAACAAACGCCGGAAAGCCTACAGCCATAATAACAGGCCTCTATGCTTCAGTATTCCTTACAACATTATAGCATGTTGAAGCATTTACCGTACAAAATTGGTTTGGAAAATAGATCAACACACTATAGGGATACACTACCAAACAAGAATAGTATTACCACAGTATAATAGTTATTCATTAGCATGCAGATTAGTCTACCACAGTAGAATGGCTTTGCCATTCACTGTTCATTGCAAAATAAAAAAGTTTTTATTGAATCATGATAGTCAATACTATAGTAAAAGGAAAGAAAACCTAATAGCTAGTCTACAAGCAAAACGGATCTCCAAAAGGGATCTGCAAACTTCTAATGACCTTGAAACACACCCATCTAAAATTGCTAATCAACTCTAAATACATCTTATTTTTGAAGCAAACTCTCATTTTTCAAACCAAACACATGTCTGCTTTCCGGAACCGCTGCTAATTGCCTATTTTCCGCACTGCAAACTTGCTATTTTCGCTATTCAAACAATACTGGAAATTTGGACACACAAATAATTCCTATTTTCGACCCTCACACAACACACAAAGTTGCCATTTTCCGCACTATACTCTCTTCCCACACTATCACTGCCTATCAACCACTCTTTTACACACTCTACAATACCCCTCCTTCTTTATTTACTCCACATCATCTCCATCCTCAACTCATCCTCATCCTTCATTAATGAGTAAACTTTTCTTTTTATTGAAACATCACTACACTTCTGCATCTCTAAACTAAAACCATTGCCTGATCCCTTGGAGTTCTGATGAAGGCATTCCGTGAAAAAAAAGATGAGGGAGATCCAAAAAAAGAGGGGTTCCAGCTGTCTATCAAAAAAAAAAAAAGAGTTCCTGCTGTCAAAAAAAAAAAAGAGTTCCAGCCGTCTATCAAAAAAGGAGTTCCTGCTGTCAAAAAAAAAAAAAAAGAAAAAGGTTCCTGCTGTCTATCAAAAAAAAAAAAGAGTTCCTGCTGTCAAAAAAAAAAAAAAAGGTTCCAGCTGTCTATCAAAAAAAAAAAAAAAAGAGTTCCAGCTCTCAAAAAAAAGGGGGGTTCCTGCTGTCTTAAAAAAAGGGGTATCCTCATTCTTCAATCATGAATAAACTTTTCTTTTTATTGAAACATCACTACACTTCTGCATCTCTAAATTAAAACCCATCGCCTGATCTGTTGGAGATCTGATGAAGCCATCCCGTGAAAAAAAAAGAAGAGGGAGATCCAAAGAAAGGGGGTTTCTGCTACCTTTCAAAAAAAAAAAAGATTACTCATCAGATTACACACAGCCTCATTTTCTTATAAAAAGATTTGACATTTTATCAATTAAATAAAAAACCATATCCATTGTATCACTTATTTACTTTTGTCCTTATTTTATAACAACCATTTCACAAGACCAATAAGGAGACTTAATAAAAAAAGCACCATGCATTAAAAGGTTGGTAAAAAAAAAAAAAAAGACATCTTTTTGCGTGAGAGGTACAGTACCGAGATGGTGAGGAAAACTGGGTTGCATTCTTACATTTCAAGTCACCCGAATAGAAGGAGTTTGTATTTATCGGCACTTAAAGATGAGGGCACAGTTACAATATGTAAATTAACTGAGATATAGTTAGTCTCCAATAAACCAATGATGCATTCATGATATTAGTGGTACTGACGAAATACTATAAACAGATCATTCGTGATGTTGGTGCAGCAAGCAAAGAAAACGGAAGGAATAGACAAATGACTTATGTACACCTGTAAAAATAAAAGTTCGGAATACTATAAACAGATCGTTCGTGATCCAGCTAAATATTATTAAAAACGTGTCGATTCATGCAAACAAAATTCACTCCCAGCTTTCATGCTCTGTCGATGATATTTTCCTTTGTGAGTAAATGATGTCGTTATCAAGTATTGTGAAACTTTTGAATAATTCTTTATGTAATATTTGATAAAATGAGAAGACGTTATAAAAAATAAGTGATATAACAGATATGGTCTTTATTGAATAAAATGAGGAAAGGTTTCTATAATAAAATGAGTAAAAGGAAGGCTGCGCTAGTTGTGGCTGTCGTATTTGTCATCTGTCACTAATCATTTCCCACACTATCACACTTGTCATTCCTATACAGGTATAAAACACAGCCTCGAGTATCCACTGCTTAGGCATATATACTTATATCTACAGATAACCAACTTTCCATAGCCTCAAATTACCATTCTTCGACCATATCCACAGCCACAACTAGCACAGCCTTCTTTTTCCCATTTTATTATAAAAACCCTTCCTCATTTTATTCAATAAAAACCATATCTGTTATATCACTTATTTCTTATAACGTCTTCTTATTATTTTATCAAATATTACAGTGGCTGTGGATGTGGTCGAAGAATGGTAATTTAAGGCTATGGGAAGTTGGTTGTCTGTAGATATAAGTGTACAGTATATATGAAAAGATACGTATATGGTAGATGGAATGAAAGGTGAATGTGTTGGTATACAGCAGAGTCGATTTTTTTTGTCAATTATAGGATCTCATACTCAAGTGGAAGCGTGGGAACAGACTATTCTAGAGTGGGGAGTCCTCTTGTGCTTCTGTGCCCAAAATAGTCATTCCATGTTCCGGAAACCAGACATGTGCTGATGGAGTAGGAAATTATATTTCTGTCTAGCGCTCTTTCTGGCATCCCTTTTTCTCACTGTTTTTGACTCGTTGTGGAGCTGGTGTTAGGACTAGTTTAGAAGGGTTTCAGAAAAGCGATGACGGTTTTCATTTTGACTCCAGGATCTTGGGGCTTTCTCTTTTCTTCAATAAAACATAGAGTACAGTGCCTTTGGTTCAAAAATAACATGTCTTTGTTTTTAAAAATGTGTGTTTGCTTCAATGCTATGTGTTTAAACTTCATTAGCAGTTTACAGATCCCTATTAGAGATCCCTTTTTCTTGTAGCGTAGCACCTCACTCTACTTTTACATTTTCTTCCATTTAGTATAGTCTTGACTATCATGATTCAATAAAAGTTTTTTTATTTTGTAATGAACATTGGGTGACAAAGCTATTCTACTGTGGTAGACTAATCTACATACTAATGTATATACTATTATACTGTGGAATTCTGTTCTACATACTATTCTTGTCTGGTAGTGTATCCCTATAGTGTGGTGATCTATTTTCCAAACCAATTTAGCACGGTAAATGCTTCTACGCGCTATAATGTTGTAAACAATACTGAAGCATAGGGGCTTGTTATTATGGCTGTAGGCTTTCCCGACTTTGTTTTTGTTTGTTGACGGCCCCCCAGATTTTTCTGTGACAGGATTGAAAATCAAAACCCGCCCCGCCTGAATTTATTTTTCAATAGAAGTTTGGAGATCCCCTTTAGAGATCCCTTTTTTATCGTACATCGTACATCGTTCCTTCTTCTACACCATTCATCTAGATTCGCACCTCTCTCAACTACTATTAGCGGTCCCCCTATTTTTACATCTTCTTTCCTTTTAGTATAGTATTGATTATGTATCATTATTCAATAAAAGCTTTTTTATTTTGCAATGAACAATGGAATGGCAAAGCTATTCTACTGTGACAGGCTATTGTACATACTATTCTATTGCGGTAGACTATTCTACATACTATTCTATTGCGGTAGACTATTCTGCATATTATTCTTTTATTGGTTTGGAAAGCCTATAGCGAAATTACTGCTTTTGGCAGGCTCCGCGGTCGAGCTATTCCCGATTTATTGAATTTTTAGGGGTGTGGCGGGGTGTGTATGGGTGTATATGAGGGTACTGGGGGGAAATGGTATGAGTAGGAGGTACACGTGGCCAGGAAGCGGCTCTAAGTAAATTTAGGTCGGGTTCTACTTTTCGAAACTATTCCTCCAATGTTTTCTTACAAACTGCGCCAATGATTGAGTTGTAGATTTTTCAGTCTTTGGTATACTAAAAATCCCACTGAAGTGGCATCCTGCAGTATGTATGGGGCATATTTCGATCGATGGTGATGGTAACGGTAGTGGGATCTTACAGTAGTAAAAAATCGACGATGATGAATCATTTGTTAGTACATCCATTTGTCGAAAGTACAAAGATAGCTACAATGAGAACGTGAAACGGCATAATAAATGTATATAATTTTTTATTGAGATAAAATATTTTGGAGGAAGGATGGGGGACATGCAAATAAAGATAGCAAAACTAGGCTAAGAAGGGAGGAGAATGGTTGGTATGTATCTTGGTTGTAATGGATAGAAGACTGAAATAAAAAAGAAACAATGTTTTCATATTAGATAATATAGCACTGCATATGAAGGGAAAAGAGTAATAACCACTTATAAATAAAGGATATCAAACTAGATATAAAAATAGTAAGGCGAAGGGAGACGGAAGAGAAAAAAAAAAAATAGTAACATCTCTATAGCTAACAATGGGCTAGAAAGATAGGGAAATAAATAACAGTAAAAAAAAGGAGGGAAGGTGTACAAATAAAAAATCAAAATCGTAAAGGATACAGCAATAGCACGCCAAGCTCACTATAACTAGAGTTCCATTTGTAGGCCTACATCCATCAATATCGCATTGTGATCGTCCGAGCTTTCTGTAGAATCATTTTGCGTATGTCCGCCGTCCAGGTTCTGTTCAAGAATTGCCAAGTCACCTCCATGAGGAGAACTGCTAGAAGGTGATATTTCGTTGATATGGAGACCCGACGACGGTTGATCTTGCTGACGTAGCTGCTGATGCTGCTGTTGCTGTTGGCTCAATGAAGATGGTCGACGTTCCAGTTCACGGGCATTCATTGTTGGGACAGTCGATGTGGGTGATGATAGTATATGATGATGATGACGACGAGAATCCAGTGATTGGCCAAGTGGAAGTCGGTGCTGTGGATCGGTGATGTTATTATCGGCAATCGTTTGCTGGTGTTGGTTGTTCCGAGCGGCGGCCGTTTGTGAGCGAGGGTGGATATCAGTCGCCATAGTAGAGGTGTTGGATGAGGTCGTAGGATTTACACTCGTCATTGTTGACATTGTTGCCGTGTTTTGTCGATGTTGTTCCTGGGAATGACTGGCGGTAACTGCAGTAGGTGTTGGGGTTGTACTTTCAGGCCTTAGTTGATGTGTCGTGCCGGCACCAACCGGGGCAGGGGTAGCAGTGACAGTCGTGGTTGTAGATGGCACTTGTTGTTGGATAGTGGATGATGAGGCATCTTGAGGAGGGGGTACAGTAGCATGACGTTCGACGCACCACCAACGATGACCATCAGCCCAGGCCTTGGATTGACAAGCTTTGCAACAATATTTGGCTTTGCGGCACCGTCGACATTTGGCAAATTCACGTGGTTGAGATTCCCATTTTCCACAATGCATGTTGGCACACCGTCGAGTTCCACCCTTTGTTTCGTCCTTACGGCAAGCATTGCGCATGATGACACCAGCCCAGTACTGAATAGGATTTGGATGTAGACGATGACAAAAGCGTTCCACCACCGAAAAGACATTGCGATCGTAGTTCGTATGAAATTGATTTCGGATATGTGGATATTTTGACAGATAGGCCAAGAGTTGCAGAGACAACAGGATATCTTCTTCACGGTAGAATACATTATCAATATTGGGCACCCGAGGATCTTGCCATGTTGGTACAGATTTGATTGATTCCCTGTTCATTCGATTTTTTCGGCGCTGAGCAGCATTCATTTTGATGTATGGAAAGGTTGATTTTCGAAGTACGCGATGTTGTTGGCGTGGTGATCGAGATTGTCCAGGTGAAGTATTGGTGTTGTTCTTTGTTTCAGTATTGGGTATCAAGTTATGGTTGTTGGATGAAGAGGATGGGAGACTGACTACTGGTGGAAATGCAGTTGTCGATGTTGCCGTTGTTGCTGCTGCTGGGGTAGTTGCTGTTGACGGTAATCTTGTTGTATTCACTACTGATCATACATAAAGTAAAAACAAGAGGATGAGCAAAACAGATAAAATCAGGACTAATTGACTGCACAGCATACACACAATCACCCACCCCCTTGAGTAATATACAAACCTAATTGATGAGAATCTAGTAACGTCTGTTCGGCAGTTCTTGAATGAGATATGAGTCCACCAAGGACTTCTTGATGATTTGAATAATCATTGTGAGTTGATGAAGATTGTATCGTTGAAGTTGCAGAAGAAGAGCGTATGCCATTTTTGTTGTCTTGTCGGTCACTTTCTTGTCGCACTAATTCCAGAGCCCGTAAAAAATTTTCAAGCACACGCAAAACAATAGGAATCATTCCAGCGTCAACTACCTTGGTCCGGATTTGCTCGGTACCTCTAACACCAACATTGACCACGCATTGAAAGGCCAAAGACCATTTCCACAAGCTACGTCGTTCAGGTTCCAGATGTTGAGGGGACAAGATGCGTACCAATTGTTCCAAACCACCATCCAATACCAATATTTCTCTGATGCGAGGGGACGTGGAAGTAAGATAGGCTAGATGCGTAAGAGAGTTGATCAAAGGTAGGCTTGCCGTACAGTCCAAAGCCCGTCTATCATAGAGTGCCGAAGTAATGCAAACAGCCGCCTTGTTATGAGATGGAAAACACAAATTGGGTTCCCTCATATTGTCAAAAGTATAAAAATAACAGTCGGGTGAAGAAGAGTTATTATCTAAAGATAATAAATATATGTACAAAAGAGTAAAATAAAGGTAGACCGTTCAATAAAGATGAAGGAGAAAGGTTTTGTAATGATGAGGAAAAAAAAAAAAAAAAAGAAAGGAGCGAAGGGAAGAAAAAAAAAATGTGAGTGCGAGATAAATAAAACCCCCTCATCTCTCTCTAGAAAAGAGCACCAATCACATGGTTGGTTGGTTTTTTATAGGCGGAGGACGAAATATAGGTTGTAGAGAGGGGTGGGGCACGGATAGCAACAAAAGAAAGGATCACATATGACATCGAATAAAATACTGAATATAATGCAATACGAGGAAAATTCAATTAAGTAATGCATAATGAAAGTGTCTAGTTTGACTGTTTTGTTTCTGTGCGTATTTTAAGAGCATAACATTCACTATTATCTGGGATAAAGATTGACCACGATCACGTACATGGATTCACTGTATAAAAAATCATACATTGATGAAGAACGAAATTTTGTACGATAAACATGGACGCTCGATCTTGCAAAGTCAAAAAGAAGCCTTTACTTACTCCAACATAGAAAAATAGCGGAGGTTAAAATGAATAAAATAGACATTATAAGAGGGTGAGAATAATAGAATGATGGAAATGAAGAGTTCATGTAACCAATTTATAAGAATATGCTTTATTTACTTTCCTAACTAGGTCGTTTTAAATAAAAAAAAACTATGTCATTTTGATCATTTTCTGACACTACAATGTTAAAGTCTCATTGTGTCTTCGCTTGCTTTTCGCATGCTTTTCGCTCGCTTGAGTCCACGACTCTTGGACGTGTAATTGTTTATTATCATTTATTATTATTATTTATGGTGGATTAAAGCTTCTCACTTGGTTGGTATGAATTTTGAGGGATCTTTGGAGATGCGGCTGAATAAGACGGTGGGGGACAATTGGCTACTTTATAAGCTGGTGTATTATCTATCATATAAGAATTACTGCTTGGCGAAGCAAAATGATGCAAAAGATTATATCGCTCATCAAACTCGATTGTGATAGCCTATAAATGGAAAGAAATCGATTAGCCACCAAAATGAAAAAAATATTATTATTATTTTTTGTTGCCAAATTAAGGGGAGGTGAAACGGGAATAGGGAGAAAAATGGTAAGGAGATGCAATATCAGCAAAAATAAAAGAACTTTACGTAGTTGGCTGTGTTTTTAAAGTGGGCACCACTACTGGCTATGTATTCGGCTGTCAATTTTGAAAATCGGAAATTGATTCCCCGTACATTTTCGGTCGCATTCATGGCAAGTGTACAAGTATACATGGCTTTTTCAAACTGAAGAAGAAGAAATAAATATATATATATATTAGCGGATTTTAGAACATGCAGCTGATTTTCTATTTTTTGAACAACAACATGAATAATTGTGATTCAATAATAAAGTATGATACTAAACGTGCCTTTTTCTTTAAACGACGTCGCCAACCAATCAAGATACTTGAAAAGAGTAATAAGGTGAAAGGAATGGCCAAAATATAAATCAAATGGTGTGTATAATGAATCGATGCTATCACTGTTAAAATCACAAGAGTACTAAAACAAGCGATTAAAGTCGTTGACATCCCCGAAGAAAGTGATGGAGGAGGTGGGTTAGCCTGAGCTACTCTATTAAAAGCGTTGATCGTTGATGAAAATTCTTTCGGTGTCATCTATTACAAAATAAAATGGTCATCATTACAATATTATTATAGTTATTATTATTTCTTACAAATCCATCCAAGTCAAAAGTATATTGATTATCAAATCTCTTTTGAGACATGACACAGTGAACAAACTTCATTATATTTGACGGATAAAAAATGACTGTGACGATATAAAAAAAAAGAGGAAAGGAAAAGAAAAATAAAAAAAGTGTCTATGAATACATATGTAAGGCTTTCAAAAATAAGGAGAAATATGGCTATGGAACGTTAAATCCATTCTTTTGAGGAGCATGTCTTTCGATAAAATAGGAGTACCTCAAAGGGACCACTACTACCACCACCCGCTCAAAAGATCTTCGTCGCATTGTGTCGGACACTTAAAAACTCGCCATTGTAAAGCCCGCGAGCTTGTGCCTTACTTTCTTCGTCCTTTTTTTTTTTCTTTATTTCTTTCTCTCTCTCTCCTTTTTTTTTTTTTTTTTTTTCTGTATTATAGAATATTTCAAGTAAAAACACACATTTGAATAGAAAAATAACAAAAATACAGCACACGAATCACACGCATTACTAACTTCTCTGCTTGAATGTCATTCAAAGTTGAACATAGAAACACGATTTGATATGGTATTTAGATCTCTGAAGTTGATCCCTGGAGAATTCTCTTCATTCACCGTCGCCATTGCCGTCCTGAGCGGTTTTATTGTCTTCTTTGGTTATATCTCTATGTTTTTGAAAGAGAAGATGTTTCTTTCCGAAGCTTGTAAGTTTTATGAAATCGGAAAAAAATAACTCCCTTGCCCTTTAATCCTTATTTTTAACTTTTTAATCTAGTTGTCGCTTTGGTGGTTGGAATTATATCTGGCCCGTTAGTTACAAATGCTATCAACCCTAACGCATGGGAAGGCAGTGATGAAATTACGAAACAACTTACAAGGTGTATCATAGCTGTTCAGGTAAAACAAAATATACTGTACTAGCGTAGTGGCATGTATATGAACAATCACGCTTAGGCTGATGATCATCTTTCTTTTTATTTCTCTATTTTAGGTAATGGCCGTTGGTATAGAGTTGCCAAAGTAGGTAGTATATGGACATATATATACATACATATAGATTCTAGCATGCATGATACGCTGAATAATATTCATTGGCTTTTTTATTTGTTTATTTACAGGCACTACATGAAGAAAGAATGGCTCACCATGTTCATGCTCTTATTCCCGGTCATGATGTTTATGTGGCTAGCTAGCGGGTTAATTATTTGGGCTTTAATACCTCCTATTACCTACGTAAGCTAACAAAACAGAGAGAAAAAATATTATTAAGGTACCAGCACTACAATGTCATCCTTCTCTTTCTTTGCATTTAGCTCGAATCCCTTGTGATATCGGCCTGCATATGTCCTACTGATCCGGTATGTAAAAATAGACTTTACTACGAAAAAAAACAGCGCAATAAAACGGTCTCTGTGAACGGGAATTTGAACTGCCTTTAACTTTTTTTATTTTCATTTATTTATTTCTCTATAGATTTTGGCAAATTCTGTGGTGAAAGGTCGATTTGCCGAAAAACATGTCCCTGCACATGTCCGAAATGCCCTCTCTGCTGAAAGGTATATTTATTTATTCGTTAACAATGACAACCTTGCTCTTTCACTAATATTTTATATCTATATATATATATATATTACAGTGGAGGGAACGATGGGCTCGGTTTTCCGTTCCTTTTTCTGGCAATATTTCTGCTGAATGAAGATACAGTTGGAACCGCTATTGGAAAATGGATCTATATTACTTTACTTTTCCAAATCCTTCTTTCATGTATAATTGGCGCGGTTGTGGGTTGGCTCGCTTGCAAATTATTACAATGGTCCAAAAAAAGGTAAGTGCTTTTTGGTTGGCTTTTTTCTCGGTTGCATTTGCTGATATGTCATATCACTCCCTATTTTAGGCACCTGATTGATAAACCGTCTTTTCTGTCTTTTGCTATTGCTCTTGCCGTAAGTTCTGGTTTTTTTTTTTTTTTTTTTTTTTTTTTTTACGTTTCTTTAGAGAAAATTAATTAAGATTATCTATTTGACTGATAAATACTCTTCATTATTTATAGTTATTCTTAATGAGCATGACTGGCTTTACTGGTAGCGATGATGTCTTGGCTTGTTTTGTCGCTGGAAATGCTTTCTCCTGGGATGAATGGTTCCGCAAGGAAACTGAGGAAGCTCATTTCCAAGATGTCATTGATATGATGCTCAATCTTGCTGTATTTGTTTATATTGGTGCTATTATTGTAAGTGTTTGAAAATGAAAATAGAATTGTGATGATGGTTTAGAAAAGGGGATATAATATTAATAACCAACTGTACCTTTTTTTGGGGGGGGGGTGTTATTATAGCCTTGGTCAGAATTTGAAAACACTGTGATTGGACTGTCCCCATGGCGACTGGTGGTCATTGCTATCTTGGTTTTACTATTCCGTCGGCTACCTATTGTAATTGCCTTGAAGCCTTTTATGCCTGCAATCAAGACCTATCGCGAAGCTATTTTCAGCGGTTGGTTCGGTCCTTTAGGAGTGGGAAGTGTGTTTTTGTGTATGATTGCCAAAGACGAACTCAAAGAAGTCTATTCTGGTCAAGCTGCACCAGTTGTTCTGGAATTGATTACACCTGTGGTTTTATTTATTGTTATGTCATCTACATTAGTCCATGGCACTACTATTCCCTTATTCAAGATTGGCAACCGTATCCGCACTCGAACTTTGTCCATTACAAGTATTGGAAGTGGAGCTAGTCAAGTCCTTCATTTGCCCAAGTTTCAGCAACGACGCAGTGAGGACGATCTTCTTCATCATTATCAGCATCCAAAAAGCGCGGAAACAATGACGGAACTTCAGCGAAATACACTATTCAACACAATCCAACGTGGCCATACACTGACCACCATCAAGCCATCATCAACAACCACCATCGTTATTGGAGACGAATCCCACCCTAACCATCCAAACAATAGCAGTATTACGCAAGTACATGACGAACACGATAAAGACAGCAGTATGGACGATGACTACCTATTGGAAACTAACAAGCCGGCTGCTTCTGTATCACTTTCCTCCTCGCACATCAATGTTACCAGCAATGGAATCTCTCAATCGTCTATTGGTATCGGTACTCCTGTATTCCTTGGAACCGAAAATAGTAGGCATGGAAGTACATCAACTTTGGAAACGCAAGGGATACGATTTTTGGAACCAGTCAAACCGAGGATGTCATCACAGACCAATTTGAACACTATGATGGATCGGAATGAAAGTAGTGTCTCGAGCTTTAAAAGTTGGATCAGCAAACACGCGAAAGACGGGCACCATCATGGGAAACGAGACCAAAGCGAAACATTGTCCGCTCATTCGGGTACTGTCATTGGATCACCACAAATGGCAACAACAACAACAACAACGACAACAACAACGATAGCAACAGCAACAGCAACAAAAAGGGAGGCGGATGAAACAACCATGCGGAAGCACCATCATCATAGTGGATTGCGCCATTTGTTTAGGAGCAACAAAGAAGTGACAAATCATATTACCAACAGAAATAAGCCAACACCCAGAAACCAACATGAACATGAATGCGATACCACCAATATTATGAATGAAAAAGATGTGGATGGAAAATTGACGATAGCGGACGACCATATGAATGAAATAAATCGAACGATGATCATGAACAATTTTAATGATAGTGATACCTTTCGATCGTCTATACTGGCAGCAATGATGACATCTGATGACCAAAACCTATCAAATATCAAATTTGCCATGGAACAAGGACAAGGTCATATGACAACAATAAAAGAAGGTCTTGCTAGCTTAGAAAATTAGAATCTTTATCATCGTATTAGAAGATATATTTTTATTATTATTATTCCCACTTCTCTCTTCCTTTAGACATGATTTTTAATTTTTTTTTTTATTCATCTGAATGTTTTTACTTTTTGTTGGCTATTAAAAATAAAGAAAAAAAAAATACATTCCATATTAAACATAGCGTCTCTCCCATTACTGTTTTGTCTATTTCAGCTGCATTTGTGAAAAAAAAGGGGGGATTCAGTGTGACACAAATGTCAAAAGTCCGCATTTTGCTCTTTTTCCTTTTTTTTGGAACTCCATATTTCGTTTCCTTTTTATCTTCTTTATATCAAATTATTATTATCATTATTATTATTATTTGTCTCCTTCTTAAGTTGCACTTGTCATGTCGACAACTCCACCGACTACTACCTGCTACAGACATCGCCCCGAACTCGCTAAAAACAAGTCAGAACCCACCTTTGACTTGGTAAATTCAACTATGGCTTGGAGAGTTTTCGGTATCTATACTCACATCATATCTTATTCAATAGTCTTTAGATACAGTATCAAGCGGGGACCGTGCAGCCATTACTCATGTTTGGTCACTCTTCTCATCCGCACCAAAGAAACAACGCGACCTGATTCTGAAAGGGATCCTATCAGTTTGTTGTATGCCCCAATTGTCCTTCATCTATGAATCCCTGCAACCTCTGTTGCGAATTGATTTTGTCTCCATATTTCCAAAGTAATCAATAGGCATGTCCTGATATGAGCAATATGGTTTACTAACTTCAATATCGTTCCTACCATTATTAGGCACGTGAACTTTAAAATTTTTGGCTATTTGGATGCAGTCTCACTTTGTCAAGCAGCACAAGTGTCTCATGCTTGGAAATTTATTGCTGATGATGAACGTTTATGGTATATTATGTGCGACCAACATACTGGCAAAACATGTGTCAAATGCGGCTGGGGATTGCCAAACAAACTCAAAATGACCACAGTTTCTACTCCACCCGTTCTTCCTTCTTTGTATCAAACCAACAAACTGCTCCATTATCAACAGATACAGTCAACAACGTCACCTCCAACTATTAGTACAAATAGTACACAGCAAAACGTCTTCACCAAAGTCGATCATATTGTCTCATCAGCCGAACCATCTCTAGCAACATCCTCCATACCAGCTTTGTCATCAACAAAAAGAAAACATTCACCGGAGCCTGGACTTCTCGGTCAATTCTCTCGGAAGAAGCAACACCAAATTCCACCAGTTGCTAAAACGGCATCCATTTCAGTTCATTCAACGGGTGAAGCAATCAACACTCTTATCAATGACACAACAGCTAATGACGACGACAATGATCAATTTCTGCATGGCAATGATATACCGCGGAACAACTGGAAATCACTTTATCGGGAACGCATGATAGTTGAACAAAATTGGCGACAAAATCGATTCATTCTACGAAACCTGGCTGATAATGGTGGCGATAGTGGCACCAAGAATGGCGTGATCTGCATTCAAGTTTGCAATGACCTGCAAGTAATTATGATTGGTTATGACAACAACCTCATTCAGGTCTACGATGGTGAATCAAACATTAATGCTCAGCAACCTTGTGGGGAGCCTACGACGACCATGGCTTTGACATCATCGCTCAAATGCTTTCAATTTGATGAAGCCAAATTGATTGTGGGGGAATCAGATCATTCAATTAGTATATGGGATTGGCATCAAGGGACAAGAATTCGGACACTTCAAGGTCACACCGGCGCCGTCATTGCTCTCCACTTCAACAAACGCAACTTACTTGCTACTGGCTCAATGGATCAGACGATTCGGCTGTGGGATTTTGGGGCAAGCCAAAGTTTTGTTTTGTTGGGACATCATTCACCTATCCGGTCACTACTTTTACAGCAACTGGACCAACAACAACTACTGGTTTCTTCGGGTGATGATCAGGTCATTCGGATTTGGGACTTGACTTCACGGCAATGCATTCGGTCGTTGACTGGGCACAATGGTGGGGTTTTAAAGATGGTACCCATCCCTAGACTTGCTATGACTCAACTCCTCTCACTTGCTCCTAACAATGAACATCACCAAATCACCAACTTGCAACAGATCGATGACATTAGCGATATCAGCAATTATTCTTTGATACTCTCCTGCTCCAGCGATAATACAATCAAATTATGGGATATTCGAACGGGGAAATGCATTCGGACTATGTTTGGACATATGGATCATGTGACAACTTTAGCGTGCGATCAATTCCGCATCATCTCTGGATCCAAGGATCGGACATTGCGTATCTGGTCGCTGAATACTGGTATTTGTCAACATGCCATGGCCTTGGAGCATGCTGTTGATACAGTGGCCCTTTCGTCATCAGGGATTCTTTCTGCTTCTAATGGTGTTGGATGCATTTGGGATTATAGCAGCAAGGTGAACAAATGATATTGTTGGGTGTGGACCAGAAATGCATGACGTGATTGACTGGTCGGATATCGTTTTTAGCTGTGGCACCCTTCATCTTCCAATCAACAAATGCCTTTTTTTTTTATTATTATTATTATTATTGACCCCCTTATTCCCTCTCCCTTTCCATTTCCCCTTAGTTTACATTTTAGGCTTTATCATATCTATACCCAGAGTAGTATACTTAACAAACACCCTCACTAGTTTATAGTTATCATTGTTATCATCATACCCTATTACACGAAGATATATCATTCGAATAAATCTCCATTACATTATTTATCTATTACGAGTTATATTGATTACTAGTGCTATAATCTTTTTACATTTGTAGACGTCGATCATCTTCTTTGTGGAACCAAATGAATTCACTTCTTGGTCTGTTTCCGATCATATCCCCTTTATTTCTTTGTCTTTGACCATTTCTCAGTTCTTGATGAAATTCATTAGCACAGATGCGCCTGCAGTCATTTAAAAAAATGGAGCCTTCATCATACTGATTATAAATTACGAATTGCTCATTCTTCTTCCCTTTTATAAAAAATCACCCCCCCCTCCTTTTTATCTTTTTACTTTTTCTTTTATTTTGTTTTTGTTTTTTTTTTTTCCTTTTCCTTCTTAATAAGTCCTTCTTTTTTTTTTTTTTTTTTGTATCATATACTCATATAAATACCTTGACAGAACTCCTCACGCCACACGATTTTTGTTATTATGAACTGCGATCAGCATTTGCCGATGGAAGATGGTACTTGGTCATCTCATATGGAAGGATTGGACAATGTCACCGAACCAATCACTATTTTGACAGACGCGGAACTTCAAAATCAACTCTCTCGTTATGCCACTACCCAATTTACCTTTGATGATCTACCTCACATTCCCGTAGAAAACAAGCCAGATACATTCAATCATATGAACATCCATCCTTCTGTTCATCCGAATTATCCCCTTCCCAATCTTGTTATCGATACCATGAATAACAATGGTATGTCTGTAGTTATAAAAAAAAAAAAAAAGCGGCGTTTGAATTACTTCAACTCTCTTATTTCTTTTTTATTTTTTTTTCCTCCTTAGATCCTTGTTCCTCCACTATCTCTTCACCATATGATCCCCAACAGCATTATTTTACACCCATTTCATCCCTACCCACATCGCCAACACTTAATGACCTAGGTAACTACTATAAGACGAGCCCACCATATTCATCATTGATGCTCTCACCCATGTCTCACCAGCCTCAACCACAACAGATCTTCCCGATTCAAGGACCTGAAACCCATTACGTACCTCAGTTCCAGGACGCCTCACTCATTACCACCAACAAATGTACCAAGAAGCAACCAGCAGCACGATGTCGTGGCATTACGCCATCCACCACACGCGGACGACCACAACAACGACAGCGAACGGCTCGGGTGCCAATGACAACGCCAACGACGACGACCCACGAGGCAGAACCCAACGCTAACAGTAGTATGATACATGAGATGGCGAATGATACCATTCACAGTAACGACAACAACAACAATGACGATGACGATGGTAACGATGATGACATTAACTACCTGATCGCACCTTCACGCGATGATCCTAACACTTTGGGGGCAACCACGGAACCGATGCCAGCGGTCCGGCTCAGCAAAAGACAACGCAACACGGCAGCATCCGCACGGTTTCGAATCAAAAAGAAATTGCGCGAACAATGCCTGCAGCGCACCGCCTGTGAAATGACCAACAAAGCGATCTTTATGGAAAACAGGGTCCACGAACTGGAGCGCGAAGTCAAGTGGCTCAAGGAGCTTTTGGTGACCAAAAATGGATGTAGTTATTGTTGATTTTTATTATTATTTTTTGTATTTTATTATTTTACCCTATGATATTTATATATGGATATGTATTTATTTATTTTATTTATTTTATCAATTACCTTCTCCTCCCCTTTACCTGATTATGTACTCCACCTTTTCCTTCGTACACATTTATATTATTTTATGGCTAGCTTTTTTTTTTTATACCCTCCCCCGCACAATTTTTATTTTTATTTCACTTCTTATGTATCTATGCATTCTTCTCATTATTATGTATGCCTTATGTAAAAGCAATAAAGTACTCTAGTTTATCAATATTGAATTCTTCGTTGCCAGACCTTTTTTTTTTTATCCTTTTTTGGTAGAAGTGGAGGGAGAGACAACGTTGTGAAGGGGTCAGAAAAGTGGTCCTACTCCGAATGAAATGACCAATCAATGCGCTTTGATTGGCCTAATTCATAGTCAAAAGAGATGTCTCACCATCGGTTTACAGAAAAAATAGTGTGTTGTTTTTGTCATTCCGAAGAATAAAGTTTGTGAAACATGGCTATCATCTAACTGTGTGTTCAACAAGCCGTTTTTCGAGAAAGAAGGCAAGCAATATTGGAGATTTTGAAAATGATGACAGGTCAATCCAATAATTTGACCCCCAAATAAAAGTAGATAGGGACATCGTGAAGGCGTATATGTCGATATGGGTTAGTCTGATAAATTCTTTTTTTTTTTTTCCTCTGTTGTTACGGCTAATTTTGGTTGCTAGGTCGTAACTGGAAATTGTTTTTGTAGGTTTTTATTTTTTATAGAGTGAGCACCAGAACTTTTTAGGATTAAGTTCAACCAATTGTAGCTTCAAAGGCTTAAAGATAATATAGGACTATACTTGAAAGTCCAAGTGAGGATGTATTATTTTCAAAGATGAAAATAATAAGGTCAATAAAATAAGTAGTGACTTAAATCAAGTCAAAAAAAAAATAAAGTGAAGCGAGATTCAGACTCAGCTGTCAAAAATATATAATAAAAGTATTCCAAAGTGTGGAATAATAGGAAGCCAACAAGTTGGGAGGTTTAAAAAAACCTTTGTAATGAATTTATTAAAAAATAAAGATATTAAAAAGTGATTAAAAAATATAATGTTCTTTTTTTCTTTTTAAATTTTTTCGAGGGTATTTATACTAAATTTTTTTTAAGGTTTAACACATCTGGTACTGAGTGTCAGGTTGTAAACTTCACCATTTGTTTCAGCACTTCAATCTCCTTCATTCATCGCCCAGGCGAACAATTCGTTAAGTCCAATATCATCATTCACACTGTTATGGCTTTTTTTGACTTGATGTATGTAGTGTGTACCAAATATGGCACGGGTTTTGTGAGTTTATATGGCCTGTAACGGTGTTGAATTAACCTTTTTGTTAAGTTTCAGATATATTTTACACCGAATGTGGATTTGTAGCGAGGATCAAAAAATATTTTTCCCCTGAATCGGAATTTGAAATGTATTTTTTTTTTGTTTACTTGACTTGTAGTCTTGAAAATATATAGAGAGCACCAAATAGATTATTTGATATAAGTAGTGAGCACCAGAACTTTTGTAGATAAAATCCAACTTAGAAATGAAAGAAGTTTTAAAAAAGAAAACTTGATAAAATAAAATAAAGTAGAAGTATTGACCTTAGCTGGTTCAATAAAAATAAAACGGTTCTTCAAATATGCTACGTAAATCATGACTTTTTATTGACCACCTCTGACTCAGTATATAGTAACAACGCTACTATTATAGTTTTTTTTTTGTGAGCGTCCTACCGCACACCTGCTTTCTATGCCATCCCTCTATGACTATCTTTCCTGTAGAATCCTAGTGACAATACCTGGCACTACATATATGTATAAATACTGGAAAAGTCTGGAACGACAGCGGCTGTAAAATCGAGAGTAAAGAATTTTTAATGACGAAGACTTTAGGTTACATGTCAGGAAATAATAAAAATACTATCACCACCAATCAATCTAGATACTGATTTCAATCGTACATGTCTGTGTTTGGCAGACAGTCAGATATTTACTCTATTTATATATATATATATATTGAAACAAAAACAAACAAACAACAGCGGCAATAATGTGGAATAAAATGGATATATATATGGTTTATTAGAATCTTTGTTTGTCATAAAAAGATAATCAAAAAAAGTAAAAATGGAATAGGAATGATGGACAAAGTGGGAAGGCAGGTGATGTAAAGAATAGAATCTTTTACTGATTGTCTAAAAGTAAGCGTGTAACAAAAGTAAAATAAAGAGAGAAAGAGAAAGAGGGAGAGAGAGAGTGGAAGAGGAGATAAAGTTTCAAAATAAACGTGAATGTGAATATGGTATAGGTAAAAAAAAAAAAAAAAAAAAAAAAAAAAAAAAAAAAAAAAAAAAAAAAAAAAAAAAAAAAAAAAAAAAAAAAAAAAAAAAAAAAAAAAAAAACAAACAAACAAATCACTAAACAAGAACCGGATGCTAAAAAAAATTAATGACATATTCCACAGGTCAGCTTATTCCATATACTAGGTTTCTTTTGTTCATCCAATGGTTGAGGTGACTTGGTATTATCAGTAATATGAGCTTTGGCGGCGCCAGTAGGAGACGATGACAATTGGTGGATGGGTATGTCTTGTCGCTGTTGCTGTTGCGGTGCTGGTGATGATAATTCTTGAAGTTGTCTGGAAGAATGGGTGTTTTGACGCAAATTGTTTTCAATCACCTTTTTGGCGGGTGCGGGGAGACCTTGACGAGATGCCTGCCGTTTGGTCATTGTCTAAAAAAAAAAAAAAAATTAAGTGACGAGAATGATAATAAAACAGATAAATAGTTTACCTCCCATCCTTTGCCATTATTCAAAAGACACCAATCATATACATCATCCTCGACTTGTCCTGTGTTCTTGATCGTTTTACTGAATAATTCTCGAAGAAAATCGTAGTCCGGCGATTCTTCAAATCCAAGTTTGCGTACGTATTGTAAATAGATACCAAATTCCTCTATGATAATAAAAATATAAAAAAAAAAAGTCCCGGTGTTAGTTTGACTATGATTAAAGTGCGAGAGGACCAACTTACCAGGCATACCAGAGCATAAATCCTTGACGTTTGTTGTTTGCTTCTTCTCACCAATCTTTTCGTATTTTTGTTTGTTAGTGGCTGCCTTCAATCCTTGCCAAGGTAAAGACCCACGAAGGAAATACATAAAGACATGACCTAAAGCTTCCAAATCATCACGTCTTGACTGTTCTATATGATAAGAAAAGGACAAGAAAATGTGAGCCGTCCTTTTATTTTTACTTTTTTTTTTTATTTTTTTTTACCACGACCTAAATGAGTATTGATACTCATATAGCGAGCAGTGCCTGATAGACTTTTTCTTTCACGATAAGGAATATGTTGTTTGGTTTTGGGATCACGATATAGCTTGGCCATACCAAAGTCCACCATAAAAATATTGTTCGCATAAGCTGATCCAGGTTTGCCAATCAGAAAGTTGTCAGGTTTGATGTCACGGTAAATAAGGTTTTTTTCATGGATGGTCTGTACTCGGTTGATCTATTGTTCAAAACAGAAAGAAAAAAATAGGTTCAAGTTATTATGTACAAAATTAGTAAAAAGGGGGGAAAATATAAACTTACCATTTGTTTTGCAAGCATGGCCACAGTCTTGGTGGAAAACCGACGACCGCAAACATCAAACATATCTTCCAAACTAGGTCCAAGAAGATCGATCACCAAAATATTGTGGAGGCCTTCTTGACCAAAATAGTAGGCACTGGGAATACCAACAGTACCAGCCATGATTTTGTAAGTTCGGTATTCGTCCCGTAACTGGGGTGCATCGCTTTTTCGTGGTTCAAACTTGATAGCTACTTGTTGATTGTTGAGCAGATTGGTTCCTATATAGTACACAAAGAAATACAAAAGTTAGCATAAATACGAAGATAACGAGAAGAAGAAAAAGGAAAAGGTGTTGCTTTTTTTTTTTTTTTTTTTTTTTGGGATACCTTCGTATATCACACCAAAGCTACCTTCACCAATTTTTTTGCCAACTTTGTAATGTACGCCGACGACATTGTGAGAGATTGTTGTTGGGGTTGCAGTCGTGGAGCCAGGCATGACAATACAATTTATAAATATGTATATACTTAAAAATAAAGGAAGAAGATGAAAAGGGGTGGTTTTTTTTTTTTTTTGAAAGGGGGATCTTAATAAAATAAATAGAGAAGGTGTAGTTGTATAGTAAGTGAAAGGGTGTGTGCAGGTAGTGAGAGACAAAAGTGATGGATAAAGAGGAGTAGGGGAATCGAAGAGAGAGAGAGAGAAAGAGAGAGATGATTTCCTTAGGGTTGAATGGACATAAAATATAATATATAAAATATAAGATATAATATAGTATAATATAGTATGTGATAGTCCTAAAAGAAAAAGAAAAGGAATAAGAAAAAGAAAAGGATCCAGATTTGAAGACTGAATTTGTATTTTTAAATTTTGTCGGGTGCACAAAAACTGACTTTCCCCAGCGAAAAGAGGTGGTGAGTAAGTAGATCTTTTTTAATACTACCTTGGAAAATTGGTTAACAACACGGGTGAATTGAAAGGGAAAGCGTTACTGGTTGCAAAATTGGGGAAGTTAAAAAAAAAAAAGCCTGTGTAAAAGGAATGGATAGTGAGGTATAATATATCTGTTATACGTTTTACCTATACATGGTAAAGAAGAGGAGGGAGGAATAAATAAAACGAAAAAAGCAAGCCGAGTTTTTGGTGAATCAAATATCTTAAACATGTGCACCATATGAAGTAATTCAAATCCCACTACTTTTATTAAAAAGAGGTATGTATCCGACAATACTAAATCCTAAATCATCCTAAATACTAAACAAACTAAATTAAAACAAGCTAAACCAAACTAATAATAATAATGTCAATCGCAATCTATCAAGGGTCCGTCATAACCATTGGGGTTCCGTCTTGTCCATCGCCACATATCTTGACACATATCGTCCATAGTGTATAATGGTTTCCACCCCAAATCTTGATTAGCCAATGTCGCATCTGCTGTACAAACTCCCACATCCCCAGGTCTACGTTCCACAATCTTGTACGGTATCGTTTTTTGGGTCGCCTTTTCCATAGCATAAATTATTTCCAATACTGAGTAGCCTGCACCAGTCCCAAGATTATAAGCTATACATTGTCCACGATGTTGTCGAGATTTCTCTATCGTCGAAGATGACGGAAGTGGTGAAGATAATGGCGATGATGGTGAAGGAGTCGACGATGGTGATGGAAAGGGCGATGAGGATGGAGAAGATGATTTTGTCGATACGGGTGATAATAATGTAGAAGATGATGTCGGAATTGGCTTTAACAATGCTGATGATGGCGGTGAAGAGGATTGTGATGATGAAGGTGATGCGCTGACTACTAATGGTACTGCTGTACATGCCGACGATATAGACGATGGTGATTTTTTCAATTCTTCCATTTCCAATTTTTTTAATGCCGCCACATGACCAGTTGCTAGATCACATACATGTATATAATCACGTACTCCAGTTCCATCCACTGTATCGTAATCGGATCCAAAAATTTGCACATATGGAAGATGACCCTGTAAGACTTGAATCACATACGGCAACAAATTGTTCGGTATACCTTGCGGACATTCCCCCATAAGACCAGATGGATGGGCCCCCACTGGATTAAAGAATCGCAATAAACACACATTCCAATCTGGGTCTGATGCGCAGACATCCCGTAGCATTTCTTCTACAAATAGCTTTGTTCGTCCATAAGGGTTAGTCACTGGGCCCAAGCTAGCAGTTTCATTCACTGGCATCATATCAGGTTCACCATACACTGTAGCGCTGGAGCTAAACACCAAGTTCTTGACCTTGTACCGATCCATCACCCGAAACAAATGTAATGATCCAGTGACATTGTTGTGATAATAGTCCAAAGGAAGTTGTGTTGATTCCCCCACCGCTTTGATGGCTGCAAAATGTACCACCGCCCAGAATGAGAATGTTTGGAAGACCCTGTTTAAATCCTTTTCACAAGTAACATCGCCTTCGATGAAATGTACCGATTTTCCAGAGAGATGTTCGACCCTAGCCAATGCCTCTATTGTTACAAAAATAAATATAACAAATCGTTAGTTGAATAGTTCAATCAGAATTAACCATTCTACGTCTTCTCAAACAGCCGTATTAACCTACCCAAATTTGAGTTGATAAGGTTATCCATCACCACAATAGAGTACTGTGCATTTAGGAGTTCCAATACCGTATGACTTCCAATATATCCAGCGCCACCAGTAACCAGTACGTATCTAGTTTGTTGTTGTTTGGTATATTGATTTGTATGGCTCTCGCTGGTGGTAGTTGAATGAGTATGTTGGTTTGGTGTCAGGCTATCAGTGCATAAAGAGGGTGAAGGTACTGGGGTAAGTGATCGTCGATGATGATGATGAGGCTGATGATGAAGGTGGGCAACTGATGGATCTTCGACCAGCTTCCTCTTTCTTGATCCAGTGTCTTCCTGTTGATTATGAATAAATACAGTGGCGCTGTTTGATTTTGCTTGGCGTTTGGTGGTAGATTGGTCGGATACACTGTTGCGCATCACGTTCATCATAAAAAAAAAAGGGTGTTGATCGATGATAAGTAATGTATACGGGATGATTTGATACAAGAAGACGCTTTACAAAAACAGGTTCTCAAACAAGAGTAAAAAGGAAGGAGTGAAGTGATATTAAAGGAGTGAAAAAAAAGTATGTAGGTAACAATGAATATATGAAGGAAAGGAGAGGTTAAATAAATAGTAAAAGAATGAAAAAAAAAAAAGTTTTTGGCACCGTTTTTTAATATTTTTGAAACGGCGATGCCTACCAATTTTTTAATTTGTTACGCAGAGAAAATGTTTTGCACGAAACAGAATAAATCAAATCAAACTTACATATAATATATAATATGATAAAAGAAAGCGCTTCATTATATAATCTTTTTTTTTTTTTTTCAATTTTTATAATACAAGCTATATTTACCGTCATTTATCATTTTTTCCATGCTACTGATTGTCCTTGCTCCAGTTGTATTGTCAGACAAAGTTAGTGTTGTGAAGGAAGAAGTCAAACTAAACATTGCTGAAGTTGATTGGATGCGACTCAAATCCCTGAATCCGCAAGATTCCCATTTGCCGTTTCCAAACTAGAACCCCCCAAAAAAAACTAAAAGCGCATCTGGAATGTTTAAAAATCAATTAAAAAATGTCATATTTATTTCAAACAAAGGAAGAGCCATATATAAAAAAAAGGGGGGGGGGTGCATGTAAGTAAGCTAGTTCATTTGAACAACCAATCGATGACGTTTCTTCCTCATATTCCATGCTTTGGCCAGCCAACGCAAAATGGTTTGTTTTGTTGCTAATGTATCGTACGATGCAAAACCAATGCGACCACATTTTCGATAGAGAAAACGCCATGCGCATTGGCGGCTGGCAAGTGGCATATCACGGAAACGGCGAGCAGAGCGGTCATGTTTGATTTTAAGGATGGATACCATTTCACCTAGACATCGATGAAGTATATCTGTGGGGTTTGGTGAACGAAGGCGTGGTGCGGGTGGTACATGCCTTGACGGCAATGACTGGGCGGTAGTGTCACAGACTCGATCAGCGGCTGGTTGTAAGAAACAGAGGGTACCAACAGTTTGTAAATAATCATCTGGCCACGTTGGTGATGGTAATCGTGGTGGTGGTGGTGGTGGTGGTGATGATGATGCCGGCTGCCTTGTATCTGGAGGTCGTTGTTGTCGTCGTTGTCGTTTTGCTAAGGAATGTGTCTGTGCAAGGATATGAGCAATGGCAGATGCATGTTGCTGATACTGCTGCCGATGTTGATGCGAAGAGCCAATGGATCGATCACCACCACCACCACCACCACTACGTTCCCATGGGTCAGGGTTTCGATAACGGAGGCCAAGTCGATCAATAATCACCTGTAGCGGTTGCTGATAAAAATCATTGTCATGCCAGTGTTGTTCACGAGGTGGGCCGTCGGAAAGGAGCCTGAAACGTTGACGCTTGGTTTGGTTTTCGCGGATGGTACAATAAAGTTCCCAGGTGGCCATGGCAATCTTGCGAGCATCAAATAAAAAACATTGATGCGCTTGCCATTCCATGTTCGGAGGACGCGGCTGGATTAAATAGCGATCGGCCGCCGTAATAAACCGATACAGAACTTGCATCTCTTCAGGGACATGAGCCATCCTACGTGGCTGTGTCAAGCCGTTGTCTCTCGAAAATAAATTTATGTAGTTCTCGTTATCCATTGTAGGTAAAGCGGTTTGGTGATGTGATATATGTATATTTGAGAGAAAGAAAGAAACCCCTTCCCTTTCCTTCCGAAAACTGGCTCATCAGACATATCTATATATATATATCATGTGAAGCATCGTTCATTTTACTGGAGAACATAAAATGATTCATCTAGCTATTCATTGTTCCTATTATTTTGATTCATTCAGCAGGGACAGGCTTACATTGAGAGGAGGGAGGGTGCAGGGGGGAAAATTTGAATTTTATTGTTGGATATTAATGCCTACTGCTTTTTGGTTCATTCAACAGGGTGGGTATAAACTAAGTTCTGTGATTTTATTGGCCTCGATCTGTCCAAAAAGGCAACCTGTCTACTCGACAAAAATTTGCTGGCCAAAATTTAGTGATTAGTTTGAAATGCCGCCGATATTTTGTTTTTTGTTTACCCAGTTTTTTTTACGTTTATTTTTTATTTCTTTGTTTTAATTGGGGTTTTTTTTAACTGGTAAGTTGTGTGTCATCTTTTCCCACCTTCATTATGAGTGTATTAATACTCAACTGACTCGCTTTTTTTTTTTTTTTTTGGGTTATATCTGTAGTATTTACTCATGTTCTTCCTGAACAGGCTAGCAACGAATCAACAGCCTTTGGACAAGCTGAAGGATTTGCTTCTGGAACAGAACCAAACATCTCAAGACCAGTTGGACAAAATCAATAACAAGTTGGATCGCATCCTTGAAACAAGCGAGCAACAACAACAACAGACCGAACGACTTTTTCAACGACTAGAAAGCCTTGAACAACAAATGAAACTCCAACCCACAACAGACCGCGACGTTTCTCCCTTGGCTATTACAGCACCAACAACACCAATAACATCGCCGGCGCCAGTACCAGCAACAATAATAAACCAAGAGGATTCTCCGACTACTGTACCGACTATACGCGACATCCCTCACCCAGTCGATCCTGCTACCGGAAGACAAGTCGCTCTACCGCTCAATAAATCTTATATTATGGCGGCCCTGCAAACGATCCAAGGGGCAGATAATGTGAATCAAGAATATCTCGCGTTATTCGATGCCACGGTCACTACTATCAGGGAAATGAAGTTCCAGTATCCGGAACGAGACTTCGGCAATTGGCGAGACGTTCCACAAGATATCAAACTAGTAATCTATGACACTGCGGAATCCAAGATGCGAACTACATATGGTATTGCCGTTGATCGTGCACAGGGTTCTTGGATCGTTCAAAGTATGCTGTCTTCACGATGGAAGGAAAGGTTTAGATACGTAAGCAATGTTTGTTTGTTTTTTCCTACAAAGAAAACATGGTATTTCTTCTTCTCATCCTTTTTTTTTTTTTTGTTTTTGTTTTTGTGGGTGATGGTGGTTGGTGGGGGTTTAGGCGCGTGCAGCAGTAAAAAGAAGAAAAAAATTGGCAGCAATGAAAACTCCTTTACCAGTATCTAAAGTTAATGGTGTACGGACAAATTCATCATCATCATCGACATCATCATCATCACCGTTACCAAAATCAAAAACAAAAACACCTTTAGAGGTACCTGGATCTAACGGTTCACCAACAAAACCATCATCATCATCATTATCATCATCATCAGCATCATCATCATCATCATCATCATTTCCAGTAACAAGAATACGTTTATTCGTACCTGAAGAAAACCCTTCACCAACACGTTCATCCTCGTTGTCATCATCACCATCGTCATCACCACCACCACCACCACCACCATCATCATCATCATCGTCACGTCGAACAATAAGAATACCTGTAGTGGTACCTGAAGATGACGATTCACCAACAAATGCAACACCGTCATCATCATCGCCATCGCCAACCAGGACAACAGCACCTGGCTTCTCTGACTTATCCTATGATCACTCGAAAAACTGGCTGGGATCATCACAAAAACGATCAGCCGAAAAAGGAAAAGGTAAATGCAAGTAAGATGATGAAGGATGTGCTTGAAAGAATTGAAAGAGCTTGACAATTTTTTTTTTTTTTTTTTTGGATCAAATATCGACACCATAGAGAAGGCCGATGTATTGAAAAAACAACGACTACAATGAGTCGGTTTCTTTACCCAAAGACTATTCCTTTTTTTTTTTTTTTTTTTTTTTTGGTCAGGTGAATCTCAAATAGATGTATATTACTGGTCTCCCCCCCCCTCCTCCACCTGTAGTTTTTTTTATATCTCCATCAATAAACAATGTCTTATATCATTTGATCCTAGTATATTTCCTTTTTTTTTTTTTTTTTTTTGTCAATAAAGAATACATTGGCTTTGTTTTTCTTTGCAAATATCATATCATATACAATGAAGACAAAAATGATCTACAGAAAATAAATGGTTTTGTTCATTTTGATATAAATGCGAATGGGATTTTCGGTTGCATGATTTGTTAGGGATGTCATACGGTGCAGTTCAAGACAGAGTTCTGGATGTACACATCAGCGTTTTCTTTTCTTCTTCTTTCTACACGCACAAGCACTGTATAGTATGGTCAGTTTATTCGACAAGACAAGGTAAACGTAATCAGAGACAATGTATAAACGCAAAAATACAAGACATATTTTATTCAGAGCTAAATATGGGGCGACTACAGTACAATGTGGGTATACATTAAAGATACAGTGAAGGTACCGACTACAGTACAATAGGGATGTGTATGCGTGGGAGTGGAGTATATCTGGGTGGCGGTGAAGGGGGAAATATTGTATGATAATAATAATAATAATAATAATAATACTAATAGAGTCAAATAAGAATCCTCATTCGACGAGGGTAAGTTATGATATACAGAAATAGATATTAAAACGAAAGACAAAAGGGGTTCATTGCAACAAGGAATATGATGCAAAGATCTATTGGAGGAAGATTGAGGGAGACTAATGAGAGATTTGAAGAATGGTCAACTCTAAACTACAGGGACAATTGTTAATGGGATCTAATATACTGTACTGTACAGTACAAGACTTGAGAAAACCAGAGGGTATCCTTTATTCAAATATAACAATACATCTAACGGGCAATGGTAAAATGGGATCTATTATACACGACATGAGAGAGAAACTTATGGGACATTTTCATTGACACAAGTAAGAAGAGACATATTTTATTTAATCGCAGATACAAGCTATACTAAACTAATAAAGTCATCTACCTGTTGTTCTAAATCCTAGATCCAAAATGAAAGGGTTTCCCCATGCATGTTGTAATCTCTGAGCTGAAACCTCTTCTAAACTAGTCCTGACACTAATCAAAGTCCACTATAACCTCAATGAAGTTGATTGATAAAGAAAAAAAAATTGAAAGAGAGAGAGGTAAAAAAATGAAAATGAAAAGTAAATAAATAAATAAAAAATGCACCACGTGGGCGGGATTTTAATTTTATCGTGATTTTTTTTTTACTCACAATGTGCCCTTTTGATTAGTATTGACCGATGTTGTGTTTCAATAACACATAACCTTTTAGCCCTTCTCATACCATGTATAGTACATTAGAACGTTTTTTACAGTTGTCTCTTTAGATTAGAGTTGATTATTCTTTATAACTTCCAAAGGGCGCCTTCATGCTTCCTCATATAGATTCATTCATTAGATCCCCTTGTTACAATGAATCCCCACATTTTCAGTTTATTATCTACCAATATGCTCCAATAAAATATATCTTTTTTTTTTATCAACTATCTTTTGACTCACCACATAGTAAACAATATTTGTTTTGTGAGTGTCCAACCAAACATTTGTTCTCCAAATCACCCACAATGACTCTTGTTTCTTTTTACGTTCCTGCTGAACTGTCCCATACCATAAGTTAATACACAATACAATACAAACACATAACACAAGTATATACATACAGGTATAAAGAATAGAGACAACGATGTTTATTGATTTGATATAAATACATGATAGAAAATAGAAATAAAGTAACTATATAAGTATGTGGGGTCAGGGGGGAATTAAGACAAACACGGTAATCAAATGGAAGGGGTTAAGAAGAATTAAAACAAAAGGCGGGATGGTAAACTAAACTAAAGCTTGGAGCCATTGAAGGAGTTGATGATATGGGTAGCAATACCGTAACTCACGGCTTCGGTGGATACCATTGGATTGACACCTACACACACACACACACAAAAAGTAGGTGAGCGATTCGCGTCCCCATTAACTCTCTACCTGCTCCACAAATAAATAAAAAAAAGTCCCTCATTCTTACCTGTACTAGTGGGGAAAACGGAAGCATCGGCCACATACAAGTTTTTGATTTCATGAGTTTCACCTTGAGGATTGACCACAGAGTTCTTTGGAGAAATACCCATACGACTAATGAATCAAACAAACATAATAAAGAAAAAAGATTAGTTGTTTTGCTTTGTTTTTCTTTCTTTCTCCCTTCCCCATCCCAATCCATGCATGCTTACCAAGAGCCCATCAAATGTGCGGTGGCAAGGGTTTCAGGCACGCCATGACGTTTCAAATTGTCCAACCAAGCAATGAAACGAGGGTTGTTAACATCAGAGGGTTCATCGGGTCTAAAGACAAAGATAGGGATGGTGGCATCATTGGTATGTAATTCACGCGCACCGTCGGCGACCAAGACACGGAAAGCGGCTATCAAACCAGCCATCACGGAATCGGCATCATGCTTGGAAATCTTGAAATCCACCATGACTTCCCCTTGGTCATCGTAGCTGACCGAAGCCACCGAGTCCTTGTCACGGACAAGTACCACCACAGGTGCAAAGTTGCGGAATTCCATCATCAATTGTTTATGTTCACGGGCACCGCGCCAAGGCATCATGGCGGAAAACAAACCTACAGTCAAAAAAAGGATTGTATGTTAAATATCTATTTGCATTTGTATCCATGAAGCCTATTTTTTTTTTTTTTTTTTTTTTTGATTACCTGGATGAAGTACAGGTACTTCGAGTTTGGCACCATAATAATCGCCTTGACAATTTTCGGTCACGTTACTAAGGGCGGTCATGATGGAGCCATTCCAGGCATCGACAGGATAGTCCATTTTGCCACAGCAGAAGGAGACGGGATGGACACGTAAATGACGGCCAATGTTGGGGTTGGTCAGACCACTGCGTTGGAGGACACCGGGAGAATGCAATGAGCCAGCAGAGACAACCACACGGTCAGCGCCAATACGGATTTTTTGATTACTGTTATGGATCAAACATTCCACACCCACGGCCTTTTTGTTCTTGGTCAACACACGCAACACACGGGTTCGGTCCAAAAACACAGCACCATGATCGGCAGCATCACGAAGCCAGGTGTTCATGGTACCATTCTTAATCCCATCCTTACATCCCGTGAAACACCAATGGCATGGATGTCGTTGACCGCCTGTGTTCTGAGGGATGTTGTCATAATGGTATCCGAGTTTCCTAAAGAAAAAAAAAAAAAGAGAGAGGGGGGTGTTGAGTTGACTGGACTTTTCTCCCCCCTTCCTTTCATATCACTATATAAAACTTACTTGCACCCATTGATTAGGATTTGATTAGGAGTGTTGTGTTGAATTCCACTAGTTTCCGCACCAATTCTTTCACATACACGATCAAGGTCATCAGTAAACTATGACAAAAAAGAGAAAAAAAATGAGTAAAAAAAAAAAAAAGATGGTGTCACGTTGCCTTTTTCCTTTGCTTACCTTGGAAGATGTATAATAGGTCAAGCCTTGTTTAGCCCAGTCTTCTCGAACAAAATGTTGAGGCTACACAGATATAGTTCATGTGAAAAAAAAGAGAGTGGTTGCGGAGGTTTAATTTGATGTCCCTTTTTTTAAGGTTTTTTTTTTTTTATATATAGTGGGTGTTACCTTTAAAGAAGCGGACCAGTTGACGGTAGTAGAGCCACCAAAGACGCTACCAGCCATAATACTGAGGGAACCATCCACAGATGGGAATAAGGAGCTTTTTTCATACAGATTTTCAAAGCCCTTGGATTCACACGAGATGAATTCGGATTCGTGATAATAGGGACCCTTTTCAATCACCAACACACGCTTACCAGCGGCAGCTAATTGACCAGCAACCACACCGCCACCAGCACCACTGCCAATGACAATCACATCATAATACAAATCACGGCGAGTGGCTTCTTCATAGGTCAACATAGCCAAGCGGGCAGGGAAGTGACCTTGAGGAGGAACATAGTCGGGCGCACTACGGATCGGGTCCTTCGTAGGAAAACCGAGGACTTGATGGAGCGGCTGGCCTTGCACCACAAAATACGACGACATCATAGAGACACCTGCCAAACCACGGGCAAGCGCACGTAAAGTGGCGAACCGAGATTGTTGCCAGCCCAATACCAAGCTTTCGCGTTCACGACGAGTCAAGTTGGCAAACCCAGTCCAGTGACGGCCCTGCGACAAGACGCCCATGGTAGATCCCTGAGATAATAATTGGAGTGTCTTGATAAATTCTTCTTGCTTGGTCTTGCTCATGGTACGGCCCATAAATCCTAACACTTCATCCACAGCAGTCCATCCATCATTGACATATGTACTCAAGGAGGTGGCATCGATCTTGGCCAATGCGCGGATTTGGGATTCTTGCACAGAGGGAGCCACGGTTTGGAAATATTGGATCATCTTGTTGGTTGCCTTGTCGTCCAATTGGCCAATAAATGTATCCAGGACGGTGGTCAGTGTCTCGAGTTGCGCCTTGGTCAATTTGGATCGCAGACTGATGGTATTACTAGCCATAGTAGAAATTGTAAAGTGATAATAATAATAAAAAAAAAAAGTGAAAGAGAAGAAAAAAAAAAAAAAAAAAAAAAAGAGATACCTTTTTTTTTTTAAAAAAAAATAAAAAAAATGACACCGGGTGTACAAACCGGTCATTCAAAATATTTATGCACTTGGTCAAACATGCTGGGCTTGAAGTGAAAAAGAAAGAGGGAGCCAGCCCCCGTAGTCTCAAAAAGATAAAATGTTTGTATACTGTAGATCGAACCAGTGCAAACCTTAAATTTCCTTTGGGCTTCAAGAAGTGGTTGTCATTCGTTTTATACTGTTCTTGGTTAATTTTATGTTTGTTGCTTTTTTTTTGTTGTTTTACTGTGTCTATTGGTCAACCAGCTTCTCTCTGTCACTTTCTCCTAATGCTATTTTCTTCATTTTGTGAAAAAGGAAGCCCGAGAAAAAAGAAACCCTTTTTGATTATTTTTTTTTTTTTTTGTCTTTTCCCGTGACGCTTTTTTTTCTTTCTCCAGCATGTTCCTGAGGATCCCCCAAATGGGCCGGAGTTTAGGCATTTAGCAATGTACGACATTTCCCTCATCAAGAAGGATCTCATTAATAGTTTCTATCTTTTGGCCTCCCCTCGTTCTTTTTTCTTCTTACATCAGGAACCACAAAGAGAGGCTGTAATAATCGGGGTTTGAGGCCTTTTTTTTTTATCTTTTTCTTTTTTCGTTAGTAAGTTTCTGATATTTTTAAAAATAAAACACGATGACATTATAAGCAAAAAAACGTATGATTCATTCTCCTCTTTGTTTAAGATGATATATGATATCCAGTCATCATTTTTGGTCCTGGGAATTTCTTTACTCCAAATGTTGGGAGGTACAAAATAAAAAAGTGGTCGATGCGACCTGAGGAGAGTTTCCCAAGGTGTTGCATACTGTATATAAATAGACTATTTATATATGCTAGCTATAATAAAAAGTATATATATATAAATGAATGCGAATCAGCTGGTTTTAATTAATCTTATATTTGAGGACACCTTGGCTAAACTATTCATGCCATAAAAAACAAACTTTACAGTACACACCTAACCATCTATCTGTATTCACATTTTGTATACTAATGATGAAACATCCTTTCTTTCCCCGATCAATAAAAACGCATTTTGTGTCAATTCAAACTATCAGTAGGAGAACCAAAAACAAGTCCATTTATTGAAGAATTTGATAAAAAGGCTATCTATGCTAAGCTACGCTATATCTGTATCTAATGTCACTAAACTACCGTGGCCATCCTTTTTCTACCTAATTCATGATATAAATGTGTTAATTTAATGCTGTGTTTACAACCGCGTTTCGTGATCGTTTGACTTCTACCTATATTGTATCCTGTTTTTTTCGATTGGTCTTGATAATTTTGATATCCATCGTCTTGACTACTCTATGAAGGAAGATGGAAGTATCATGGTCTATCATTGACATGATACCCCCCCCCCTGTCGGCTTTTTTCTTCAATAACATTGTCAACAAATCCCGTTGATAACACCAAGCGAAAGAATACAGTATGAACTTGACCAGTCCTTTCTTTTTTTTCCAGTCAGACTTTCTCTGTCTATGCCATCCCCACTCTGAGCTATACAATATCCATTATATTACAGCGTCCCGCCCCTAAAGAAAAAAAAAAACCACAAAAAAAAAAAAAGAAGGGAGCGGAGGGAATCCTACTCCAGTCTACATCCCGATACCATCCGTTTCACCTTCACTTGCCCATCTTATTCCTTGTATCGCTAAAGGTGTATTTTCTAACGTTAGAACCAGTTTTTGAAAGAAAGGAAGGAAGAAAGAAAAATAAATAAAATAAAATAAAATAAAGGAAAACAAAAAAAAGCAGCAAATAAAATATAAAGAAAGAAGAATAAAAGCGACGAGTCGGGGCTTTTTTTAAGGGAAAATTAGGACACTCGACCCCACATCAACGGGAATCTCCGTATTGTTAATTTTTTTTTGTACTTTTCCCTAAGCTCACCTTATGATACTTTTTCTTTTATTCCATTTCCTCAAAAGGTATTATTCATGCTACTTGAATATAATTTCAGTTCCCTCATTCTAACTATTAAATAGGAACGAACAATAAGATTATGTTACCCACACACACTTATACATATATATAATATATTCACACAGACACATACTCACTCACTTGGACATATTGGGTAGGTTGAATGGGGCGTGGTCTCTAGGGCACAAACGGTGAAAGTCGGATCTTTCTAGTCAAGATTCCGGTTTTCCCGGGAAAAAGATTTCAAGAAAGACCCCATTGACGAGACCCGGGAAAGGCCAAAAGGACGATCCTAATTATAAGTAACGAAAGGAACAAAACCTCATTGAAAAAAAAAAGAAAGGAACTGTTCTTGATGATGGGGGGGGGGCAGGTGTCTGGAACCGTTCAACGTGTTGTGGTTTTTCTTTTTTTTTTTATATATGTATTTCTTTGGTGGATGGCGAAAAGTTCAAGCGACAATAATGGGAAGGGTCGGGTGAATCCAACGGCATTTGAAAAAATTTTCAAGTAGTGAGAAGGGTGCGATGGAAAAATCAACGTAATAGGCAACGCGGAGCTTGAAATCCCGTTTTATTTCTTCAAATAGCTCGGTTTGTTTACTTTTTTCCTTTCCTCTTTTTTTTCCCCTTCACACTCCTTCTATTTCTTCCCCCATCTCTCGTTATATATATATACACACACGCACACACCATGCACGCTCGTCTTGCTCGTACTGTTTCTCGTTCCACAACTGCTCTAAAACCATCCATGTTGATGGTCTCAAGTAGACAATTACATATTCAAACACCTGCTGCTCTGTATACCGGTATCGACCGTCTTAGGTAAAAAATAAAAAATTAGAAACTCTCTGTCTCTTATGTCTTATTGACACGAACTTACTGACTCTCTTCTTTATTTTAGACAAACCAAGGGACCTCAGTATAATGCTTTACGTCAACAATTTAGAACTTATGGTAAGAATGACACTTTTTTTCCCACCCCATACACACACAACAACCCCACTCGTGTACCCATAAACTCAATTTTATTTTTTATTTTTTTTTATTTTTAGCTGACAAGGTCGTCAAGGTACCTCAAATGGCCGAATCTATTTCTGAAGGAACATTAAAACAATGGATGAAACGTAAGTAAGGAACTACGAAAGGATGGCGTGGAGAGGGGAGGGGGTGGTGGTGGTGAAATGCGTGGTGTATGTAAGCGTGTGACACGATCACAAGCACATAAGAGAGCCAAAAGGGGGGACACCAATGCGCACACTTGACATGGAAGGATGATACTTACATTTTTTTTTTTGAATTTCAATGATGATACAGAGGTTGGTGAATTTGTTGCTCAAGATGAAGAAATTGCTACCATTGAAACTGACAAGGTGGATGTGACCGTGAACTCTCCTGCTTCTGGTACCATCATTGAATTGTATGCACAAGAAGAAGATAACGTGGCTGTTGGTGGTGACTTTTTCAAATTAGAACTTGGTGATGCTCCTAAAGAAGGTAAAAGAAACAGTGGAAAGAGAGAGAGGGTTGCAGGTGACAACCCACTTTAAAAAGATTAAAAAAAAAAGATGGACTCTAATCATTTTTTGGTCATTTTTGTGTAGGCTCTGCTCCTGCTCCTAAGAAAGAAGAATCCAAACAAGAAGAACCCAAGCAAGAAGAAGCTGCTGCTCCTGCTCCCGAAGCTCCCAAACAACAAGAAGCCCCCAAGCAAGAATCAAAACCTGCTCCTGCCGCCGCTGCTCCTGCTGCTGCTCCTAAGCAAGAAGAAGCTCCCGCCAAGGTGTACGGCAACCGCAATGAAACCCGTGTCAAGATGAACCGTATGCGTTTACGTATTGCCGAACGTTTGAAGCAATCCCAAGACACCGCTGCTTCGCTCACCACCTTCAATGAAATCGATATGAGTGCTTTGATGGCTTTACGCAAGGAATACAAGGATGCTGTTGTCAAGAAACACAATGTCAAGTTTGGCTTCATGTCTGCTTTTGTCAAGGCCTCTGCCATTGCTCTTCAAGAATTGCCTGCGGTGAATGCCTCCATTGAAGGTGCCGATTTGGTGTATCATGATTACGTGGATGTCAGTGTGGCCGTGTCTACCCCCAAGGGTCTTGTGACCCCCGTGCTCCGTAATGTGGAAGATATGTCGTTTGTCGATATTGAAAAGACCATTGCTGCCATGGGTGCCAAGGCGCGTGATAACAAGATCACCATTGAAGACATGATCGGTGGTACTTTCACCATCTCCAACGGTGGTGTGTTTGGCTCCCTCATGGGTACTCCTATCCTCAACCCTCCTCAAGCCGGGATCTTGGGTATGCATGCTATCAAGGAAAGACCTATTGTTGTTGATGGAAAGGTAAAAAAAAAAAACAAAAAAGAAAACAAGGAAAGAGCAACGAGGTGGTAGTAGTGGTGGTGGGTGGTTATATATAATTCTATATGTCATGTGTACTCATGCTTTTTTTTTGTGTGAATGATCGATTAGGTTGAAATCCGTCCTATGATGTATGTTGCTTTGACTTACGATCATCGTATCATTGATGGTCGTGAAGCCGTGACTTTCTTGGTCAGACTTAAGGAAATGGTCGAAGATCCTCGCCGCTTGTTGCTCGACATCTAAGTCCAATAGAAGAAAGAAAGAAAAAACTTAGGCCATCCTTCCCCCCCTTATTTTTTTAACTCTCTTCCCCTCTCCCCTTCCACACTCCTCTCCCTTATATATAGCATGTATCTTTCTCTTCTTTTTATTTATGTCACTTCGGGCCTTTTTTTTTTTTTTTGGACCCAGTGCTTCTCTCACCAATAATAAAAAACCTATGCTCGTTTTTTTTTTTATCTACATATATATGACACTTATGTGTTTGTCGCTCTATTTTATTTTATTTTGAAGGGGAATGGGGTTGTCTATAGGGAAAAAAAAAAGATCTAATGTGTTTTGTTGTTTTATTTATCTAAGCAAAGTCTAGGGGTAAGTGTCAAATGGAGGGTGTAGTGAGGATAACTATCAATCAAAGCTTCCAATTCCATGGCGCGAATACTCATCCCCTTGGTTGTTGTTGTTTTCTTCCTTGATGTTTTGTTGGGAGTGGTTGTTGTTGTTGTACATTGACGAGTCAGTTCTTTCATGGAAGGCAGTCGATCACAATAACTTTGACTTCGATGCAAGCCCATGGCGTTGTCGTCAGTGGGGGTGGGTGGCGGTGTATATAAAACAGGCGCGGAGGATGAAAAAAGCTTGTAAAATCCCCAATGCCGATGTTGCCGTTGCTGCCGTTGCTGCTGTTGTGGTTTGCTGTTGTTGGAGGAAAATAATCGGATGGAAACCAGGGTTTTGGTGGAAGAAGACGAAGACAAGGATCGGACGGACATGGAGGACGATGTGGATGGGGAAAGTGCCGGTGGGGGTGGAGGAACATAGGCCATTGTTTTGTTTGTTGTGTGTGTTGATGATAATGAAAAGAAAAAGAAAAAAAAAAAAAAGACGAACGGACTTGGAGCAAGAGGAGGGGGGGGGTTTATGTAAGAAGAGAGATTCACCCTCAACCCGTATTGACTTGCAGTACCTGTGTGGAATGAAATTTCATTGTTCTGAAATGATCTGCCTTGCCTCCCTCTTTTTTTTTTTTTGCTTACAAAAACAATCAAATCAAAAATCAGAAATAATGAGTTTTTTTTTTTTTTTGCAAACAATCAGAATCATCATTTAAAAAAAAAAAAAGGATTGCCTTAAAAGGCTGTTTCATTGAATATGGGTCATTTTTTCAGGGGTGAGTGTGGCATTTTAATGAAAGGATGGCGTACAGACTTTTTTTTTTTTTTTTATTTCTGACATAATCTGGTTTTGATGTTGTAAGCGTTGTCGTCGTCCATTTATCATCGAATCACGGTAAAACAAGTTTTCCACTATGCATTGCAGCAAAAAATACAGAGTGACAGATAAAAAAAAAAAAAAATCCTGTTGCCGTCCATTTGTTTTAATCACCGCCGGTGTCGTGTCTCCTTTTTTTTTTTTGGTGAGACGTCAAGGCAATGAAACTTTATGCAAAAGATCATCAAAGTGTGTGTGTCTGTGTTTCATCCCTACCGGGAATCAGAAAACGAATAATAGACGGCGGATGCATATGTTTATATCTTTTTTTTTTTTAAAGCGATAAACGCTCTAGCGCTCTGCTGGAGCTTTTGGAAATCTATCGATTTACTGTGTGTCAGAAGTTTTCTTTGCCGAGTGAGGGTGTTGTTGGGATGGGATTAGAGACTCCGCCATGTCGCACTATGGTGAGCAACCCGCCTTGGGGGCCCAACTGTCGTGTCAGCGCTCGTTCATTGTGTGTGTGTGTTAAAAAAGAAATATAGGATAGTGTTTAGGTGTAAAAAAAAAAAAAAAAAGTCAATTCAGGTTCCGCACACATGATTTCTATTTTTTTTTTTTTTTTTTTTTGGGCTCCTCTCTTTTTCCTTCATGAAAGTCTGAATGATATGATGGCAAGGCTCATTGGAATACTGGTGATCGAGGATTAGTGATAGAACTTGAATTAGAGGCATTTTCAAAAATGCAAAACAAACATCATGGGGAAACCCTTTCATTTTGGATGTAGGATTTGGGAACGTCATTAGATTAGCGTCGTCTTAGGAAATAGTATCATGGAATCGTCATTAGTTTAGTAATAGTTTGTCATCATTGGTATCTACTTCTGAATAAAATATGCTTTTTTTTTATCATTGTTTACATCTTGAGCTTTTATCGAATGTGTAATGTGCATTGAAAAAAAAGAGTGTGTGTATATATGAAAAAGAACGAATTGGGTATCAAGGTGACTTGTTCCACCAACTCATGTATACTGTATAAATTTGTGCGTTGTAAAGAAAACAGACATGTGTTTGTGTGCAAAAAAACAACACCCCAGCTATTATAGTGTTGCGTAGGTGGGGTATATTGAGCAGCAACCTTGAAAATAATATTAATTCTGTAGCTAGGGATCAAAAAATGTTCAATATAACTGGGTGTCCGGGGAGGTTTGTGAAGTGTGGATTTTGATGGGATGGGATGACACGCCTCTGCCATTTCACACTTTATTGATGGACAACTCCTTGGGAGTCCAACCATTTTGTTCAGCGGTCTGTCTGAAAAAAAGGAGTTGGGGAGTGACTAAACTGAGTTTTCTTATGGTCCATTTCTCTTTTTAATATAGAAAAATATGCGTGTTTGCCATCAAAAAAATGCGGGGTCAAAAAAAAAGAAAAAAAAAAGGTCGATCGATGGAACATATACTATTATACGGTTTATTAAAAAAACAAAAGGCCATTTTACATACAGTAGACGAAACAAAAAAAAAAAGAGAGAGAGAGTGTGTGTGTGAGCTATTTATAAAGGAGGAGAGACTATGCAGAGAGAGTGGGTTTAAAAAAAGGATCGTCGTCAGCGTCATGCATCACAGCACGGAACCCCGCCTTGGATTTGTGTTTTTTTCTTTTTGGCTGTTCTTGGAGAGGCGGCAGTGTGTTTGCCGACTCATGGAGTGACTGTTGACGAGCCAGTAACCGTTGATGTAATTGAAGTTGTTCTTGAAGTTGTAAAAGCTGTGCTTGCTGTGATTTGTGTGCCATCAAGGCAGCGGATACATTGGGTGGGAGACTGGGAGGGGTGGTTAGGGAGCTGGTAGTCGTTGAGGAAGGGGTGGTAATCGAGGGAGAAAGAGAACGGTACGTTTGCTTTGATGAGGATGATGAAGAAGAGGTGGGGGAAGGTGGTGAATGGCTGATACGACGCTGTTGTTCCTGTTGCATTTGGAGACGCATTTCAAGTTGACGTACTTTTTCTCGCTTGAGTTTATTGCGCCGATCCAAATGCTTTATAAAATCCACGGCTTTAAACAAGACCGTGCTTTTTGAATGATGGATATTTTTTAACGTGGGAATGATTTCTGTCAGGTCTTTGAACCCAGTCCGGATTGTGCTTCGGCGTTTTTGCTCCGAGGCGATGTGGTTCGCACGTTTTTCTTCTTCGGTTAATAATTCCTTGTGGTGATGGTAATGCTCGGATTTTTGTTTTTTATTATTTGTAGTCGGATTTATTGAGGATGACCGTTTTCTTGATGTGGCAGGTCGTGATGGAGGTGGAGGGGGTGATGGGGTGGTGGTGGAGCTGGTGGCCAAGAAATTTAACCGGTCGTGTAACTTTTGTTTTTGATGATCCAGCGATTGTAAAATGGAATTCCGGCGTTGTTCCTCAATGGCATCATCGTCATTGTCTTGAAATCCGTTAAGAGGAGGCATAAAGTAATTGGAGGAGGAAGAAGAGGCACTGGGTGATGATGATTGATGATGAGGTTGGGTGTCAAAAATGGGTGGGTCCATAAAAAAGGTATCCAAAAAATTCGAAAATGTCTTTTGATCTTGTTCATCTAAAACTACGCTATTCGTATTGTTGAGTGATGATAATGATGTTGATGATGACGGTAGTGGTGGCGGTAATGGTTGTGTGTACAAATCAAACGAAGGAAAAATCTCGTCTGATAACATGGGATCGGCAGACGGAAGGTGGTTACTGTTACTGGTTGTGGTATCAAGTGGAAGGGGAATAGAAAAATCAGGATCCAAGCCAAAACTAAATTTGAAGTCTACATGTATTCATTAAAAAAATATTAAGGGGAGGCTGGGGAATTGTTTTTTTTTTTTTTTTTTTTGGCACATACCTTCAAAAGGAACGGGCTCTTGTAATTCTTCCCAACCAGTGGAAGTGGATTCATTTTGATGTTTTAAAAAATCCATAGTATGAATGAAAAATAAAAAATAAAAAAGAGAGGAATAATGTGTGTGGAAGGAGACGGGGGAACGGTGGGAAAGAGAAAGAAAGAGAAAAAGAAAAAAGAATAAAAAACGGGTATTTGAAATAACGAACGCACCCAACAAACAGCGATGGTGTGTACACGGGGTCAAAGGTGATACGGAAACTGCATGGTTTGATTTTCTTTACCAATCACATGCTAATGATGTCTTTATTTGTTTTCGAAAAACAAGGTTCGGGTCTGCTCTTATGACATAACTTTTTCCCCGTTTCCCTTTTTTTATTTCTTCCCTCACTAAAATGAAATAGAAATCATTTGACACACATAACATACATTTTTTGTATGGATGGGGGTGGGACTGCTATTGCTTTGTATTTATTTTGCCCAACAATGAAATAAAAGGGGTAGCGATGTTTTGATGGAGATTACCCCACACTCTACGTTTCAAATTCCGCCAGGGGTCTTTTTTTTTTCGCACTACTCTCGATTATTTTTTTTTTCATGTGATTGTAATAATAAAACCTATGAATCTGCCATGTTTTAAAATGTGGGGAATCCCTTCTTCATCATATTGGGGACATTTACCCTTTAAAAGAAAACACACTAAAATGAAATGATGGCAACAAAAAAATTTTCATACAAAAAAAAAAAAAATAGATCTCTCGCTTTCACATTGTAGCGCTATATTGTACAGTACTATACTGTACTGTACTGCACAGTGCAATAAAACTACTGAGAATGAAAGGATGTCCGTTCAAGGTGAAAGAATACACATCAAAATCAACAGGGGGTATTGCACTTTTCAATTGACTTTTTGTATTGCCCAGTAATTCAATGCACCGATCGACTCGATACTTAACTCCAACCACGACTCTCCCGTTCTTCATCATCTAACTTGATACAGTTCATTTTTTATATTTCTTCCGTCATTGTAAAAGAAGTAAGAAGATTCATACGGAAAAAAACAAAAAACAAAAAAACATCATTGCAGTCTACACACGAACTTGTTTTATCTAAATGTGGCTGGTTTCATTCGCAGACAGGATCAAGAGAGGGAACGTTACACATAATGATCATCACATGAACATTCTCCATTGTATTCGAATATCTTGGACTTTGTGAAAAAAAAAACAAAAAAAAAACAACAACATCAAACATGATATGATAAACAATGAGATCAATGAGATGTATTTTATTCTGATAAACGAGCCATCATAGACAGCCGACCACAACAATCGAACAAATAAATAAACGAGGGAGAGAGGGAGGGGTGATGGATGAATGATATATAACTAAAAATTTGAAAAAAAAAGCAATGACTAAAAATAAAAACAAAAAAAAAAAGAATGTATCTATCTATCTAAAATCTATAATTCTAAGAGTAACTGATCAGCGAAGAATCTCTTGGTTCCAATAGTAAGGAGCGTTCATACAGCGATTCGACATCACGATTGGTTTCTAAATGCGACTTGATAAAATCCTGAAGTTCCGGCACACCTTGGAAAGTATAGGGAGGGCTTTGGAATTGTTTGATTTCCAGGATCACCTCCGCACATTTTTGGCGCTTGGCAAAATTGATCAGTGAAGGGTGCGATGCGGTAGTGGTCTTGAGATTGTCTGGGTTACCATCCTCGATAAACGTCAGGTCTTGCAAATAGATACCCAAAAATGGAATGCATGGTGGGTTGACTGAATGCACCATGTCACGATAGGCTGTAAAATTGCGGTTGGCGCCCATCAATTTGCGGATCTGCGATAACACCTGGCCCGTTCGATTACCCAACAAATCCCATGTTTTCTTCAATCGTCCAATGGCACTGTTGTCAAATGCGGAAATAATTGCCATACACGTGTTGTAATTGTTCATATGGCGACATCTCTATATACACAAATAAAAAAAATAAAATAAAAAAAATTGAGCATTCCACTAATGTACACACCAGGGTCCTTTTTTTTTTGGTTTAAATTAGCTTACCTCGGCTACTTGAGCCCAATACTTGATCATTACCACCCGTTTCTTGGCTTCTTCATAGGAGAGAATGCTATCAGTCACCCACGACGTCAGACGATTGCAATAATCGATGGATTGAATCACGTTGACCGCCACTGGTTTGACGGTATCGCGGGACCACGCCTTGTTCAGGCATTCAATCGGGCGGATGCCACTGTACAACTTGAAGTCAAGTACACTAAGCTGGCGGGCCATTTCCAATGGGTCGGTATCCAGTAGGCGAATGGCAAAGATGTTTTTCGGCATGATCGGTAACGGTCCACCTGTACTGACAGTCGGCACCAGCTTCTTTAATCCAGATTGATGTCGATCGGCTTCCTTGCGTTTACGAATCAGGCGGTTCAGTTGGTCGGCCGAAAACGACGAGGCATCACGGATCACTGTGTTCGTAAAGAATTCCAATCGTCCCAGAATAAATTCATCTTCTTCATCATAATAGTTTTCCAACCAATTCTTCAGCACATTAAACACCCTAAATCAATAAAGAATGAAAAAAAAACAAACTAAATAAAACAATTTTTTCTTCTAAAGTATGTATGTGGGAAGAGAGCAACGAGGAACCTTACCGTAAACGCACCAACTTTTGCTTGGTTTCAGTCCAATATTCCAATTGTTCAGGTGTCAGCTCTTCCGGTGCCTGCATATTGTAGCGAGCTTGTAACAGGTTCATGAATTCTTCCGTCGTGCAGAACGATCGATACGTCAATAAAAAGGTAGCAATGTAACTTGTGTCTACAAAGAAAGTAAAAAAAAAAAAAAATGAGTAAAGAATGTCATGTCCTGCTTTTGTTATTTAAGGTGCTTACCAAAACTATCATGCATGGTCAAGCGCTCCACTAGAGCAGCCAAGGTTCCACCTTTCACATTATTGTCATTCCCAAATAAGAGTTCATCGGGTTGATAATCAGGGGCCAAAAACCAGTGCACAGAAGCCTTGTCATCCATCAAAGGTTTGGTACGTTTTCGGAGTGAGGCCAAAGTACCACGTCGTTCACCACCCATCACAGAGACCGATCGATCATCATCATCAAAGTCGGAAAACTGACCATGAATAGGGGAGATATCACCATGGACTGAGATCAAGCCATCCATCATAGGATGCAAGGTAGGTGGAGGAGTTTTTGTTCGCATCATCACTGAAGTATTCGTAGAGGTAGGAGTAGCAGTAGCAGTAGCAGTCGTAGGCGTATCCTTTTTGTCTTGTCGAATCATCCATGCGCGGCGTTGTTGCACCATTTCACCCACATCCAGCAAAACGGCATCAATGGCTTGTTCCAATTCACCCAAGCAATGTGTTAGGGCATCAACGGCTACATCCCGCGCTTGTAGTGGATCCGTCACATGTTGCACCCTATGAAACAACCGCCCCATATCGCCATATAACCGTTGTTTGTCTTCCCGATACGCAGCCAACGAAGGTAATTCACTAGCCACATCCACAATCGCCGCTGGTACCGCATCCATGGCCTCCAGAATACATAGGAATTGACTGACATGCCCCGATAAACTTTTGAATAGATGTACCACATTGGCCTTGGCCTTTTCTTCTTCCGCAGAGTCTTGATACAAAGGATGTGTTTGATGCCGTAACCGTTGTAACCCGCCACCTTCACCTTTACTTTCGGGGCTACCCAGCGTCAACAGGAAGGCCACCGATGTCGCCAAAGCCTCTGTTGAGCCATAGATTTGATTCCCATGCGTCCGCAGACTGACCACCAGATCTTGATTCAAGGGGTATTTCGCAGAGGCCACCGCTGCGGTTGCCATTGTGTTCGATTTGGACATGATCCCCACACCCGAGTCTGAGAATTTCATGCCGGTCGACGATGATGACTCTTTGTTGTTGTTGTTGTCGTTGTTGTTGTTTTCGGATACGACTAAGCAAGGATTCACCGCACCCACTTCCACATGACATTGTTGACAACTGGTGACAAAGTTTCGCACAGCTGAGAGCACATCACCAGCATCACGACGTACCTTAGCCACAGCATTCCCATCACCACCATGACTACCCATCGAGTCACCATCTTCCGAAGCCATTTTGCTGGACAACACCAATTTGGACAGCGACGCCATTACCGCGCGCCGAGGTTCCCTTAACGCCGGGACTTGATTCTGAGCACCATCCATCGCCCCGCTCGCATAAAGCATCACCCGGATCGATTCCACCACCACCGACGTCTGCGCCACCAGGTTGGTATGTTGCTGTGTAATGTTATTATCCAGTTGATGAATCGCTAACGCAATGTCGGAGGATAATTTGGACCATGTCATTGTATCATCTCCGTCATCTAGTGAGGTTGTTGTTACTGCTGTCATGGGTGTTGCTGGTAACTCCAAGGGTTCATCCTCTGATTCTTCGCTCTCTTGTTGTCTCGAGCGCTAATAGTAATAATAATAATAAAAATAATAATAAAAGACAATTAAGAACAATTGCTCTTTGCCAACACAAAAAAAAAAAAAAAAAACCAAAAAAAAACCTCTTACCAGATGACCTGTGGTAGGATCAATTTCATCCTCATTCCATGTTGTTTCTTGTGTGATCAGGTTGCAAAAATAAGGTCGACCTTGTGGAGTTTCCCTTTGTACCCAAGATGCCATCACCTATCATCATCAAAGAAGGAGGGATGTTAGATGATTGCCGCTTGACACTCTCTAATTTATTTATTTTATTTTTTTCGGCTTACATTGTCATTGGAAGCAGGAGGATCATCATCCAAGTGAGCTGGTTCAGCGGTGTGTCCGCCCATATGATCCGAATCCACGCTGAGTCGTTTTTTCAAAGAATGGGTGGTGATAATTTTGCGTTCATTGAATCGATGTGAGATGGATCGACCTGTTGAGTAGCCGCTGATGCTGCTGCTGGTGCCAATGCCACGGCCGCCTAGACCATGAATAACCTGATCTTCATCCTCATCGCCCAAAGCGTTAATATCGTCGTCGTCGTCCTCGTCCGAATCCAAAATCCCAGGGTGTTTGAAGCGCATGCCGCCCGTCAAATGATTATAGTAATAGATGGTTTTGCCATCGTCTGCCATCATCAATGTCCATCCGTCAGGTAGCGAGGCGTTCATCTGTCGATCGTCGTCATCGTCATCGCCGTCGTGATCGTAGTCGTCTTCTTCGTGCTCGTTGAATTGCTGTTGCTGGTAACGATGAAAGGTGCTGGTAGAATCTATGTCCTCCTCATCAAAGTCTTGTTGTTGCTGGGGAGTTTGTGGATAGGCAAGGAACGAGAGGCGATGATCCATGTTTTTGGATGTTTTTTTCTTTTGTCGTCGTTGTGGTGATGGTTGGTATATCGAGTTATTGCTTGTTGAATGACTTCCACTGCTGTTGGTTTGACTACTACTACTGGCACTATATACTGTATTGTGTTGTTTCTGTTGCCGTGGACGTCGTTGTTTTTGTTGCTGCTGCTGTTGTTGTTGTTGCTGTTGTGAGGCGGTTTCTTGTTCTTCACCCAATTGATCAGGTTCGGCATCATCGGTAATGACTTGCACATAGTTACAAGGGAACCAACCTCGCATCCCATTACACCTTTTTATTTTGTTAAAAAAAGCAAAAAAAAAAAAAAAAAAAAAAATTGAAATGAATATAAGACAACACTTTATAAGCAAGGACTCCACTTACCAGCCGTCCCACCAACCGGAGTCGAGTTGAGTCAAGACATCGATTTCATCGCCAGGTTGAAAAGAAAGAGATGCACGTTCGTTGGATTGGAAGGGGTATATTGCACGAACACGGCATATGATTTCGGGTAAAGGGGGATAGGCCATTAAAAAGATAAAAGGAATGAAGAAAAAAAAAAAAATAACGAAAAAAAAATAAAAAAAATAAAGCACTGAGATAAAATAATAAATGAGCCTTGTTTTCTTTTGTGTCACCTCGACCCTGTTTCCCAATTCCCTCACTAAGAAAGGCCGCCTTTTTATATAATAATAATCGGTGGTGAGTTTTTTTTTTCCATTGTCATACTCCAACACAGCAGAGTAGCTATTTCGGTCCCTCTTCACCGAAATCATACATATATTAGCCTATTTACCCTTCACCCATCCCATACAGAAAAAGCTGTTGATCAAAAAACAAAAAAAAAAAAAACTCAACTTTAATAGGTTTCAAAAACTTGACCATTAACATGATCATCCTGAGTTTTGACTTGAATTTTTCTGATTTTTGATTATTATTTTTTTCAGGTCGGGTTTTTTCTTTTTTATTATTATTGTTGATATGAATTTATTTGGGTAAAAAGGGAGAATAGTAATAAAAAAAGAACGACGGTTTCGGATTGAGTTTCAAAGGTGGCATGCATGTGTGAGCAGTAATACATAACAGTAAGGTACACGAGGAATATCAGTCGGAGGGGGGAATCCAGCCATTTTGCCACCGCCCTTCTAGGAGAGGAGGCGAAAAAAAAAAAAATCAGCTCACGATTATAACAAAAAAAGATCGGCATTCTTCTCTTGGTACACCAGCTTTCCCAAGATCTAAAAAGTCCTTCATTACGCCTCACTGTTTAACACACTAACATATCTGAAACCGTCGTCTCCCCCCCCCTTCCCCCACCTTCGGCTCTGAACCAAATCCATGTTTTGCTGTCTTTTTTTTTTTTTTTTTTTTCTGTCGATGATCTTTTACACGCAGTGTTTATGAATCCAGGACACCGCTTCAAACTCCGTCTGATATCTCCCAGCAGAAGTTTCATTGATAAGAGCTAATTAGTAGAAATTTCAAATAAATGGTAGAGATCAATACGGATAAGTGATGAACTTGACAACCAAATACATACAATAGATGTATATATGTATATACCAATGATTTTATTTATTCATGGATTTCCATTTACTTCCTTCGAAGGCGATGGATGATAGCTGCCAATTTTTTCGAACCAAGCTTTTTAGAGTTCGCACGATTCCAGAAAAACCAAAAAAAAAAAAAAAAAAAAAAAAAAAGATCTACTGAAATGGGATGGATGTGATGAGATTGAGTTCCGCGGTGCGGCTTTTTGGTGGGGCGGCTCTCAACGTTTTCCCTCGGCAGGTGTTTTGTGCGAACGGGAAGGAAAATAATAAAATAAAAGCAGGTTGCGTATTGATGCCCCCCGCTACTTTCGCCACTCTAGTGGGGCAAACCTCTCGCGGCTTGACTGACTTCAGGTTTTTTTTTTGACATATTTACATATACTATATATGAAACGAAAAGAGTGAAATGATAATGATTTATAGATGCTACGAACGCTGGGTGACACGATTTTGATGGATTGATATGAATAGTAGGCTAGGCTAAGATTACCCTTGATATCATAATGAGTGGCATTGAACTACCAACCAGTCGCTATGGTTTAAGAGAGAGAGAGAGAGAGACAAGGGAGGGGGAGAAGTGGTCGTAATACAAGGAGAATATATATTTTTGCTGGTGGGCATGTACATTCACCACCCAGTCTTAGCTCATTAATATGATAGGGTTGAGTGCATTCTCACTATGGAATGGGTCAGAGGATGGTTATAAAAAGATATATTCCATTGGAGCAAATGGGAGACACTCAACTAAAGATGTGGGATTCATTGTAACAAGTAATCTAATGGAAGTGGCATAAGGAAAACTATGGGAAGATATGAAGAATTATCACCACTAATCTAAAGGGACGGTTGAAGAAAGGAATCTAATATACTGTACTGTACAAGGTATGACAAACAGTTAAATAAATATCTTTTTATTAGAGCATAGACTACTTTCGAAACTAATCTAAATAGGACGATGGTAAAAAGGGATCTGTTGTTATGCAAGTTACTGGGGAGACTAATGTGAGGTTTGAAGAATGGTCAACACTAAGAGCGACTGTAAAATTGGGGGCTAATATAATGTACAAGACATGAGAAGGACCAAAGGAACATATGTTATTGAGGCACAACACCAATGAAACGCTATTCAAAATGGTTGACGGCAGTAAAAAAGGAATCTATGATGCACGACATGAGAGAGACTACTGAGAACGTTTTTTCATTAAACAAAAAAAAAAAAGACATGTTTTATTCATATAAAGAAACAAACTGTGGACGAACTAGCACTAAACTAAGCTAATGATGACTCCAGAGTCATCTAATGAGGGAGTTCTATAGCCTAGATCCAAAATGAAAGGGTTTCCCTATGCATCTTGTCATCCCTGAGCTGAAAACACTTCTAAACTAGTCCTGATGCTAATATAATTCCATTAGAACCCTATGGGAGCCACAATTGTGAAAGAAAAAGAAAGAAAAGAAGCGAAAAAGAAAAAATTGATGGAGAAAATAAAATCACATGTGCGGAATATGAAATCGTCTCTCGCTGCCAAGAGGATTCAAAACTTCGTCGGTGTTAAAAATTGGAAAGCATAAAGAAAAATGTTGGGGCAAGCCATCTTTACAATTGGTTTTGGATGTATCTTACCCAACTGGCGAAAGGTGATCATAATGGAAAAGGACAAGCTGCTTGGAGGTTCTTGAGTACTATGGAGGTAAGTTATGAAGAAGAGGATATGGTATGATAAATGAAGGAAAACTCACCAACTCTTTTTTGAATATATATCATAGGATATTCCGATAGCTCAACCCTGTCAGGTAACTAACTTGGCAACATCTTACCGTAGTACTGGAGATACTGTAACGCAGAGATCAGACAAGATCCTTGCAAGGTCAATGACGTATGGCATCGAAGCTGGAAAACACTACCGACGCAAACCAATCCTCCTGACATTCGTAGTGGCATCCACCAACAAGCAACTCCGACAACACCTTCGAAATTGCAATGCCAAACCGTACCTCTTACAATTCAACAGTTATGCTTGGGCCGACAAATGCTTTTCATCGATTCTCAAAGTGTAAAGGGGGTCTTGAATCCACCTCTACTTCCAATTGTTGCTATATCATCATTCTTGACGAACCAGTGGCGCTCTTTACTTGATCACCCATACAAAGATGATGCCACCATTCAACAATTATACGACCTAGCCAAGCGAATTTTGCGTTTTACAACAAATGATGGTCGACGACGAGATGGTGGAACTGCAGCAGGATCTAGTCACTTGTGGCCCATAGCCAAGTCTAACCCCGGGTTCACATGCCCCTCCCCGTGAAAACCGGCACCGGCGACTTGCTCCCAATCATCGGCCCTTGCCAGTTTCTTGAACTTAGAAGCTTGATGATTTGCGCAGCAACAATGTGGCAATCAAACAGCCTGTACAAGATCGGATGACTAATATGGTTGATTCATATCCGGAACACTATGCCTGACCTCGAATCCCCCGAACAATCACGTCCCAAGCGCACCAGCCATTGATCATGATCCGTCCTCAGTCCCCCAGCGCCCCGGAAACAGTGATTGGGATTACGTTCATAATCATCTACGCGATCAACGATGGAGCGGACTGGAACAACATCTGTATGGAAGGGAAAGAACGTGGTTATTTTGGAACATACAGCAATGCATCAATCACGAAGCACGAAGCACGAAATCGGCATATTACCGTTGGAAGCGACTCAACACATGATTTTTTATTGTATATACAATCCGCAATATCATTGGTTGTGGGTGTGGAACGATAGGATGGGTAATATCACTTTACATCTCTATGATTTTTATTATAATCAAAATGAAAGGGTTTCCACATGCATCTTGTAATCCCTTTTCTAAAACCCTTCTAGACTAGTTCTAACAGAAAGCCGAGGCCACCAGGTCTACAATAGTTTAGTCTGTATTTTATGAATTATATAGATCCTTGTTTAGTCTTCTTCAATAAACTTTCTCTTTTTTTTTTTACCTCGTCTTATATTTATTTTTACTTTGTCTCCATCGTTTTTTTTTTTTTTTTTTTTTTTTTTTTTTTTTTTTTTTTTTAATTACTGTATTATTATTTTTACATATGGATTGTGATCATTTTGGCTAGTGTTACTTGTGTCATTTACGGGCTATTTGAAAATTGCAGAGACAACTGGCAAGAAGAAAAGTACGCCAAGAAGGAAACAGAAAAGGAAGTTGCCGCTGCTGTGGAAGATGACGAGCAGTTCTTAGGGGGTGAATAACGAAGATATCATTCCATGGAATTGATGCTAAAAGTAATACTTGAGGAATAATAGTAACAATTTTGGGTCATGTATGATTTTTTATTCAAAGAGAGACAAGGCTTGATACTGGTAATATATTTTTACGTTATGTCAACCGAGACCCCGACATCTCTCTTCCGTTTGCCATACCAAGGACGACCCGCCCACTCCCTCCTCTTCACTGTGGAATACTGGTAGTTTGCCACTCACTGTCTAATTTACATACTTTTCAAGTTAGCCTTACGTTATGTTTACTATGCAATAAATTTTTTCGGACCTTCAATGAATGTCTTCTACAGTTTATATAGTATAGCATGCCATAGAAGTGTTTTTAGGTGATACAAGGATATCATTTTTTCAAATATAGCTTGCTATGCCATACCTGTCTATCACCACCTCTTGCTTTTTATAAAGTCCAGGAAACGAACCCGCCATCTTTCACCTCCTCTCCATCCTGGAAAACCCTCGCGCCTACTGTTTTACCTTATGACACCACAAAAGAAAATAAAGTCTACATCATACCACACACAAGAAAGAAAGAAAAAAAGAGAGTAGTGTTGTTCGACGACTATTATATTGACTGAAATCACCCTCCCACTGCTGTCCAATTGCCACTCTATTGATTAATATCATATAGCACAGACATCCACCACCAAAGGGTTGGAGTTTTGCTAAGACTTACACCCAATTCAACATGTATTTACACACCATACATGCTCAACTTTACTTTTTTCTACGCCAAGCTATTAGCCCAACGTCGAAAACGTGTATATGATATATATATATATATATATATATATGTATGTATTGACCAACTGTGATACATAGACAATTTTCTGTGTTCGTATGAGAAAGAGGGAAGAGATATATATTTTATTTGAGTATAAACTACATTCAAAACTGATCTAAGTAGGACGATGGTAAAACAAAAACAAAAAACAAAAGGGGGGGATCTGTTGTATACAAGACATACGGAGGGAATACTATGTGAGACTTGAACAATGGTCAATAGTAAAAACGACGGAAAATTGCGAGCTAAAGGATTGTGCAAGGCATGAGAACGACCAAAAGGATATATATATACTGTTGACGCAACAACAATGATGGCCAACACTAATCAAAAAGGTGTGGACGATAATAAAAGAAAAAAAAGAAGAGGGATCTATTGCACAAGACATGAAAAAGACCATTGAGAACATGTTTCATTATATCAAGTAAATTCCTCCCCCAACAGAAAGGACATTTTTTATTTGGATGTGGATACAAATCAAGACGAAGCTAAGAAGAAACTAACACTAAGCTAAGCTTATGATGACTTCAAAAAGCCAGCTAATGGTGGTTCTAAATCCTAGATTCAAAATGAAAGAGTTTCCCCATGCATGTTGTCATCGCTTAGCTGGAAACCCTTCTAAACTAGTCCTGACACTAATCTACGTCCAAGATAACCCCATAGAAGCCACCATTGTGAGGAATGAAGGAGAAAAAAAAAAAGGAAGAAGAAAAAAGAAAGTGCGAAAAATTTTGAAATTGGGGTAGAACCAAAAAAAAAAATTCCACGTGGGCGGGATTTGAAATATACCTTTAGGTCTCTGAAGGTGGGTTTGCCAACGTAGCTCCTGTTCCTTTGGCGCCACTATGTTAACTGTGGTTCAACTATGCTATTGACAAAGTAGTCAAAGCCAAAATATCATCCGTGAGAGACATACCCCCCCCCTTTTTTTTTTTTTTTTTTTTGCGACCATACCGGACGATCTATTTATCGAATAAGACTGGTTGTGATGTCAACAAGGAGCATGGATGTTTCATTGAAGACATGACTGCTTGCCATTTGCTTCTTGCATGACCTTTTTTTTTTTATTATCCTCTCGCTGTATTTGGCAAATTCATCTTGGGGTAATTTTTTTTTTTTTTTTTTTTTGTTGTCCAACGCAAAGGGCCGTTCCGTTCCATGTGGTACACCATCTCATTTATTTTATCCGAGACATCCCATTTTTTTTTTTTCATTGATACCTTACAAACTGTTTCATGTTTTCATTGATTTGCAATGGCGATGATAATTCTATCTATCCCTTGGCCTTCTTAGTCAAGACTAAGCTGCCCTTGACCCGCTGCCCAGCTTCATAAAATGGAATCCATCTAGAACTATCGTCATGCTAAAACAAAAAGAATCATCCAAAAACGGGACATGTGTGTGAAAATTAACAGACATGGCACCATTGTTTATATTTTTTTCTTAAAAAAAAAAAAAAAACTATTTTATTATTATATGGGAAAAAAAAAAGATACACACACACTTTTTTTTGGGGGGAAACACTAGAAACTAAAAAACACTAACTTTTTTTTTTGTTGTTGTGAGAGATGGGAATATATGGATTTGTATGTACAGAAAAAGAAAAGGGGCAAAAGATTAATTTTGAAGAATGGACGAGTTGTTATAAAAACAATACTTTGAAATAAAGTCTTGGTAGCCCGTATGCAAAGGAGAAGAAGAAGGGGAGGAGCGGGGGGTCAATGCTGGGTGGTATAAACCATCATGGTCATCATTATCATCATCATGATCTTGATCGTTACTGTTGTTGTTGTTGTTGTTGTTGGTTGGTAGAGAAGTGAGTTGTAATTGATAATTCATGTCATCATTATTATCCCACCATGTTTGACCATTGACTTGATACTTGAGAGCTATCCAGCATGTCATCGTTTCTTCATGGTGGTCGTCGTCGGTGCTGGTAGTAGTACTATGCGGAACGGCAAGGTCAAATGTAAATCGATCCCACCCAGTGGCAGTGCTGCTGCTGCTGCTGCTTGTGATCACCGGTTCACGATACATGGCGATGTGTTCTTGAGAGGTTTGCCATTGATCAAACGAGTACCTGACCACCACTCGTTTTTCATATGCTAGATTGGCGACACGGCACCGACCTTTCAACATCCCACTATGGTTGTCCAACATCACTTGTTCCATTTTAATGGCGGTCGTTGTTGCATTGGCAAGACTTTTATACATGGCCCATTTCGATGGCCATCCTGGATACTTGATTTCCCATCGTGGTTTGGCGGGCAATGGATCTTGAGCGGCTGCAAGAGGTGTTTGCGTTTTGAGAAAAAACCGTACATGTTCTAAATCGTTATCGGAACAAAATCGTACGCTCTTTTTATTTTTATTGTGAATGGGAGTAGGTGGTGTAGGTAAGGGTCGGCGTTGATTCCCATAACGATTGGTCAATTGGACTCGTCGACGAGGTTGTTGTGGTGATGATAGTTGATAAAGAGAAGTAGCAGCATTGATGTTGTTGGTGGTCGGGCGTGGATGTCCTTGTTGGGAAGTGAGAAACGACGACGGTGGAGCAAAAGTTGTCATGTAGCTTGTTTTTTTTTTTTTTTTTTTTTTTTGTTGTTGTTTTCAATCCACAAGAAAAAAAATAAAATAAACAAAAAAGTGAGGGAAAACGAAGAAAAAAAGTGGGAAAATGTAGAGGGATGGAAGCTCTTTCTTTTTTTTTATATAAAACAGAACCATGTTTGGTACTCCTCCCCCCCATTTTTTTTAAATAGAGTGTGTCTCTCTGTCACCCAAACTGTAAGGCGATGTTAAAAAAAAAAAAAAAGGCATGATTACTAACACTTCGATCTAAACTCCGCGCGGAAGCCTTGGATTTCGATTAAGATCTCAAAAGGTGGAGGATCTTTCCGATAACAGGCAGGTCATTTGATTTAAAACAAAAAGAAGCCGAAATACGATATATAGTTATATACATATATACATATATACATATAGGATTGATCGGGATTCTTTTCTCAAGGCTAGCCTGGCCTAAATCCGGTAAACAGTAGTGGACTATGCGTGGAACGATAGCAGGGGTCACACAAGATGATAAGACGTGAGAGACTGTGTGTATCTGATCCTCATTGATTGCGCACTAAACACAATGCGAAAAAAAAAAAATTCTCATCGAGTATTGACCATTTCATGCGCTGTAGTATGTAACTCGATGTGCAACCACTTTTTTTTTTCTTGTTGTTGTTGTTGGTAACGAGTGGTGTTATGTCAAACAAACACTATGAGCAGCCAATCAATAATAATTAGATCATGTGGATATTAACTTATTGTTCGCTAATGAAGACTTCCAAGACATGTCTTTTAAGGCATGACAAAACGGAGTTTCTACTTCCCCACCCACGTTCTTATTGAGGTGGGGCCAACTAGGCATCGGATAAGGACACGTGCCTCGCTTATTTGTTTTTATTGCGATTTCCATCCATTAAGAATTCGACCGCCATTTTTTGTTTCTGATGGGAAAAAAAAAAAAAGAAAAAAAAGAGAGCAAGCACAAATTGAAATTCACACACAGGTTGCTTCAAATGTCACCTGACAAAGACGATCGTCCAGGGAGAGTTTATCTATATATAAATTGTGTGTGATAATAAAAATAACATTTATAATAATACGAATAAAAAAGAGAAATTAAGATAATAATATACTAATATAATAGATGGTAAAAAAAAAAAAAAAAAAAACTATGCAAAGAATAAAAATAATAATAAAAAGGAGGGAGAGGGAGAAGATTATTCTAGCCATTCATCCGCGTTTAACAAGGAAGATGAAGAAGAAGCATGCTGCTGGCGGCACGTTCTTTTAGGACGAGAGCGGACAGGAGGCGACGGTTTTTTGACGATGGGTGATGACTTCTTGTTCGTTGTGACTGACCCATGTTTTTTTGAATGATCCACTAATTTGTTTTGTTTTTTTTAAAAAAATATATATATAATCAGTACCATTTTCTTAAACAAATATATTTATATATATATAAATCATTTACCTTGTTTTTTCTTCCCCCCTCGTCCTTCCTTTTGTGACGACTCTACAGAGATTCGGTGAGATTCGGCTTGTAAACAAGGCAAAAGCCGACGCCGAGCATTAATAAACCAGTTACTGATTTGGTTGATAGTCAATTGTGTTTCTTGCTGCAAATATAATTTTTCATCATCAGAAGGGTATGGATGGTCGGCATGAACAACCAACCACTCTTTCAAAAGACAGGTGATTGATTTAGGAAGGTTGCCTCGTCGCTTTCGTGCTGTTGTTATGGATGATGATGATGTTGAAGAAGGGGAGGAAGGAGGTGAGGAAGATGAGGATGATAACATGGGTGATGAGGACGGTTTTCTTGTCTTTTTGTTGATATTGGAGCTGTCATCGCCCTCATAAGAGGGAGAGGAATAACAATCTAGGGGTAATTCATCCTCATCGTCGTCTTCCAATTCAAATGGCGTTTGATAAGAAGGACGGCGAACTACTGTTGATTTTTGATGATGGGTATGGGTATTGTGAGGATGATTAGAGAGTAAGACGGTCCATAATCGGCCATTCATACGTAACATGTCATGAATTTGTTCTTTTTTTTCCACAGGCAAGTCAAAACGACACTCGTCTTTATACAAGATGACAGGTCGGAAAGGGCGAGACATGATTGTTTGGGAAAGGAAAAGAAAAAGAAGGGAATGGGGCGTAAAAAAAAAGTGAACATATATAAATTAGATATAAAACTAAATTTAAAAAGGATCCCATGTAAACAACAAACCAATCTAAAATGAGTATGATGCATGATCGTCATTGACCTTGTCAAAACATTATCCTCCTCCTCCTGCTCCTGCTCCTTCTTCGCGCTTTGAATGCCCGCTTTTTCCTTTGCCATTTTATGAACAAGACCGAATAAGGGGATAATACTCTGCCAAGATGTATGTGTGTGAGAACAGTAAACATGCAGTCAAAACCATCATCAACATCATCATACTTGATTCGTTCAAATCTAACCATGAGGCGCCCGTTTCTCTGCATCTACTTTGGTTCAGATAAACACTGCATCTTGGGACGTGCCCATAGGGATAAATAACAAATAATAATACTATAATAAAATAAGAACCATATCAATCATTTCCTTGTGTGAAATCATTCGAAACACGTCTACCACTTTTGGATAGATGACGATGATGATGAAAACCTCTGCATTTCAAACTTGACGTTTTTTTTTTTGTTGTATGCATGTACTTACAAAACAGTGTCACTTTATGTAGTCCTTCTCTCTCATATAGAACTTCTGACATGTAGTACAAATGAATTAAGGGGTCCCCTTCATGCTTTCATAACGATCCAATACCCCCATCAAACACCCCTTTTATATATTAGACATTTATATATTTATATATATATATATTTATCCCCTGAGTCCTTTTTTTTTTTTTGCCGACAACACTTCAGTTCTATCATACTCTATACGTTTGACATAATGCACCTATATAAATAAATAAACTACAGCAATGGAATACCACTAACAAAACAAATAATAATAATAAAAAAACAATCTAGACTAATGCTTTATTTGCAAAAATACTATATTCTACTATCATTAAAAAGCTAAATGCTATTTTCTACTGTCACTAATACTAAGCCTATTCCACTGTCACTAGAAAGCTTTTTCAATTATTCTTTATCCCTTCATTCAGCCATTTTCGCCATTCAGCCATACCACATATTAATTCAAGGGTTCCGGCTGTCGATACCTACACGTAAACAAAACAAAGCAAATAAAAAAAAAAAGTGAGCGATTCTGGAGTGTCTTCCATATTCATACAGGTGTTCATATTTACCCTTTTTGTTTTCCAGAGTATCCATGCTTGGTTTGGCACGCATACACACACATAAAACAAGCTATCGTTACCAGACCTTTGAAATCGTGCCGTCAAGTTTTCCTTTTTTTGTATAAAAAGGAGATGAAAATTTTGAATAATCAGAAGGAAAACAAAAAAAAAAGGGGGGGAGGTGGAGGAAGGTGGTCCGACCAATCTTCATTCATTTCAAAAAAAAAAAAAAAAAAAAAAAAAAGAGCCAGACCGAGTCAGTAGCCTTTCGTTCTAAATAATGACAAAATAAAGATAGACTCAAAGAAGCATGATGGAGAGAGGGAAAAAGGCTATCGGCAAACAAAAACATAAAGTAGATTTTATTCAGCTGTAGATATACAACTATGTCAACTAATACTAAACTACTCTAATAAAGAATTGGCAGCACTAATGGGTGGTCCTAACGACCTTCATATTCACTTGAGAAAACGTGTCGATTGAGCCAGTAGCCTTCGTCCTATATAATCATGAAGACTCAATGCAGGCATGATGGAGAGAGGGAAAGAGAGAAAGACTATTGGCAAAAACATAAAGAATATTTTTTATTCAAAATGTAGATATAAAGCGATGTCAAACGAAACTAATCTAATGAAGGATTCGTAGCACTAAAGGGCGGTCCAAAACATCTTGAATCCAAAATGAAAGAGTTTCCCATGATGTTTGTTTTGCACTTTTGAAAATGCCCCTAATTCACATTCTAACACTAATCCTAGATGGTCAGCACTCCATGGAAGCTTAATTCAAGATCATTTTGTATGGGAAAAAAAAAAAAGGACAAAAGAAAAGAGAAAAAAAAAAAGGTGAGGAGACAGCAAAATTAAAAATAGATCTTCATTGATGTGGAGCGGGGTGTGAATGTTTCCATCACTGAATTTTTTTTGAATTTTTTTACTGATCAAAAATTTACGTTACGGTATAGTTGACGATAATTGCGTCAACAACGATGGTTGATGAACAGCTCACGTGGGAAAATAATTTGCTTGAAAAAGAAAAGAGGCGTTATTTATGTAAGTATGTTGAAAGTAGGCGGACAAAAGGAATGGGCAATGTATGTATAAAAAGAACATGCATAGTTACTACTGGCGTGCCTTTTTTTTTTTTTTTTTTTTTGTCTTCGACTTTATATCCTTAGTCACTAAACCACCGAGTAATTTGGAAAACCATCGTTACAGGGTACCCATTGTATAGAATCCTAATTCTGTTTTAGTTTAGTACTATAGAGTGTAGTTTGACATGTAGCTTTTCCATAGTTTAGGCATATTGCATAAAGGGCACTTTGATAATGTATCATGTATTGGTTTAGATGAAAAATGGAGAATATAGAGATTATTCATGTCCAACTGAGAAACACAGGTAGTTCCTTTCAAGGCATCAATTAAAGAAAGTCAATCAAGATATTTAATTTATTCAGAGATAACGCTATTGATGTCTGGTTTCCTGTCATAAGGGGCTCCAAAAAATGATGTTTCAAATACCGCTCCGGCCACTTGGAACAAAAAGGAACATTTCATATGCTTACAGATATGGCAGCACCAACAAAACAAAAAGAAGAAGAAAACAATTACTAATTTGATAATATTCAAAGGAAAGGATTACTAGAAAAATCGGTTGACAGGCATCTCATGATTTGCACTCTGGCGACGAAACAAAAAAAGAAAAAGTCCCGGCTAATTTTCTCGGTAACCAAGGAGAGATTCCACATGATCCTTTTCATGATATCATGATACCCCTCACATTATATTTTTACAGCATAGCATAGTAATGTACTGTCTTCTAAAGCACAGTACAGTACAGTACACTACATTCTGCGACATGAAATACAAGATACATTTCTATTTTTATCAAATAAGTGCTACAAACATGCAATTAAGGCTATTTGTTTTTTCCACGTGAGTCCATCCACTTGATCAGATGACTCAATCCTTCCATTATCATCATCATCATCATCATCATAAGCACCATGATGATGCTGGGTGGGTGCCACTTGTTGATAATCCACCTTTCTCCTTGGTTTCTCCTTATCAGACCTATTTCTATTTGACCTTTCTCACTCACTCACACACACTCTCTCTCTTTCTCCTTTTTCCCTTTCTTTTTCTTTTTCCATACTATTTTTTCCTTCGAACTTTACCTCATTCCGTTTCACTGTAAAAAAGAAACTCGGTTTATATTTACCTCTCCCGCCCTCTGCCCTCCCCGATACATAAAAAAAAAAAACTCTTTTATAAACGGAATGACAAGTCCTTTTTATTTTTACACCGTCGACGGTGAATCCACTTTTCAAAGAAGAAAGAAACAACAACAACAACGACAACAGCCCACTCCTTCTCATCTCGCCCTTCGGTTTCCAAGAGACAGCAGCACTTTGGAACAAGCACAACTCAAACGAGACGATTTATTATTGCAGCGGCAAATCAAACTTGCACAGCGGTTTACGAAAATCCAACGCACACTTCAGCAAGTCAAAGCCAGACGAGAACAACAAGCCCTCGAGTTTTTACAATCGCTCAAAAACGCTGAACAGAATCGCATTGATCATTTGGAACAACGCAGGGCCACCAATAAACAACTGGTTGAACGAGCCAAATCGATTGCACATCAACATCGGTCTCAAACAAAAGCTGACCGTGGTAATAAAAAATACATGATAAGGATGATTGATTTTTTTTTTCATGGCTAACTTCTTTTCATGGTGGGGGTGGGGGTTTCAAGAACGTCGACGTCTTGATTTAGAACAACGGTTAGAAGCCTCTGAAAGAAGAAGATTGAATTACTTGGGTCTTTCCAAATCAACCATGGCGTCCCGCATGAATCATAGTGATGATGATGATATGATGACTCATCATACCACCACGACTACCGCATCAAAAAAGGAGTGTTATAGTCATCATCATCAGCATCATCGACGACATTCCTTGGCTGCTTTGCTTCATTCCTTTCATCATCTTGGTTTACCCATCATTCGTCAACCTGACACTTGGCTTGGATTTCAGGCATTGGGACGACTGATCCGTCAGCAAGATGTGATCTCCATTACCGGAAAAGTCTTGACACTTGCCTTAGATCACCACCACCATCACCACCATTATCATCATCATCATGCTTCGGCTTCTCCAAGCAACATGTCCCGAGTGTTTTTGTCAGCCTATATGATGATCATGTGTCCCCATGACATTTTACAATCGCCAGAAACTCCCGATGACAAGGTAAAAAAAAAAAAAAAATCTTCCCGCGGTTTTTTTTGAAACTCAGTCTTTTTTTTTTTAATATAGATTTTATTAGAAGCTGCCAAAGATTTATTACAAAAATTCGAAACGTGGGTGGATCATCCTTCACGTCGCCCTTTGCGGATGGCATTCATGACAGCCTGGCAGACGTATCAGCCGTTATTTGACCAATGGAAATCCAAAGACAGGGATCAGCTGGTATCCAGTATGATGGCGTATTATTTGGAATTAGCCTCCGTACAACAAACGCTTGGTGGGTCTTCCAATACCGTTTCGCCAACCACATCCGAAGAAGGAGAAGAGGTGAATGATTTATTGACTCAACAATTGGAACAATTGAAACGTCGGATTGGCAAATTAGGTGGCGAGGAGGCGTTGGATACATTGATGACCCAGATGGAAGGGGTGGCCACCACGACAAGATCAGACCGGCTGCCAGCCAACAATGACACAGACGATGAGCAGCAGCAGCAGCAGCAACAGCAGCAGCAGCAACAGCAAGAGGTGGAGCAACAGTTTCATTCTTTGATCAATCAATTGCCAGGAGCTTCGCCTCTGTTATTGACCAATGCTCAATTAGCGCATGAACTCATTTTGGATCCCGATTTCCAATTGCACGCCCATCGACCCGATCCTCAACACGACACAACGAGTTTGGAAGAAAGAGTCCGTGCCATGACCCTCCGAGCCTATTTCGATGCCACCGCTCAAGATATTCAAAATGGGGATTACAAAACGTCCGTCCTTCCATTATTGGAAGATATTCGAAAGGTATTTAAAAAAAAAAAAAAAGGAAGCAAGGAAAAATGAAATCCCGAATAGGCAATTTTAAGGGGTCAAGTCCCTCTTTTTTTTTCAATGCCCGGTCCACTCACCCCCACCTTTTTTTTTTTTTTTTTTTTTTTTTAAAAAAAAAAATAAAAAATAGAAATTGCTTGATATGGTGCAACAAGGCAAACCCGCGTACCAAATGATCAGTGAGGTATTGGATATGGATCTGATGCGACAGCAAATGGACCATGGGACGTTTGATATGGCGGCGACGATGGCGACGATTGTGCAATGTCAACGACGGTTATGTGCGCCGTGCCGTGATGCGACGTTGGATGCGATTCAGGCCCACGCCGGGTCGCCCGGGTGGCAGTTGGAACAGATCATGGCGTTGCTGGAGGACATGGCGTTGGATTTGGCGAATTTCCGATTACGTTCGTTACGGCCGTACCTCACGACCATGGCGGTGGAATACGAACAACAACAATTCAACCTCACTTACCCCTTCACCGACCGCCTACCAAGGACATCGGCATGGCTCCACCAGGCTTGGGTGAAATGGCAACATACCGCCGCCCAACGGAACCCCGAGAACGTACCGCAACAACGTTGTTGCCCGCAGCCATCGCCTACAGAACTGGTGCATGATGCTTTTTTATCGCTGCTCTTTTCATCCCCCTCCTCCTCCAATGATGATCAGGGCGTCGTGGTGCCGGAGACCTTGGAGATGGATCAACAACGTCTTGGGACGTATCAAACCACCTGTCAACGCCTGGTCACGGTCGCCAGTTTACTGATGGTGGCGAAAAATGTCGGGCAAGTGGCCTCGTCGACGTCGCTGGCCACGTTGGCTACCACGTTAGACACCTTATTGTCCTCATCAAGGTCGTCGTCCACAACGTCATTGCAACCACAGCATATCACGGCGGAATTGCTTCGTGTCACCCCCGCGCCTGGCACGTCGACGTCGTCTTCGTCTTCGACGCTCATGGCTTCCATGGTGCAGCGGATCTTGGCTCGGACAGATACCGTGTATGCGTTACTGGGCCGGCGAGTGTTGTCTGTGTTGAAAACCCAGCTCCTCCATCATCACTTTGCCACCGAGGCCGTGCTGGTCAGCTCCAGTTTGGAATATATCAAAACCCCCTTGCAACAGCTGGCCACGCAATTGGATACGTTTTGCCATCATCATTTGAAAGTGCATTTACATAGGTATTCGCAATGTTTGGACCAGATGCAACAGCAAGAGTAGAATATATATGTTTATTTTTTTTATTTTTATTTTTGGAAATAAAAAAAGGGGGGAAATCCATCGAATTCTTTTTTTTTTTTTTTGAGTGTGTGTGTGTGATGGGTGGCTGGGCTATCTTCGGTCAGCTGAAACAAAAGCCCCCCCCCATTCGTCTATTTTTGAACCAACAATCCCTCTTCGGCCAGCCGCTCAGCGATCAGTCAAATATAAGATCCTGCTAGTAGATGCATACGACAATGCCACGATGATCACATTAGAATGCCTCTCTATCTATGAACCAAACTAAAACTTTCATGAGTGGGGGAGGTGGGCGGAGTTTGGTTCCGTCGTTACTGTTTTCTTTTTGTTTGGCTAGAGAAAAACAGGTCAGGGGAAGATAGAAAACCCGCCCAATTTTTTTTTTTCTATTTTTTTTTTTTATTCATTTTCCCTCGTTTTTCCGATCCCCCGATCGCCCCTCTTTCCCTTTTTTTTTTTTTACTTCGTTCAAGTCAACATCTTGTTTTTTTTGGGGGAATGCCTTCTTATGTCACCGATGCCAATTTGAACAGTTACCAATTAGCCTTTTGTGGTGCAGTGGCTGGTGTCATGTCAAGGTAAAAAAAAAAAATAGTATGGTCCCCCGCCCCGACTAGCTTCACTGTCATTATATACGTATCTACATATGTTTATGCTCACACCCGCCCCCCCCTTTTTTTTTGGTTTGGGTCACTAGATTTGTCGTGGCGCCTTTAGATGTAGTCAAAATTCGGATGCAACTGCAAAACCATCGGACTGGATTTGGATTCGGATCGACCCCTCATGCACCTATCAAATATACCGGTGTTTTACATTCACTGAAAACCATATTCAAGGAAGAAGGTATCAGGGTAAAGACACCGAAACGATCAGAGAGATGGCTCTTCTTTTTTTTTTTTGGAGGGGCGGGGATGGGACGGGTGGACATATCAACAAGGACAAAGGAAATTGATGTTCTTTTTATTATCTTAGGGTTGGTACAAAGGAAATGTGCCTGCAGAATACCTCTACTTATCGTATAGTGCGATTGAATTCTGGACATACAAGGAACTGGAAACGTTGATCGACGGCATGGTACGTGTGTATGTGGAATGACATAGTCAGTGTTACTTATACTGTTGCTGTTGTTTTTTGTGTGTAGGATCCGGAACAAAAAGTGCCCAGGGTCACCAAGACGTTTGTGAGTGGGATGGTGGCTGGCAGTGTAGCGACCACGTTGACGTATCCTTTTGATTTACTACGCACTCGCTTTGCTGTGCAAGGCGACACCAAGCATTATACGGGGATTTATCAAGCAATGAAAAGCATTTATACATCGGAAGGCATGCCTGGTTTTTACCCGGGCATTCGACCGGCATTGGTCCAAATCATGCCCTACATGGGTTTATTATTTGCTAGTTACGATGGATTGGCCATGGCGTTCAAGAAGATGCGGGTAAAACAATAAAAAAAAAAATAGAGGGGAAGGTGCGTTTTTTTTTTTTTTTTGTGTGTGTGTATGTTTGAAACTGACATGATGATTTTCTAGGATGAAATATTGTGTCGCCACATTATAAAGCGACGCATGATATGTTAAGTGGAGCACTCTCTGGGATTTTCAGCAAAACGGCGGTGTATCCTATCGATGTGGTGCGGAAACGATTACAAGTGCAAGGCCCCTATTTGACGAACTATGTGATTCAATCAACCAAATACCAATCGGATTCATGGTGGCAATGTATGAAATTGGTTGCCAAACAGGAAGGGTCAAGAGTCTGTACAAAGGGTTGATTCCATCGTTGATCAAGGTCGCTCCCGCTAACGCCGTGACCTTTTTGGTGTTTGAAGAAACAAAGAAAATCTTGGTGGCTTTATAACAACAATAACAACAACCCCTTCATACACTTTTTTTTTTAGATTAGTTATATATATCATACATTTCTTACTTTGTGTCATTGTGTTTTTATTTTTTGTTACTTTGTATATATCTCTCTTTCCCTCCCTCCCCTTTCTTCCGCTTTTTTTTTTTTATTTGTATTTTCTATAATAAACAAAAATCAACCTTCTTTTACTTTTCCCTCTTATGTGTACATGTTTATGTGTGTGTGTGTATGATGATGTAGTGTAGATTGAAATATAGCTTAGTGTGATTTGACATGTTGAATACAGATCGTTTGCATATCCGTTCAATATATATCAGAGTGTGCAAGGGGGGAAGATAGATGGGGTCTAGACAAGACTGAAATACTCAATGGAAAATGGAAGCCTGATAGAGTCCAAAAAGGGTCATTTGGGTTGAGAAATAGGGTTTAAAACCAGGGACGCATCATTAGAGTTTTGCGTGGATCAATGCGCGAGGTACCACTGATTGACACATCCTGGTTTTTTTCGCTCCCACAGGTGGATGATCATTTGACCAGTCGATCGTTTATTTCTTTTTTTTTTTTTCTGCGCTATATAAAGGCGCATTTTCTTCGCCACATACGTTCCACGAATAGAGCAGAAATGATGAATAAACTATGTTTACTGACAACACGATTACTAAAAAAACGTTCCGTCTTCTGATCCTCCCTATTTACCCATCACCGAGCGCAAATAGAAATAATAAATAATAATAATAATAATAATGAAAAATGTCTACATGGAAATGCGGAACGTGTATTATTAGATCGATGAAACCGACGGAATCTTTTTGTTATCTGTTAGGTTATCTCACCATCATTTGATCATACGATGTGGCGGGTATAAAAACGACGCACATCATCCTCCCGTCGTCCCTCTCTCTCTCTCTCTCTCTCTCTCTTCTCCTCACTTCACCTGTATTTTGCAGCAAGGAAATGATGAATTTTGGATCTATGCTATGAACAAAAAAATGATCATAAAACATTGTCTGATTCTGATCCTTTTTGTAGTTTGTTAAAAAAATAAAAAATGAAAAGGCATATCATGTCAAAATGAAAGAAAAAAAAAAACGACATATTCCCCCCCCCAAAAAAAAAAAATCAACGTAGAGGATTTTTATTCATTCGTTTATTAAAGGAAAAGACGGGAGCAGATGGAATGGCGATAGTATAAATAATAATAAAAAACAATCAGAGGGATGTGAAGCAATGTGCAAAATACAGGGTGTGTTGACAAAATAGGCATATATGCAAAAAACAAAACATCGAGCATGGGATATATATCTATATATATAGTATGTCAAGTCTAGTAGAGGGCTACGTCCTAGACTGATTAGGATAAATGATGAAGCCACGTTTTATATGAAGTGATTTCTTGAACTTTCAACCGTCGCCGGCATGGGGGCCTCTATTGGGAGAGGGGATGGGGAAATAATTACAGGGTGTCAGTTAGAAAGTGTTTGTTTGAAAGGCATGCACAAAATAGCCGCTATAATAAATTTGTCTACTATATATATTGGGTCAGATGATTGGGTAATAAAGCCATGTATTTTATTTGAAGTAATATAGGATAGACTACACTAAGAGCGCGGAATTCATTGTAACAAGGGATCTACGGAATGTAGCATGAGGTACACTAATGAGGAGAGAGGATCTGGAGAAAAGTCAGGATTAACATGAAGGGGACAATTAGTGAAATGATATCTAAAATACTGCACAAGAAATGAGAAAAAATTATAAAGGAACATCTTTTATGGAAGTATAGTCAACATCAATCAAACGAAGGGGGGGGGGATAGGTAACAAAAAAAAAAAAGGGATCTATTGCACAAGACATGAGCGAGAAGCTAATGAGACGTTGTTCATTAAAGCATTAAAAAGATACATGTTTTATTCAGATTTAGATAACAAACTATGGACAAACCGATACTAAACTAAGCTAATGAAGAGTGTTAAAAGCTAACTAATGGTGGTCCTAAATCCTGAATCCAAAATGAAAGGGTTTCCCCATGCATCTTGTAATCCCTGTTTTGAACCCCTTTCTAAACTAGTCCTGACAATATTCCAAGTCCAACATAACCTTAAAGAGGTCGAATGGAGAAGAAAAAAAGAAAAGAAAGAAAAAGGAAAGAGAGGGAAAAGAAAGAAAAAGTCGGGAGAGGGACAAAGCATAGGAAAATTTTCACGTGGGCGGCATTTAAACCATTTGGATGCTGTCTTTTTTTTTTTTATTTCAAATTGGAAGTGTGCAAAAAGTGGGTGCTTCCTGAAGCTTTCCTTTTACCAGGGTATCATTGACCAAGGCACACACACAAACAATGAGTGTTCAAATAAAAGTCCAAAAAGTCCAAAAAGTCCAAAAAGTCCAAAAAGTCCAAAAAGTCCAAAAAGTCCAAAAAGTCCAAAAGTCCAAAAAGTCCAAAAAGTCCAAAAAGTCCAAAAAGTCCAAAAAGTCCAAAAAGTCCAAAAAGTCCAAAAGTCCAAAAAGTCCAAAAAGTCCAAAAGTCCAAAAAGTCCAAAAAGTCCAAAAAGTCCAAAAAGTCCAAAAAGTCCAAAAAGTCCAAAGGTCCAAAAAGTCCAAAGGTCCAAAGGTCCAAAAAGTCCAAAAAGTCCAAAGGTCCAAAAAGTCCAAAAAGTCCAAAAAGTCCAAAAAGTCCAAAAAGTCCAAAAAGTCCAAAAAGTCCAAAAAGTCCAAAAAGTCCAAGGCCAAAAAGTCCAAAAAGTCCAAAAAGTCCAAAGGTCCAAAAAGTCCAAAAAATCCAAAAAGTCCAAGGCCAAAAAGTCCAAGGCCAAAAAGTCCAAAGGTCCAAAAAATCCAAGGCCAAAAGGTCCAAGGCCAAAAGTCCAAAAAGTCCAACAGTCCAAAAAGTCCAAGGCCAAAAAGTCCAAAAAGTCCAAAAAGTCCAAAAAGTCCAAAAAGTCCAAAGGTCCAAAAAGTCCAAAGGTCCAAAGGTCCAAAAAGTCCAAAAAGTCCAAAAAGTCCAAAAAATCCAAAAAGTCCAAAAAGTCCAAAAAGTCCAAAAAGTCCAAAAAGTCCAAGGCCAAAAAGTCCAAAAAGTCCAAAAAGTCCAAAGGTCAAAAAGTCCAACAGTCCAAAAAGTCCAACAGTCCAAAAAGTCCAAGGCCAAAAAGTCCAAAGGTCCAAAAAGTCCAAAAAGTCCAAAAAGTCCAAAAAGTCCAAAAAGTCCAAAAAGTCCAAAAAGTCCAAAAAGTCCAAAGGTCCAAAAAGTCCAAAGGTCCAAAGGTCCAAAAAGTCCAAAAAGTCCAAAAAGTCCAAAAAATCCAAAAAGTCCAAAAAGTCCAAAAAGTCCAAAGGTCCAAAAAGTCCAAAGGTCCAAAGGTCCAAAAAGTCCAAAAAGTCCAAAGGTCCAAAAAGTCCAAAAAGTCCAAAAAGTCCAAGGCCAAAAAGTCCAAAAAGTCCAAAAAGTCCAAAGGTCCAAAAAGTCCAAAAAATCCAAAAAGTCCAAGGCCAAAAAGTCCAAGGCCAAAAAGTCCAAAGGTCCAAAAAATCCAAGGCCAAAAGGTCCAAGGCCAAAAGTCCAAAAAGTCCAACAGTCCAAAAAGTCCAAGGCCAAAAAGTCCAAGGCCAAAAAGTCCAAAGGTCCAAAAAGTCCAAGGCCAAAAAGTCCAAAGGTCCAAAAAGTCCAAGGCCAAAAGGTCCAAGGCCAAAAAGTCCAAAAAGTCCAAAAAGTCCAAAAAGTCCAAAAAGTCCAAGGCCAAAAAGTCCAAGGTCAAAAGTCCAAGGCCAAAAAGTCCAAAAAGTCCAAAAAGTCCAAAAAGTCCGAAAAGTCCAAAGGTCCAAAAAGTCCAAAGGTCCAAAGGTCCAAAAAGTCCAAAAAGTCCAAAGGTCCAAAAAGTCCAAAAAGTCCAAAAAGTCCAAGTCCAAGGCCAAAAGTCCAAAAAGTCCAAAGGTCCAAAAGTCCAAAAAGTTCAAGGTCCAAAAAGTCCAAAAAGTCCAAAGGTCCAAAAAGTCCAAAAAGTCCAAAGGTCCAAAAAGTCCAAAAAGTCCAAAAAGTCCAAAAAGTCCAAGGCCAAAAAGTCCAAAAAGTCCAAAAAGTCCAAAGGTCCAAAAAGTCCAACAGTCCAAAAAGTCCAAGGCCAAAAAGTCCAAGGCCAAAAAGTCCAAAGGTCCAAAAAATCCAAGGCCAAAAGGTCCAAGGCCAAAAGTCCAAAAAGTCCAACAGTCCAAAAAGTCCAAGGCCAAAAAGTCCAAGGCCAAAAAGTCCAAAAAGTCCAAAAAGTCCAAAAAGTCCAAAAAGTCCAAAGGTCCAAAAAGTCCAAAGGTCCAAAGGTCCAAAAAGTCCAAAAAGTCCAAAGGTCCAAAAAGTCCAAAAAGTCCAAAAAGTCCAAAAAGTCCAAAAAGTCCAAGGCCAAAAAGTCCAAGGCCAAAAAGTCCAAAAAGTCCAAAAAGTCCAAAAAGTCCAAAAGTCCAAAAAATCCAAAAAATCCAAAAACTCCAAAAACTCCACAAGCCAAAGATCCAAATTATTGAGGGGGGCAAAAGGGCAAAAGGTGAAGTAGACAAAAGGCAAAAGTCCAAAAAAGGTCGCCCCCTTTTTTCCGCCTTGCGCCAGTCTGTTGTACACCAACACATTCACCTATCATTCCATCTACCATACATCTTTTCATATATATACATTCATATTTTCCATGCACTTATTCCTATACCTCATTTCAGGCACATGCGATCATTCCATTATACGTAATTCAAACCTCGATTCACCCACTACACAAATTCCTGTCACATTCATCACCCCATTTTCACATGCCCACACCATCACATCAGTATAAATAAGACAATACATTTGAATAGAAATAAAGAATTGTCCAAAAATTTCACAATACTTGATGACAAGTCCTATTCCATTTAATAAACAACATTTTTTATTGTGAATTTTTTCTATTCTAAAAAAAAAAAATTTCATGTCCAGTCCCATTTCCACTGTTTCCAGTTTTCCCGTCCGTCCAGCGCACCTAGCCAAGTGTCATCACCCTTGAATGAACCAGAAACAATGGAGGAAATTCTCTCTGCCGACATGGTACTAGACGATGATAATACCATCAATGTACCCAATGTCAGCATTGAGAAGGCCATTCCCCGTTGGTAGCTGATACCAAGGATGACAGAAGGCAAAAATCGATGGATTTGGCCAGGATTACACCAACGGACATCGCCTACATGGATAAAAAGATCGAATTACAACAGCTCATCGACCATGTCAAATTGTTAGAAGATGCCTATACTACCCAACACATACTCCATACCAATCCCAACAAAATACCCTTCGAAACTATATCTTTCTTCCAGCTACAAGGACAATTGGAAATCCAGAAAAAGCATGAAGTTTTTTTCTTTTAGGCACTTCGGAGCTGAAGCAATGACAAAGCATAAAGAAGGGATGCACTAGAGATCATAAAAAAATGCAAAACATGTCAGATCAATAATATCACACGCCGAGGATATAATCCTCTACGTCCTGTACACGCTTACATACCTGGGGACCGTTGGGCAATTGCTCTGCAAGGTCCATTTCCTACATCGACAAAAGGGAACAATTGCTTACTAGTAATGGTTGATGTTTGCACACGCTTTAACATACTCAGATCCTTACCTGATAAAAAGTCAGACACCCTGGTACACACACTCATCCAAGTTTTTGGTGATTTTGGCTACCCACGTATCGTACAATCAGACAACGGCAGGGAATTCAAAAATGATTTTTTCACCCAACTATATACGAACATGGGCATCGACCATAGACTGTCCACACCCTATCACCTCAAAGGTAATGGGCTTGCTGAAAGATATGTACGCACCGCCCAGGAAGTAATCACAAAGCAGATCAAAGGCACTAGAATAAATTGGGATTGGTATGTACCAAATGCACAATTAGCTATAAATCACCTTGTGTCCAAGCGACTACAAACGGCACCGTTTTCTTTAATGTTCGCACGCAACATGAATTTACCTTACAAGACAAACGAGAAGAGTACGCAAACGGAACCAATGTCGTACCAAGACCTACTCGACAGAATCGACCACATGTCAATTATCGTTTTCCCTGCGATAAAACAAAGAACACAATTAGTAACAGAAGCGCAACAGCGTTCGTTCAACAAAAAACATGGACTTCCCCATCAACAGCTATGTAGTCGCAAGCTTACCTACTAGGAGCCACAAACTTGCACCAGCATACGATGGTCCGCATACAGTAGTAAACAAAACACACAACGTCAACTACGTGCTCAAAGACATGACAGGCGTATTAACAGCACGTAACTAAACACCTTCTGAGCTGAAGCTGATTTCACAGGACGAAGTAATTCCTTCAGACGAAATATACGAAGTGGAAGCTGTAATCGATCACAAAGGCACCGTAAACAACAGACGATATAAAATACGAAGAATAATGGGTCAAAGAAGTCGACATCATCACAGTCCAGTATCGATGAATATTGGAAAGGAAGAAATACAGAAAAAATAAAAAATAAACACCAAACAAACACCGAAAACGACCATCGGACTTCGAATCCACTCCCGGCAAGCACCACAAACACAAGCCAACATAGCTCCACTTTGCTGCACCCTACGCCATCATTACTGCCTTCCTATGTCTAATTATTCACGGTTCCTTCAACCTGGAGGGCAGTGATGTTATACACCAACACATTCACCTATCATTCCACCTACCATATATCTCTTCATATATCCATACACTTATTCCTATACCTTAGTTCATGCACATGCGATCATTCCATAATGCGTCATTCAAACCCCGAATCACCCACTACACAAATTCCTGTCATATTCATCACCCCTATTTTTACATGCCCACATACCATCACATCAGTATAATTAAGACAATACATTTGAATATAAATAAAGAATAATACAAAAGTTTCACAATACTTGATGACAAGTCCCATTTCATTTGATGATAAAACACAGTCAACACGGTTTCATTTGTAAGTGAAAAAGCAACTGAAAGAAAGGAAGATTGAGAAAGAGAGAATGCAAATCATTTTTTTTATTGAAAACTATCCTGTAGGATGACAAATAAACAGATGGTAAAATACGAGGAGGGGGTAAAATCAGGAAATGAAAAGAAAAGACGAGAGGTAACGAATACTAATGGGGTAACAATAACAATAATAACAATCATTCACTACAATTCATAACATAAAAAAAATAACATCATTGGTATGCGCGAGCTACTGCCTTGACAATGGATTCGTTGGCGGTGGATATGTGAGTGGATAGACGCTTTGCTAGTGTTTCCAAGTGGCTGTTGAGGTTGCTGTTGTTGATGATATGAATGGTGGTCGCGGAGGTATCATCGTCATCAAACAAATCAAGTATGGAAGTAAGAGCCTTTTGGATATCACAATTTGGCAGTCTTTTGGTAAACGCTTCCACATCTTGCTTGACAAGTACATCTTCGTTACGAATCACAGAAAGGGCCACATGACTGAAGAAATCTGACGCAATACGGTAGCTTGAACTGTCCTTGGCATTGTCGTAATTGGCAAGCGTGAATACAGTATAGGGCCGTGTGGTGACAGTATCGGTCAATTCATTCGAGGAGCGACAGCAAAAGTAGGTGGATTGATGATGAAATCGTGTTCGTAGCTGTCGCAGTTGATAAAGGATGTCGTATGAGCAGATGCGGGTGGTTGATTTGTTTTTTGCCATGGTTGTTGCTGCTTTCCATGCCGTTTCCTTGATAAACAGTCGTGTGCTCTTCGATTGCTGATAATCATCGAGAATAAACTGACATGTCCCAGGGCCAACTTCAGGGGGAAGATCGGTGTCCAGTCGCAAGCTTGATGTTACTAATGCATTAAAAACCTTCGTTCCAATCACGAGCTTTCTTCCATCATCATCGTCCAGGGAGGTTGGCCATACAAAAGGGTAACGGGAGGTTGGAGGTGGAAGGGAGCTAGTAGGACTTTTGTTTTTGAATTCCTTGAAACATTCCCGGTGAGAATCAATGGTGCGCTGCCGACCATACACTTCAACTGTATTCACAACAAGAGCTTGACCAGACGATTCATTCAATAAAAGCGTACCGGCGAGTACTCTACTAGTAGCAAACCGCATTTGAGGATATAAAGCCCAATCCGTGTTGAGAAAATCTGCCATTTCATCATTGATTTCAACATACGAGTCACCCAAAAAATGTTTGGAGAAAGGACCAGAACAAAGAGCACCGTAAAGAGGAGCTTCAAGCGAAAGGGCAGGAAGAAGACTTGTATCGATCTTTCGTTTTTTTGTAGGCAAAACCGGCGAAACTTGCATTTCTTCGGCCGAGCATGTCGCAAGATGGTGGGTATGAGTCAGAGCGTTGGTTTCCACGTTGTGTTTGTTGATTAACGAAATGGGTCGCAATTGGTATGCATTTAAAATACTGATCATTCGTTGTTGTTCTTCAGACGTCCATCGTGTTCCATCACAAGCGTGAATAAAAGCATGGTCGTAAGTACGCGTTGTTGGAGGTATTTTTTCCATGTCAATAGCTGGAATATCTGGAATAGAAGGCAGTTTTGCAGTACAACCTGGAATAAGTTCTTCTTCGCTTTCACTGTCAGTTTCTATGTAAAATAAATAATGTTCAGTATAAAGTATGTTGAGGTTATATATTGAAGCTTACCATTGCAAGGGTATGGGGTCGATGTCGATGCTAAGAAGAAGAAAAAAGTGGAAGTTTAGCCAATAATTTTTGTGCTATTGTGCAAAGTGAATAGTTCCTTACCAAATGAGATAGACTTGATCAGTGAGCATTTCGTAGCATGTCTCCGGAATCCACTCTGAGTTTTGAATTGCTTTTCACAAAGGCATTGGAATGTGCTGTTAATTGGTTTCAAGGTGATAGTTGTGTCTAAAAAATAACCAGTGTTTCAAGTCAGAAGTTGTGAAATAAAGGAGGTAAAGCAGTGTACAGCATTCACTGCTTCTTGTATTTTTGTTGCATAAAACTTACCTTCGTGAGTTGTGACGTGTGCAATTGAATCGACTAAACGGTTGACTGAAGTACTGTCAACATATTCACTATCAGGGTGGCAAATGTCTTGAACCATTTTGTCGAAGGATAACGAAAGGATAACGAAAGGATAAGAAAGTCAAGGCTATTTAAATAAAAAAAAGTGTTCCCGGCGGGATTTGAATGTTTCCTGGGGCAAAAAGGACAAAAGAACAAAGTCAAAGTCAAGGTAAAAGCACAAGATACTAAAAAAAGACAAAAGGCCACTGATGGTAAAAAAGGAGAGAAAAAAATCAGATAATAAAAAAAAATTGAAAAGAAGAGGATACTATACTAGTAGCAAATCGCATTTGAGGATATAAAGACCCGTCCGTGTTGAGAAAATCTGTCATTTTATCATTGATGAAGATGGTATTTAATCACATCCCGGTCCTATCTCATCCCACCATTGCATGTGGCAAAATTTTGGAGCATGTCCCTTTCCCAATCCGGCTTGTCTCAACTACTATCCTTATTCATTGATTGCAATATACGAGTCACCGAAAAATAAAAATAAAAATGAAAAGGCATATCATGTCAAAATGAAAAAAAAAAAAAACGGTGTCGTCCCCCCCCAAAAAAAAAAAAAATCAACGTGGAGGATTTTATTCATTCGTTTATTTAAGGAAAAAGCGGGAACGGATGGAGTGGCGATAGTATAAATAATAATAATACTAATAAAAACAAGTCAGAGGGATGTGAAGCAATGAGTAAAATACAGGGTGTGTTGACAAAATAGGCATCTATGCAAAAAACAAAATATCGAGCATGGGATATATATATATATATATATATATATATAGTATGTCAAGTCTAGTAGAGGGCTACGTCCTAGACTGACTAGGATGAATGATGAAGCCACGTTTTATATGAAGTGATTTTCTTGAACTTTCAACCGGTCGCCGGCGGGGGGGCTCTATTGGGAGAGGGGATCGGGAAATAATTACAGGAAGTCAGTTAGAAAGTGTTTGTTTAAAAGGCAGGCACAAAATAGCCGCTATAATGAATTTGTCCACTATATATATTGGGTCAGATGGTTGGGTAATAAAGCCATGTATTTTATTGAAAGTAATATAGGATAGACTACACTAAGAGCGCGGGATTCATTGTAACAAGGGATCTACTGAATGTAGCATGAGGGACACTAATGAGGAGAGAGGATCTGGAGAAAGGTCAGGATTAACGTGAAGGGACAATTAGTAAAATGATATCTAAAATAATACACAAGAAACGAGAAAAAATTATAAAGGAACATCTTTTATGGAAGTATAGTCAACACTAATCAAACGAAGGGAGGATAGGTAACAAAAAAAAAAAAAGGGATCTATTGCACAAGGCATGAGCGAGAAACTAATGAGACGTTTTTCATCAAAGCATTCAAAAGATACATGTTTTATTCAGATTTAGATAACAAACTATGGACAAACTGATACTAAACTAAGCTAATGAAGACTGCAAAAAAGCTAACTAATGGTGGTCCTAAATCCTGAATCCAAAATGAAAGGGTTTCCCCATGCATCTTGTGAACCCTGTTTTGAACCCCCTTCTAAACTAGTCCTGACAATATTCCAAGTCCAACATAACCTTAAAGAAGTCGAATGGTGAAAAAAAAAAAAAAAGAAAAAGAAAAAGGAAAGAGAGGGAAAAGAAAGAAAAAGTCGGAGAGGGACAAAGCATAGGAAAATTTTCACGTGGGCGGGATTTAAACCATTCTGAATGGTTTTTTTTTTTTATTTCATATTGGAAGTGTGCAAAAAGTGGATGCTTCCTGAAGCTTACCTTTTACCAGGGCATCATTTACCAAGGCACAGACACAAACAATGGATGTTCAAATTAAAATTTATTTATTTTTATTTATATTAATTAAATTAAGTTAGAAAAAAAAAAGATAAGCTAAATGAGTATTAACTAAATCCATCATCATCAACATCGTCGTCGTCCTCTATAAACTAATTTTCATGCTGCATCTTTTTTTTCTTATTCCATCGATTGTTCTTTTTATGACGATGATGTTTCTTGCCATGTTTCTTGTGTTTCCAGCCATCTTCCCAATCATCATCACCATCATTGTCGTCATCCCAACCTTCCCCATCATCACCATCACCATCACCATCATCATCATCATCATCATCGTCATCGTTACCATTACCTTGGCCTATATTATAGTCGCATTGAGGATAGCGGTAATCATCACAGCCTGGAATATACGTGACCGTTTGGGTTTCTGTATGCGTGACGGTTTCGGGCTTTGGGAGAAGACTATGGGTCGGCCTGCATTCGGTGGCGGTTTCGGTGCACATATCTGGGTTCGGATTAAATTCTGTTTCCGTACACATGGTGGTGGTGGTGACGGTGGTGTAATCGGTACAGAACGCAGGTTCGGTGGTGGTGATGGTATCAAGACAGAATTCGTCCGTGAGCGTACAATCAGGGTCAGGCCCGGGCGGGCATGTCGAGATAGTCTGCGTGACGGTACGGGTGGGTCCCACAATGTTATTGCTGACGGTGGCCGTCGAGGTACAGTCCGTCTCGGTGCTGACCACGAAATTGGTTACGGTGTCCGTATTGGTGATCGTGACGGGGGGTGTCATTTCACAATCGCCCGTGGTGGTCATCGTCACGGTATCCGGCGTCAATGTCTCTGTCTCTGTACATGCGGTGGCGGTACATTGGGACACGGTCGTCTGGCAGTCGGTGACTGTCGTCGTTTCATCAGGCGTAAGAATACTGGGACGGTCGGTATCAGTAGGCGATGGGGCTTCGCTATCAGTAGGTGTAGGTGTAGGAATAATGGGGTCGTCAGTCGGCGTGGGGGGAATAATGCATCCCGTAGCTTTGGTGCAATAGTATGCACCATTGGCTGCCGCTCCCCAGTCGTCGATTTCAACCCCGTTGGTTTGTTGCCATGAGTAACTGTTGCCAACCACCATGCCTCCGAATCTTCCAGTAGGTCCATCTTCAATATCAGCTATTGTTTTTTTGGAGATAAAAGAAAAAAAAAGGAAGGCGTAAGTATGCGTATTGTGTTCCTTTTTTTTTTTTTTTTTTTTTTTTTTTTTTACCAAGAGGAGCTAAAAATAGACCACGGATCATATCGACGGTGTTTCGTCGAATAGTGATATGCCCATTTGGCAAGTAATTGCCTTGAGCATCAGCAGGGTACACATTGTAAATGGTTCGACAATAATCGGCATTAATACTTGGATGGATTGAATCAATATGGAAGGTGGTGCCATCATCCACAGGAATCTTTTTTTTTAAAAAAAAAAAAGCAATTATAAGTCAGCAGAGATCACAAAAAAAAAAAAAAAGATCGACTTACGTTAAACAAGAGCGTGCCACTGGAAGGATAACCACCAGCTGGTCCATCCCAAGTACCATAGCCAGAAAAGATATTGTCAGGGGTAGAAAGAAACCCAGGCCAGAGAGGACAATTGAATTCGTTACATGTGTTGAAGGTAAACACATTGATAGAATTCGTGGAGCCAGGAGTGATAGCATTCATTTTGTTGTTATTGTCAATAAAATGAGTAGGCATTAATTGTGACAGTGCTTCAGAAAGACCAGTCCAATAAAGATAGTAGGCAGCCCAATCTACAGGCCCAGTGCCTTGTTGGGCAGGCGGACAACTACCACTGACTGAATTACTACCAGCGACATTACCAACATAAGACATACCACGAGAAATAACAACTTGACCAGTCACCGTGCCACCAACCACAAAGGCAGTATTGTCCAATTTCACATCACTGGAGCATTGAAACTGATGGTTAGTACTAAGCACATAGTCGTGCCCAATGAAATCTCCCTGGACTGCTAATGGACCTAAGGTTTGTTGGTATCCGCCTACAGTATAGTCACCAAAGAAAATGGCATTCCAATGATCTCGCTATTTTTGCCACAAAAAAAAAAAAAAAAAAATGCAGGAGGTCAGTAAAAAAAAAAAAGGCAGAGTTTAATGGAAGTGGCACTTTACAATTTTAGCCCACTCAGGATCATCATCACAAGCAGGAGGAGTCGTTCCAACACTGAAAGGACTAGCCACGGAAGCCGCACGTCCATTTCCATAAATGCCCATTTGGAAATACTGTTGCATAGCATTGTACTGTGAATAATAATTTTGGCCGCCATCAGCTGGGATACAACTGCCAGTGACGGTAGTGTATTCGGTGGTAATACGATGCTCATCGCTGTAAATCTTGCCATGATCATTGCGTTCATATCCATACCCTTCATCTTCTTCATCTTCTTCTTGTTGTGCTTCTTCATCATCTGTATATTCACCATCAATTTCATAACCTCCTATAATATATTCTTTCCCACCACCACGGCGGCCACCGCCATAGTGTCTTTTCATCAATCGGTGGTCTTCCTCATCAACCACATTGTTCTTTTTGGCAGAGCCACTACCAAAGAGACTAAATGCCATCACAACCGTTGTGAAGCAGGCAACACATAGTAACAACAACCCACATAGCTTGATGGGTGCTATTCTCAGCATGTTTGTGATTGGCAAAATAAATATGTATATAAATAAATAAAAAATAAAAGAAAAGAAAAATCAACGAAGATAAAATGGGAAAAAAAGGCACTTTATTCTATGGAATGATCAAGCTCTCTTTGAAGTAAATGCAATTCTATGATATGAATCTACTCCTATGAATATATGTATATATATATAATATTAAAATAGAGAGAGAGAGAGAGAAAAAAAAAATGAAGAATGTTGCATTCCCTCTTTAGGTGATTACTTTTGTACAAAGAAATGTAGGTACAAAGGAAAAGAAGGCAAAGATTTAGTGTTAAAGCAATGATATACCGCCATCGTTATTTTTGTGATATATTAGGTTGCTAGTTGATAAAGTTTTAGTTTAAAAAGGTTATACTTCGAAACCGGATGACACTTTTTGCCATGACCCAGAAAATAAAAAAGAAATCAAGCATTTCAATGTCGGGGAAATATTCCTTTTCCCTTGGTTTTTTTTTTTTTTTACATTCTTATCGTATAATATAACAGTAGAATCTAAAACTAACAATGAATGATACCGGATATGGCGGTGGATAATAGGTCTCTCTTTTTTTTCTTTTGATCCTTACTTTTTTTTTCTCTCACTTTTTTTATATCATTCTTTAATGACACAATGAATCAAAGTCTTTAGGATTGAAAATTTTGTCACGATTGTTATCTTTAAAAGGAAAGCAAGTAAATTAAATTAAAGGGTCTTGGCTTGTGATCGACCACCCCCTTTTTGTTAGGGGATTTCTTTATCATTTGACAGGGGGGGGTTGCCAAATTTACCATCGACGACTGACCGGAGTCGAATCGCATTTTTTTTTTTTTTTTTTGAGATAATTTCAGGCTGGGTTTTTATTTTTTTGTTTTTTCGTATCAGCACCACCACCTTCCGTTTTTTTTTTTTCAATACTCCATACACCATGATTTCAAGTCGATACCTGTGGGCGAGGACGTGTCCACGAATAATTAGAAATCATGTCTTTTATACAACCAAAGCCGCCACTGTAAGCGCAACCGTTACAGCCACAGCAACAACAACAGAATCGACTTTACCACCCCCAGTGTCACCACCACCGCAACCATTACAAAAGTCCACGACCTGGCATCAAGCAGTACAACAAGCACAACGACTCGTGGATGACGAACCGGTGATTGATCCTATTGCTCTTGTGGGGCCTGATCTAGGTGAATTGAAAGGAAATATCGGCAAGCTACTCAGTAGTCAACATCCATTTGTCAATACGGTGGCTCAGCATTACTTTAGTGGCCAAGGCAAACATATTCGACCATTGCTCGTTTTATTGATGGCACAAGCGACCAGTATGACATTACCAGCAACACAACGACAACCTCACGCCAACGACGGTACCACGACGGCCAGTGCTGCAGCAGCTGCGATTGATTTCCAGAGCATCGATCAACCGATTTCTTTTGGACTGTTCAACATGACCCCCACCAGTTTGTTCAACCAACAACAACATTATACACCCAATCGTACCCGTGGAGGATGCACTGTTTTACCCACCCAACGACGGTTAGCGGAAATCACGGAAATGATCCATACGGCGAGTTTACTTCATGACGATGTGATCGATGCTTCGTTGACCCGACGTAATCTCCCGTCGGCCAATGCCAGTTTTGGGAACAAGATGGCGGTGTTGGGGGGTGACTTCTTACTGGCGCGTGCTTCCTTGGCCCTGGCGCGACTTCGAAATGGAGAATGTATGGAAATCATGGCCACCTGTATTGCCAACTTGGTCGAAGGCGAATTCATGCAACTGAAAAATACCTCCTCTGATCGCGATGACGATGCGAAACAACCAGTGCAGAAGAAGTCGACGTTTGATCATTATATGGACAAGACCTATATGAAGACTGGAAGCTTGATTGCCCAAAGTTGTAAAGCCTCGGCGGTGCTTGGTGGATGTGACGATCGCGTCAAGACCTTGGCGTTTGAATTTGGAAAGCATTTAGGGTTGGCGTTCCAGGTAATAGAGACAAACAAAAGCAGTGGTTACGGTTGATTCGCTGGTGGGAGGGGAATTATTTATTTACTAAAAAAACGTTTCCTTTTTTGTTTTTGTTTTGTTGTGTATGGATGGGTGGGGAAAATAGTTGATTGATGATATGTTGGACTTTACTGTATCAGCAGCTGATTTGGGCAAACCTGCAGGCGCCGATCTGAAACTGGGCCTGGCCACTGCTCCGGTGTTATTTGCTTGGGAAGAATACCCAGAATTGGAAGATCTGATCAAACGCAAATTCAATAAAAAAGGCGATGCGGAGAAAGTAAGTTAAAAGGTGTTGGTAACTATACCTCAATAGGGCAGGAAGATCACTCACCTACTTTTTCTTTTGTTTGGATGGTATATTAGGCACGAAGACTGGTGTATCAAAGTAATGGATTGAAACGAACCATGACATTAGCTGAAAAACATTGTGAACTTGCCATTGATGCTATTCAACAACTACCTCCTTCAGATGCCCAAGCTGCTTTGATTCAATTAACGAAAAAATCATTGACTAGAAAATCTTAGAAATTATGCCCTCCCTCTTCTTCATTTCCATCGTTTATAGACTATAGTATGCATCCCTTCCCCTCTTTTTTGTTTTTTTTTTTTTTTTATCAAATCCATATCAAATAAAATATTATTTTCTGTAATTGCTGCATCATTTATTCTGGTCAACTTGAATATTTACACTCAAGACTTTACATGCTTTTCGATTTCCTTTTTGTTTTTTGTTTTTTTGTTTCTGAAAAAAATAAGGACATTGACTTTATTAAAACCTCACTGTGGGTGCTGGTGGTCTTGGTTTAGTGATTTGGACTTGATTTCGGGGCATTTTGAAAAGTGCAACACAAACATCATGGGGGAACGATTGGATTCATGATCGGCGGACCATCATTAGACTAGTCTTATCTTATATGATACTTTTAGAAACCTTTATTACTTTAGTTGTCATATACAGGGTAATAAAACATCGATAATACATACTTGCAGGAAAAATAAAGTGCAAACTTGTGCCTGGGTATCGGGTGAACAAACTGATATGCTTAAGTCTCCATCGGCGGGCAATAATTCATCTCAGGGATTGAGTAGGGGCGGGAAGGGGCTTCTTTTTCCATACAAATATATACTGCAGAAAATGACAACCGTGATAAATCTACTAGTAAACATTAATAAAAAGGTGGTGCTTGAAGGTGTATTAAAACCATTTGATTTCATCACTAACTATGCGTTTGGTACTGTACATATCAGTCACCATATTTTCTTGTGCCTTCTATCTCTTTCTCAGGATTTTTTTTTTTTTTCGCCATTTAGATATATTGTTTAGTACCTCATGGATGATAAGATGTGGAGAAACGATCATCAATTCCCATTGCTACCATATGTATTATAGTCTGGCTTTTGAACTCTGTGCTGCTGTCAGATCGGACGATAGCCAACGTCACTAGATATTCGAATGCTTATATGCGATTTTTTTTTATCAGGTAATGCTTTCAGTATTTGAAGCGTGTGCATGCATATATAGTATCATATATATTCTCCCTTGTTACGATATTTTGATGATTCAAGCTAGATAGCCTGCCCAGTGATCTCCTCGTAAGTATGTACAGTACTTGGAGGACAAAGTGGGTTGCATCCCCTTTTTGTCATGTTATATTTTTGAGAAGAACGACACACTGACGTACTATTTTGAATGCATCTTTTGTTAGGTTTGTTTGACTGTAGCTTGTGAAAGTATTATTTTTACAACTAGATTTAGTGTAGTTATAGAATTATCATGATTTTTTTTATTGAATAAACGCTCTGCGCCATTTCGCACTATGGTGGGCAGCCCCCGGGACTCAACCATCGTGCTCAGCGCGTCGCCAATGCCTTTTTTTTTTTTTTTTTTTTTTTGTGTCGCTGAAATGATAGCTTCCTTGAAAGGCGTCGGAGAGATTAAGTTTAATTATGTAGGGGCCGCAACTGCCTTTCCACTGGAAGGTAGAACGAATTATGCGAATTATGTTGGACTACGGAGCACTATGGCGATTGCCCCTTCATTTTAGTTTTTATTTACATTTCCCTGATTTGACATAAAAAAAAAAGACTGGATGATTTAGGCTCCGCGTTTTGCTTTCTTTCTTTTGGCCTCCTTTTTTTCCTCTCTTTTTCTTTCTTTTTTTATTTTTTTCCCTCATGAAGGCCTGAATGATATGGTGGCAAGGCTCATTGGGGTGCTGGTGATCTAGAATTAGTGTTAGAACTCGAATTAGGGGCGTTTTGAAAAACGCGGAACAAACATCATGGGGAAACCCTTTCATTTTGGATTTAGGATTTTGGCCATCATTACATTAGTCTACATCTTAGAATAGTGTTAGCTTAGTATCCGTTGTTATAGTTTATGTCTACGTTTGAATTAAATATGTTTTATCTTTTTACCATTAGTCTTTTTCATGTGTATAATTGTCACGTTGAATGGGCTCGGTATATGTTGGTGTAAAATAAAAAGATTCTGGTGCGTGTGTGAGAGAGAAAAAGAATAGTTTGAAGATGAAGAAAACTTCTTTGCACTGTTTACATTTGTGCGTTGAAAGGAAAATAAGCAAGGGTTTTGCAAAAAATGTCACTGCAGAATTCTATAGAGTGGTAATGATGGGTGTTGTATACCAACACATTCACCTATCATCCATCTATCCATCTACCATACATTTTACATATATATATATATATATCCCTACACTTATTCCTATACCTTAGTTCATGCACATGCCATCATTCTATAATATGTAATTCTGACCCCGAACCACCCACTTCACAAATTCCTATCATTTTCATCACCCCTATTTTTACATACACACTTCCCATTTTATTTAATAATACGTAAAACATCTATTTTGAGCGTCAACCGAATTCAAGATAAAGATGTCTTTTATTCAGCTATCAAATAAAATAATATAAATAATAATAGAAAACGGAGGGGCGACAAACGGCGATTGAAAATGGACGAAATGTAAAGATCTTGTGGTATTTATTAGGTGTTGCATGTAAAAAGTGAAATAAAAAATAGTAAATGTGGGCGACCCACATTTGACAAAAAATCTATTTTAAATTTGTACTTGAGCGAAATTCCAATTTCACAACACTGATAGCTAGTATTTACTTTTTTTTTTTATTGATACTGGTACTAGGCTTTGGTAGAACCTAGTTACAAAACCATGATTTTTTTATTCTCAGTTTTACTTTTTTTTAAAAAAAGAGCAAGGTTCTCTACCCACTGGGTTTTTTCCGGCTTCTTCCCCATTATTATTTTTTTATATTAAGCTACTTTATTTCAGTCTCGTATTTTACTACAGATCTCTTTCATACACATGCCCTCTATGTTTCAAACTGATACGTGTGGTGCTTAAGTTGTAAAATAAAATAAGATAAACGATAAAAATCAACTGAAATAATTAAATAAATAAATAAAGGAACAAAAAACTAAACGACGATAATGAAGAATTTACTAAATCTAACGTAAATCTTGGGAAAACGATAAGAGACAAGATTCGTTTAGAAAAAAAGAGGAATTGGTTTATATATTACTAGGCGAATTCAAAAACATGACACACGCTGGGCGCTTGGGTAGACTTGGATTTATTCTTATTTCTCACTCCGACGGACTGGAGTAGAAGAAGGTCTTCTGATTTATTTTTATTTCTCTCTCTTTTTCCCAATTTTTATTCATTCATTCATTCCACTTCCATTGCGACATTATTTTTATTTTATCTCCTCTATTCTTATTTCGTATGGCGCTCTTTCTTATTTGCTTAGTTTTAGATATATTATTAGTTCGATATTACTTCTTATTTATTTTACGTTTTCTTACATTCGAAATAAAGATAGGCTTATTCTACTCATCAATTTTTATTGAAAAGACCCTGGTATTCTTGTTGTGCGAATATATATAAATCATTACGGACTTTGTTTTATAGTATATTGCCTTCACTAACGTACTTTTCGCAGTCAGTACATTCTCCCTCATATACAACTCCACAGTTTCTCAACATGTGAAGCGCGGTTGGTTAAGTGGTATAATCTTCGCCTGCCACGCGAAGGGCCGGGGTTCGATTCCCCGACCGCGCAAACTTTTGCCATTACTACAACTACTTTTTGTTATTTAGTAGTATAATGGTTATTTTTGAGTTTGTTATAGGTAGTGTTGCGGCTAATTTTGGTTGCTAGGTCGTAACTGGAATTTGTTTTTGTAGGTTTTAATTTTTATAGTGTTACGGCTATTTTTTAAATTGATATAGGAAGTAACGGTGTTGATTCAACCTTTTTGTTAAAGCTTCAGTTATATTTTACACCAGATGCATAGTGTATAAGGATGTATAAGAGTATTCTTGTTCTTATTTGAACGGATTTGTAGTGAGGATCAAAAAAAAATTTCCCCTGAATCGGAATTTGAAATTTTCTTTTTTGTTTACTTAGACTGTAGTCTTGAAAATATATAGAGAGCACCAAATTTATATTTTATTATAAGTAGTGAGCACCAGAACTTTTAGGCTCAATTTCAACCTTTTGCGTGTGATAGAAAGAAAAATAAAATAGAACGGTAGCTTCCAAAGTCCGTTCAGGGGCAATTATTTCCGAATGTGAAAGTAAGTTAAATAAATAAATATATTGATGGCTTGCTCTCAAAATAAAATAGAAGTTGTAAAATAAAAGAAAAGGATAAAATTGATTTCTGAAAACCAAGTTAAGGAATCAGAAAAATAAAATAAAGACTATAAAGTCAAAAAAGAGGTTTGTATTAAAGTACCTCAAAGTAAAAATGAATAAATAAAAAGTAAACAAGTTTCTACCTATTTTTACATGCACACGTACCATCACATTAATATAAATAAGACAATACATTTGAATAGAAATAAAAAATCATCCAAAAGTTTCACAATACTTGATAACAAGTCCCATTCTATTTGATAATATAACACTGGGAATATCTTCGATGGTGGAGACCGTGTGCTTGAAGTTCGGCTTCCGAAGCATCTATTACGGAAAATGGAGCCCAAGTATGAAGCTGAAGTCTATACGATCGTTGCAAGTTCTAAAAACAATATACATCAACGTTTTTCTGATTCTGGTAACATGGTTTCAAGAAGGATTCTTAACTCTCCTTTGAGAAGCATCAAGATGGTTACAATGTTAGATTAGGGTGGGATCATGATATTATGACTGGATTTGAAAATTTTCTTTTATTTTATTCAAAGCTCCTTCCCTGTTTACCCTTTCATTCAATTCATATTTTATCTACATTGCGCTCCTTCCTTTTTGTTACTATCGAAATCTGCTCAACTCATATCATTTATAATCTCGCTACGGAATTGTTGTCTGGTATGTTTTTTTTTTATATACAAATAAACTATTCCTGCTGCGTTTTTAGGCGGTTTTTATCACTTCCACTTCCGAACAAGTGCAACATACGTTCTTTGAATCATTACTACCATTTTATTTAAAAAAAAAGCCTTTACTGTGTTTTCTTTTTTTTTTATTCTTTCGATTACCATTTGCCACTGACGATGACAAACAAATACTGACTTGCCACTATACCTGAATCAAGGATGAATGTTAGTAATTACTATATATTTATCGAAAGGTATATATTTTTATTGACATGATTCCTTTTGGAATCTTTTTTTTTTTTTTTTACTTTTTATATATGCTGTTTTGTAAATCATAAACAATAGAAACACTTCAAGGTTTCAATACCCACCAACGCATGATTTTTTGTTCGGGAAGTGAATTTACTTTCTGTGTAAGGCACAGGAAGAAGAATCTTGTTACTGCTGTGTACTGTACGCAGCACAGGAAAAAAGATGGAGTTTGAAAAGAAACAGTCGTACCATAGGATATACGGGAAACACGTTGTGTGATGTTAGCCTTGTGTTCTTTATCCGTTATTTTCCCATATCAACCATGGCAACGTTTTTCACTGGAAAAGGTATTGGGCATTTCAAAAAATTACACAACTTGCTATCTATAAAACTAAGTAGCTGACTTTTTTTTTATTTTTTAAAGCGAAGATCCATCCTCCTTCCTCGGCTACCATGAGCGGCTCAACACTCTCTGATATTGATAAGAACAATGTAAATAAAATGTACCAAGCCACCATGGAAAAGAACGCATGGGTTCTCTCAACTGGCAAGAATGTTCATGAGACTATGCAGAATGTAGCTATGGCAGCCACCACCATCCATGAACATCTCTGCCATTCGATGATCATGGATCCTCTCGACTCAATTTGGGAACACCACTTTACTGCTGAAGAACGTGAAGAAATGATAACGTACCAACGCAAATCTTTACCTTCTTTCCCCGATCACCTCCAGCAATATCTTGACACGTATGATACCAACACCTCTACTGCTTTGGAATCATTCAACAACAATAACTCCGCTGTCGCTTCCAACAAGGATGGTGATATTCTTTGGATCCAAGAAACCATGGCTTTTTATTCAAAGATTTTGGAGAACAAACCATGGGATCAAACTCTTGGTACTGGCAGCCGGTGCTTTTCTGATACTGACCTTTTACTGAAATTATGGCGACCAGTCTACGATATTTTCTTTGATACTGATATTACAGCAGCAGCCACTGGCACCAGCACTAACACTAGCACTGGCACCGCACATACTTGTGAAATGGACCTGGTGTTCGAATATGACAATCTAGCCCTCGGTGGAGGTGAAATCGACAACAGGATGATTGTGGGGGATGATGTTGACTATTCGTTGAAAGTACCAAAATGTCTGAAGAATATGCTGGCTCGAATGGTAGATCGGTATCCTGAAAGAAAGTCAGACTTTCAAACCATTGGCTTGATGATGACAGGTAAGAATATATATGCGTACAAAATGTGTATGTGTCCATTGACATGAATCTTTTTTTCTTTCTTTCTTTTGAATAGGTCAACACATTCAATTGATTTCACTGGATATTCCATACAACAACATCTGCCGACTGACAAGAACACCACTTTTCAAGTTAACTCTCATGAACAACGACAACAGCAACAGCATGTCCCAACATGGTATTCAACCGATCATCCAACTTGTTTGGAAATCCTTACAAGTAATGAAAACAAACGCCCAGCTGGTCTCTCGTACTAAGCAACGTCCGATCTCGACCCTTACTGATACCATCCATACCCTGAAACCTTTAACCTCTAGCTCCCTTCCACCTTCCTTTACCCCATCATTTACTTCTTCTTTTTCTTCATCGCCAAAGAAGACAGACATATCCGACGATTTCAAACTGATTAACAATGAAGAGTGGACAAAGTGCAAGGAGTTTATTTGTAGCAGGGTCTTCCCCTATTTGAAAGAATTTATATCTATATATCTAGTATTGTGGGTCTTGGCCCCTGATTATGCTTTGAAATTAAGTCTCATTCTCACCTACTTTCAGAGTTAGATTCTTTAGTTTCTCTCTCTCTCTCTCTCTCTCTCTCTCTCTCATACAATCACTTTGTATTTGTATTAAACTGTACCACTGTAGTATACACAGTGGTGTTTTTTTTTTTGGATGTATATTATTTACTTTTATCTACTTGAATAAAAAAAAATATCCAATAATTACGTGGCTAATTGTTGTTATTGTCGTTGTTGTTGTTTTTGTTATACATATATATACACATATATATATAAATCTTGGACATTTGAAGTTGGTTTGAGGGGTCGTGGAATAGCATCAAAAAAAACAAAAACAAAAAAAACTCCTGATTCAACTCCCGCCCACGTGAATTTTTATTTACTCCCAACATTGTTTTGATTTTGTTTTTGCGCCTTCTTTCTTTTCTTTTTCCTTCTTTCCCTTCGTCATTGAATCTCTTTGGCGTTATAGTGGATTTGGATTAGTGTCAGATCTAGTTTAGAAAGGTTTTCAGATCAGGGATGACAAGATGCATGGGAAAGCCTTTTCATTTTGGATCTAGGATTTAAAAACACCATTAGTTGAGTTTTTGGAGTCTCCATTAACGTAGTTTAGTATTAGTTTTCCCCTAGTTTGTATCCGTATCTGAATAAAATATGTCTTTTTTTTTACATGCCTCAATGACAAATGTCCCTTTAGTTTCTCTTTCATGTATTATACATACAGTACAGTGCTGTACAAGATCCTTTTTACCATCACCCGCTTAGATCAGTGTTGACAGATACTATATTTCAATAAAAGATATACATATCGTCTTTCTCATACATTGTACAGTATAATAGTCCCTCTTTTTACAATTGTTTCCTTAGATTAGTGATGACTATTTTTTCAAGTTTCACCGTCGTCTCCCTCATCCTTCCTCTCTATGGATCAGTTCGTCAAACTCCTTGTTACAATAACCCCCGCCCCTCTCCGTTATGTTTTATTTTTATCTACCATGACTGCTTTAATAAAATAGGTTGCCTTTTGTATTATTATTATTAATTAATCATTTTCTGACCCATCGAGTAGTAAACAATGTCGTGATTCTAGGTGTTTTTGTGGTTGTCCTATTAGCCACTTGTTTCTTAGTTCAGCCTCCATGAGTACTCCACCCCGCTCTCTCAGGGAGACTGATTGATAGCTTGTACATTACTTCACCATCAAAGACAGTCACCGTCATTATAGAGTATATTTTGCACTTACTTTTTTTTTCTTGCTTCTCTCCTTGCTCCGCCCATTTTGGTCTTGAGCCCCTGCGACTGGGGTTGTTTGCAATAGATGATCTCATACAAAAAGTTGGGTCATATTCCCGCTTTTTCATTTATAATCAATCAACCTAGACCATGGAACAATCAATGTCAGTCACACAAGAGCGCCGGGAAACGAGTAAAGCTGACTGTGGATGTATAGTTTATTGTTAATTCTGTTCTTGATTTATTTATTTGGAATGTAAATCCACCACAGAATTATCGACCAGAACAGCAACAGCAATAACAATCGCCATCAATAGGTGCCTCCCAGATCTGGCTACTGTGTTAATGTACACACACACTCTACTCTCCAGAAGCGGACGGAGTCCGAATATTTGCAGGATAAAGTCTTTTTTTCTTTTTTCAAAACACTTCCCCTCCTTCCTCGCTCCGCACTCATGTCGAACGACAACCGTCTTATTCCTTCCGCAGTACCCAAACGTTGGTATTCACATGCTCAAACCCCTCAAGAAGAATTCAACGACATTGCACGCATGGAAGAACAGTGGCATCGCGACCGAAAGCACGCCTTGCGAACAGCCATCATGACAGCAACGCACTCTCATCGTCCCATGCCTTCCTTGAACACCACCGCTGATGATATGGGTGCATCAACCCCATTCCATGATCAGCATGCAATGGAGGCTTCTTCACCAACCTCGTCTCACATACCATCAGCAGCAGCAGTAGTAGTAGCAGAACAATATATTGAGGATCCTGGCGATGACATTGACAATGATGATGATGGTGACAACGACGACGACGACGACGACGTTGTCAATGTGGCAGCCGTCGTAGCTGCCGTTGCGTACCCTTTCCCTTCGTCCATCTTTGAACCACCGCCACCGCCTCGACAGCAGCAACACCACCCTCGTCGTAGCAGCCGACATCGTTCTTTGACAAGAAACATCATGCCGATCCTGTAAACTGGTTCCCTCTTGGGCTATGAAATCCCCCCTTCCCTCCCTCGTATATTTGTAGCATAGTATTCTTCTTCTTTCCCCAGCAAACATATATTGTATATAGTATCTATCGCTAGCGATCACTACTTTCCCCCCTCCCCTTTGCCGTCTTCTCCTTCCATCCTAATAGCTTAGTATCCTGCCATATATATTTTTTTTTTCTCTAGTTATCCTCTTCCCCCATCCTTTTCCCATACATATATTCTTCATTGCATTTTGTAAAAAAAATAAAATAAAAGTCATTGTATATATAAAAACTATATCCACTACGTATTTTTTATTATTATTGTTGTTTGAGAAGTGCAAAACAAATAATAAAAGTGTGTGTGTTATCAAGATAACAAAAAAGTGTAAAGAGTGTGATATAATGTCAAAAGGGTGCAATTATCTAAAAATAAGCAGAAAAAAATAAAAAGAGGATAGGGTAGTGGTCCTGGCGTTTTGAAGTGATATGTGGAGATTTAAAGTGGCAGGCGTGCGTTGGTGTATGTGTGTGTGTGTGTCGTATGTATAGTGGGGTGAATCATAAGAATTTTTAATGGTGGTCAGCAGCAGGAGCATCCTATAAAGAAATCTCCCAGTTAGAAAATCGCATTTTTCCCTTTCGCGGTTTCCTTTGACTACAAGTGTATATATAAACTTACCACAATAGGAGGAAGATTACGTTCCCATTTGGTACCTTCGGGACCAAGAGGCACTGATTAAAAAAAAAAAAAGAAAGATAAAATGAATAAAGATAAAAAAAAAAAAAAAAAAAAAAGATGACCATATAGATTCCTTCGACTTACATTTGTAGGGATCAGGATGTTCCCAGTCGAGCAACTTTTGTTCGGTTTCAAGTATCAAGGCTTGGATAGCGACAGGGTTGGATACGTTACGGTTTTGTTCGAATAAGTGACGGATATGTAAAGCTTCTTGGCGCCACAAGTCACGTTGAATAGTCCAATCCAAAGAAAGCTTCAAAGATCGCTTGTAGAGAGACTTGACGAGTGATGTATGTGCGCTCATGGTGGTTAGTAATGTAAGTAAAAGAGAAAGAGAAGGAAAAAAAAACAACACAACAACAAAAACAAAAACCCTTTTTGAACCCCGCGTATTTTTTTTTTTTTTGGGAAATGTGTTGGACTGCTACCCAATTTTTTTCTGGGTGGATGCGGGGGGTTAAAATGACGTGAAAAAAAAAAGTCGAGAAAAAAAAGCTCTCGTTAAACTTTTTTTTTTTTTTTTTTTCTTCATTATTGTAATATTGTCATGAAAAAAAGTCAACGGCCAACACCAGCCAGCACCACACCACCTACTCCATCCTCCTCATCGACTGGTTGGAAAATTAAGACGAGAATTCCCTCCAATTCTAGTCAACAGCAGCCACCTTCCACCCTTGCCTCGCCTATCACTGAAAGCGATCAAGCATTTAATCGTCGTCTTGATCTATGGGCTCAATCATCAACTTTCCGAAACATGGCGAGTCATATATGTAATGATGTGCAGAAAGATATGGATCGTAGACAGCAACACATCACCCCTTCAGCAACAACAGCAACAACAACAACAGCAGCAGCAACCATAGCAACAACAACAAAGCAACAACCAATAATACCATCATCATCTACGACTGCTACCACCAACGGAAAAGCCAAACTAGAAAAACGAAAAAGTCATCAACTAGGCGACGTGTCATCCTTTGTATTTGAATCACCATCGATATTGACCGACAAGGAACATGCAGCTTGGGTGCATCACGGCAAAGATGTGCACCATCATCCTCACCAGTGGCTCAAACTGGCCAGTTTATTCCATATTCATCCGAAAACAGCACACCAAAGGTCCCTTCTTTACCCTGCCACCTTACAAGCAGCCCAAATCGATCGTCAGGTGTCCACTGAAGTGAATCGAAAACCTCTTGAAAATTATTTGGATCTTCGTCGCACTCAAAATCGCAACTATGCCGAAAACGCGTAAGTTCGACGAACACTTGGGCTGGATCTCTAGCGATAGTTGAATTGACTTTTTTTTTTTTGTTAGTGTTGCCGAAGGTGTCAAGTTATATGAAGGTCAAAAAGTAAGTGAGGCGTTGGAATATTATAAACGTGCTCTGGACATGGATCCCCAATATGCAGAAGGCTGGTACCGTGTAGCTCAAAGGTAATTTTTTTTTAAAGAAAAGAGTCTTTGTTTCATTTAAAAGAAAACTAAAAAAAACTCATCTATCTCCTATAGTCTTTTACAACAACAACGTACGGCCGATGCCATTGCCCAACTCAAAAAAGCTTTACGATTGGAACCCACACATGAAAACGCGAAATCTTTATTATGTACATTAGAAAACACCACCACGACATATACCAGCGAAGACAAACCCAAGAAAGAAGAGCGAAGGAAACACCATGACGATAAAAGTGACGACCATAGTGACGACCATAGAGCGAGAAAGAGAAGAAGATCACCATCACCATCATCCAAGGACGACGACCGTTATGCCAAACGATCACAACATCATCATCGCCATCGTCGAAGGAGATCAAGATCAAGATCACCTTCTCCCTCACGCAAATCCAAACGATCATCACGACGACGCTCTCGCTCCCCCGTATCACCATCCACGTCGAAACGATCCCCATCATCACCTCAGGCCGCATCATCATCAAGAAACGGAGATCATCGCCGTCATCGCGACAGAGACCATTCTTCATCCTCTCGACATCATCATCGGCATCATCGACATGACGACAACCGCCACACTAGTAGTAGTAGTAAATACAGGTCCACCTCAAGACATGACCGTGATGATGACAACGACAACGACGACAACGACGACGACCAGACATCAAAAAGAAAAAGCAGACGCCACAGATCTACCTCAAGAGATACCACTTCTTCTTCTTCACGACGACATCATGAACACTCCTCTTCAAAGAAAAAATCATCCTCATCATCAGACAAAGAGCATCATAGACGACATCATCATCATCATCGACATCATCAGCATACTTCCTCTTCTCCAACATCAAGAAAAAACGATTAGATTAGTTAGTTAGATCCCCGTCCTTCCTGTGCTTCCGGCTATTTTTTTTTTTTTTTTTTTAGTTATTTTAGTTTACAGACTTGTTTTTATCAATCAAATAAAATAAATAAAAATAAAAGGATCCACATACCTTGATATATTTATTCATTTATTATTGTTTGATTTCATGATATTATCTTTTTTTTTTTTACATGTGGTGAAGGAGAGAGGGAGGGGAAGTGTAGGGAGAAATAGATGAGGGTTGCGACGGGGGAGGGGGAGTGGGGGGAAGAGAGAGAAAAAAGGGGGAGCTCGACAAAAAAAAAAAAAAGGAGATGCGGGCGATTAGGAGGAGGAAGAGCGATTAGATGGCACGGCGACGAAGATGAAGGGCACTTAATTTTGTATTGCCAGCATACCGTTGTTGTTGTTGTCGTGGTGCACCGTCATTCATCTGTTGGGCATAGGAAGGCATTTTCATCCCTGGGTTGTTCATCATCATACCACCAGCAGGTGGACGTCCATTGGAAACAAAACGACTGGAGGCGGCACCTCCACCGTTGTTTTGGCTGGGTAGGATGGTGAATGTCTTGGAGCGACAAATATCGTTATCATCTTGATCATTATTGATATCAATCTTGACGAAATACCGGCCTGGTTTGATATTGGAGGGGATTTGCCATGTAAAGGCGAAATCGTTCTTGGCACTGTCGCTGACACTACTGGGTGACCAGGATTGGATGGTCATGACCAATTCTTGAGGTTGCTTGCCTTCGGGGTACACATTGGCATTGATCGCTTGCCCATCAATGTCGGGCAATTGTGCGACCACAAAGTCGGCGCTGCTGCCCGGCATGAATTCTTGGTTTTCCATCGCGGGTTGCTTGAAATAATCCACATCCGCATGCACTACCTGAAACACAGCAGCAAGGAAGAAAAGGACACTGACAAGGATGATCTGCTGCCCCGAAGAAAAAAAAAAAGTGGGAGGCGAGGATGGTGTGAGTTGGGGAAAAGAATGCATGACATGACGGAGTTGGCTTTTTTTTTTTTTTTTTTTAGTATTACCTGCATCGTTTTTTAGTGATATTTACGAACAAAAAAGATAAAAGGAAATTAGAAAAGAAGAAAAAAAAAAAAGAGAGAGAGAATTTGAGAAAAAGAAATGAAAAAAGATATCGTATTCCTTGTATTTATATTTCCTCCCAAGAAGAAGGAGAAGTGGATCCATCGTTTTTTTTTTTTTCGGTGGATAATGGGATGTTGGTAAATTGTAATTTTTTCAGGAATGAAAAAAAAAAAAATAGATATCATGATGTCTCTTTTCACTCTCAGTCAATGGGGCAGTGAAAGATGGGCGTTTCTTTCTGGTTCTTTTCTCCTTTTTTGAAATTGATTGGATGAATATGGTTGTTTTATATATATAAGGAGACGAGTCAGTGAATCCATGGGGAATCACAAGTTTTTTTTTTTTTTTATGCGATCACTAGCATGGATTTTCATTTCTATTACAGATCCCCGAGACGAGCAAAAGAAAATGATACAGTTCCTGTCTTCTAATTAGTGTATGTGTGTGTGCCCTGATTTTCTTGTTTGGGGTTAGTTTAGTCTTTAGCATTGATGTTGAATCACCTTTTTTATTCTCAACAACCGTGAAAATAATAAAGAAAAAATAACCCGCTCCTCTTCAGGGAGCAAATCATTGAAAAAAGTTTAATTTAGCTTGATCTCCTCCATTTTATTGCCCCCCCCCCACCCACACACACATATGCTAGTATAAAAAAAAAGCCAAGTTAATTTTTTCATATGTAACAATAATCAACGTCAAATATGTTACAGTAATTGTAATAATACAAAAAAAAGGAGACACAGTGATGTTCAATATTTTTTATTTTATTATTCCATGATAATGACTTTTTTATAAGAATGATTGATTGGTATGAAGTATGTACGTAAAGGAATAGTAATATAATAAAATAAATAAATAATAATAATAAAAAAAAAAGATAATATCACTACTAAACTATACTGCCCTACCATCCTTCATTATCAGACAGCAGTAACAACAACAAAGGTGATATGTACATAATAATAATAGAAAAAAAAAGTAAAAAAATAAATTTAAAATGAATGAATGACAAAAAAAAAAAAAAAGAAACAAAAAACAAAACAACAATAATAATAAAGGGTACGAATACTAACTAAATAAACTACAAAATCAATAACTAAAACAATTATAAACTACAAAAACCACGTACTTCATGGGCGCTTGAATTTCAATAGTAAAAGATCACCAATTTCACTGATCTTTTCAAGCGCATCGTCTATCATTCAACATAACAGAAAGAAAAAGCGGGATTAAAAAACATTTCCTACTACAAACACACATACAACTAGATGACTATACCTAAATCCGCCTTTGTGTGAGAAGCAGACACACAGAATCGGGCACGGGAGCTAATGATGGGAGTGGCAGGATACCCAACCACACAAATGGCAATCCCACGTTTCAGAGCTTCCCGAGAAAACGCGCTACAACCCAAAAAAAAATCAGTTTAATCAATGTTCATCACACTCCCCCCCCTCCCTTTTATTTTGTATCTAGACTTACGAAATCTTGGCAGGATTGAATAATAATAAAGGTACCACTGGACTTCCTTCGTCACCATAAACAATAAACCCAAGTTCTCGTAATTTGGTTGCAAAATAACGAGCGTTGTCTGCTAATTTTTGAATTCTGAGTCGTCCATCTCTTGTTCCATCTTCACCCCTACAAAATAAAAATAAAAAACAGTTAATTATCATTGGTCGATGGCTCCCTCTGTTTCTTTTGTTGCTTACTTGATGATACTCAAACTAGTGATAATTTGTTGCACGACGGGTATCGACATGGTTTCGGCATATAAAAAGGCATGATTGGTCAATCGCAAGTGATCCAACACAGCCTATCATCAACACCAAAAAAAAAAAAAAAAAAAAAAAAAAAAACTGGGTCAGTAACCTACGCAAAAAAAAAAAAAAAAGCCTTTCCAGGATTTTACCTTGTCAGCGGCAATGTAACCACCAGCGGCACCAAAGGATTTTGTAAATGTACCCATCAGAATATCCACATATTTGGGACTGATCCCATAAAAGTCACATACACCACCGCCATTTTCACCAAGCGCACCGATGGAATGGGCTTCATCCACGTACAAGTAAAACTAGATAGACCACCATTAAAAAAAAAAAACAAAAGTATAAGTAAAACAAGCCTCCTCCCCGTCCTCTCCTTTTTTTTTCCATACCTTGAACTCATGTTTCATTTTAATGATTTCGGGGAGATTGACAATAGATCCTTCCATGGAGTATAACCCTTCTACAATGACCATGATTTTCTTCCAAGGACGATGAGTACGAGGCTGGCCCTGTGAAATCACTTCGGTCAACAATTGTCGTAAATCCATCATGTTGTTATGTTTGAACACCCGAATGGAAGCCCCTGATAATCGCGCACCAAAGACAATCGAACTATGATTCAATTCATCACTAATAATCAAACAACCCTATTATTTCATCACCACAGAAAAAAAGAGGTGAGTCACATAAAACGTCCTATGCCACATACACACACACACACACACACACACACACACACATAAACAATTTCCTTTTACACGTACCTTGCTGACAAGCGATGGAATGGTGGTTGAATTGGTAGCAAAACCCATGGACACACAAATGGCATCTTCTTTGCCGACAAATTCCGCCACTTTACGTTCCATATAAAGATGTAAGTCCGTCGTACCAGCTTCGGTCCTGGTGCCGGCGGTGCTCATGCCATAATGGTTGACGGTGTTTTCCACAGCATCGGCACAAGGGCCGCTGGCTTGTGCAAACCCAAGGTAATTGTAAGAGGCAAAATTGATACATTCGATTTTTCGTCCCGTCAATCTAGAAAGCGCGGGTTGTGAGTTCAGTGAATGAATAAAAGAGGCCACATTTTTTTTTTTATAAAAACTTACTTGAATGTTTTGTTGAAATCCTTGGATTCTCGTTCCAATACCATGGTTTTGCGTGTGGGTACACCGGTGATGGGGCGATTCCAACAATCACGAATCCGCACATACATACGTCTTGTATAAAACGAATCAAAATCAGACACCAATGGCGCATATCCCTATATCCAAAACCCAAAAGAAAACAAAAACAAACGTCAGTGATGGACAAAAAAAAAAAAAAAACCTTTCCTTTTTTTTCGGTACCTCATTCATTCGCAAATGCGCATATTCTTTGCGTTTGAAACATTTGCCCAAGATATCCCGTAAATGACCAAACAAAATCAACACCAAGTAGTTCAAATAGGTCGACACCAGGACGGCCAAAGGGGCTTCTTCGATCTTTTGTTCAAAGTCTTCATAACGGCGAGCGGTGGCAGCGACGGAGTTACGACGTTGAGCTGGCGATAAATTGAATTTGATAGGTTGATTGCTGTGGTTGGGGTCGTCGGTGGCAGTAGCACCATTGAGGGTGTTGTTGTTGGTGGCGGCAAGGTATTGATCCCAGGTAGCATCTTGACCTTTGTTGGGCACAGGCAAGGCGAGGTTGGGTAAGATCTTGGGCGGGTACGCTGACGACACCGAGTAGGCCCGCCGGGTTTTGGTGACCAGATGGCTTAAACTGAATGTACGAGGCCTTGTTTTGGGCGATGCGGCGGCAGTGACGGAGGATTTGGGGGACAGGGTCGTGGGAGGTGCTGCTACGGCTGGTGCTGCTCCTGCTCCTGCTGCTGCTGCTGCCGAGGATGCTGGGGTGGCGGCGGTATCCACATTATTCTTGAGGCTAGGACCACCAGATGATGATGATGACACATGGCCATGATCGGTCGATGATGAAAATGAGCTGGTCAGTAATGGTGAGGCAGGAGGTGTTTCTGTGCCTTGAATTTCAATGCTGGGGACTTGGAAGCCGTTGGGGGAATTGTGGGTTAACATGAGGCAGTTCTTTTTTCAATCAAGCAAATAATATAAAAAAGGTTTGTGTGTGTGGGGAAGGGAGTTATAATGAATGTAGAATGGATAGCCAAAAAAAAAAGGTGGAGTAATAGTCAGACTTTATCAAGAGCAAAAGAGAATTCGTGGCAACGGAAGATGATGAAGAAAGAAGAAAGAAGAAAAGAAAGAAAGAAAAAAGGATATGTGTAATCAAAGAAAGTTGGTAAGACCCGATACCACATTCAATTTTCTCGAGAACAAAAAAAAAAATATAATCATTTACAACCCCGCCGAGAATCAGAAAAAGTTTTTTTTTTTTTTCTATCGGGATTGCTTGGTGCACAGTATGTTTAGCACTGGTAGCGGGAAATAAAATAATTTTTACATTAGGTTATTATCTATTATGTCTGATTACTGCCCCAGAAGTGCATGCAGTTTTGTACATTGATGAACCGCCGTATGTATGCTAGTACTTTTTCGTTGAAACGGATTTGTGTTTGCCATTGATCGGAGTAGAGAGTCACAAACAGGAATATTTTCAAAATAAAAGATGAGACCATCCAGACAGTTATTGGAGTAGCGGCGTTTACATATCAAAAAAAAGTGAGCATCTTACATGGAACTCATGAATAACACCGGAATCAATAAAGGAGGATGAGGTGATGTGATTGAAAAGATTAATCAAATATATATATATATTGATTTACTGTACTGTACAGCACTGTATGGTTCTGAGCTGTCAGTGTCATTATGTTAGCAACCATGAGGTCCAGCGGTCATGCAATTCTATCCTGCAATAAAAAGGGACGGTGTTTCAAATTCTATTTATTTCTTTTTCTTTTTACTACATTATTATACATTTGATTTTGAATGTTGTCTTCTGATCAAGTTATTGCTCCATTGCCTTTAAACAACCGGAAAATCATCAATAGACTAAAGCAGGACAAGGCTCTTAGACTTTCATCGATCCAAACACGTTCTGGTAAGTCTAAATCATATATCAATGATATTCATATTCACATATCTTGTGCCTTTTTTGCGTTTTTACAGAACCATGCAACTCATGTGGCGGCACAGAAGTGCAACCTAGTCATTATTCCCCAACCAGTCACATCCACGGTCAGGTAAGAAACTCATGAGTATACTAAAACCAGTTCCTTCCTAAGAACATTTCATAATTGCTTTGTGATTTATCATTTATAGACTCGCCTAGACAAACACAAATCAAGAATTCTTTGGAATACAATACTGGTGCAACAATTCCTTTTTATCAGTGCTTTACCCCAATAAATTTCTCCAACCCGACCACCGTCTTTCAATTTTACTTATGCGACATTTGGGAATAGCTTTGTGGATATTTCTTTCTCAACTTTGCTGACTCCCAGAAACCGTTCTGTGGACTTCAAGGACGACAAAATCGTAGTTGGGTTTCAGCCAAGGTAAAAGAAAAAATAATCAATAGGATCGCAACATTTATACTAATACATATATATTTTTAAATTTAGTCTGAAGAATATGGATCAATACGATGAAATAGAGGAAAATGAGGGGACGATTTGGATGAAACAGAACAAAACCAGCAACAACATCGCCGCCCTATATTTTGCAAATCATATTCGGACAGACTTGTCATACAGTTGACGTTTTGCTTGTACGCCAAAAACATCATTCAGAATTGCCGGACCTTTCAATGGGCGACTTCACATCAAATGACCTTGATCAACATTTTCAACTCTGGGGGGACGTGGATCCAGGCATGAAGGATATATTTACAGCTACCGACGGAGCAGACAATATCGGCGGTTCAGTTCCAAGGCATGGCGATCCAAATGCGGCATTCACTCATAGATTTCGATTCCCATCAAGAAAAAAAACGACGGCACACCCTATCACGAATTACAAACTATTACAATGAACTCTATTTGGATTTTGACCAACGAAGAACAACTCGGCTACCTTGAGGCCATGGCCACACAACATTTTGCTGGCTATGAAGCTCACGTTTTTTCCGAACGGGAACATTTTTGGGCTAAGGCCGCTACTATGACGAACTACTTGGTGCCAACTCTATTAGAATACGTGCATCTGAAGATCAACCGACCCACCAATACTTTGGAGATCATGGCATACCGCCTTGAAAAGCGACGCTTGGTAAATAATTTGCTGCAAGGACCCGACAATCGTCGCAACGTCAATACGGTGTTAAGGAGGCTGGCTCTCGCTGATGATTGGGAACAAGACGCCGGTGCCGCTCTTCTTGGGGAGGGGCATGCTGACGCCGGTTTGGATCTGGCAAACGTGTTTGTGAACAGTGGTGAAAAATACAACCGGAAATCTGGAACTCAAGCTCAAACATCGCGTTCCATGCAAAGTAAGCACATTGAGGGGGGAAAAAATAAATAAATAAATTAACAAAAAAAATGATAGCATTTATCCTTTCACTTATTTTGTCACTCTTCTTTTAGTCGTTTCAGACGTGAACCTTTTTCCGTCCCACCCAAAAATACCTCTATTGGCAGTCGGTGTGGCTCCTTCTCAATTACCATGCGTGGATCTTTACTTGGAATAGTCAGTCGACTCCGGAGAACATTGAAAAAAAGACAAAGCAAAGTTTTTACTGGTAATGGTGGATACCAAAGAGGCTTATACATTTAAGGTATATTATTATTATTATTATTATTATTATTTTAAAAAAAAAGAAAGAATGTCATACCCTTAAAAAGGGAAAGGTAAGGAAGGAATCTGACAGCGTTTTATTTTGTTATTAGGTGTGCTCCAAATGTTACACGAAGAACCTGGAGAACAAGAAAATTGATGACGGGTGACTATCGATATACATTCGGTATTAGTTTGCTCCGACTGCAATACAATCTGGAATCGAGAGACGTCAATGCCTGCAACAAATATCCATCACCCTTGCCATTTATCTCAATCAAGATGCGGATCGTCCGTCGATTTTCAATCGTCCAACCACATCGATCACAACAACAGCCGTACCAACATTCAGCGACAATTACAGCGGGTAAGTGCAAAAAAAAAAAAAAAAAAAAGAAGAAAACTTGCGCCACTGTTTACTAAAGTTTTCCTTTTATGTTCCGAACGACCCTGTGCGCCTAGCAATCCCCCGCCCCTTTTTTATCGGTAACAACTTTACTGAATTAGACACCATTCTTGCATTCCCCTTGCCACCACTCATCATCCCCTCCCCTTCCGCATCTATGGTCACCGCTATCTTGATCGAAAAAATACCAAGCACAGATTTGTTTGCGACAACCTTCAATAAGGTTATTTGGCACTACCTGATCAGGAGTAAATGATGGAAGACTTGGAGGTTTGCTGATAGTAGTTTGCATAGTTTTGTTATTGATCATAGACTGCAGGGCCTGAATCCCTAATAGCATAAAAAAACGAACAGTGTCCACCATTTTTATGTGTTTTATTGAACCAAATAAAATTGATATTTTTTGCTTATTCTTAATTCTTATTCTTATTGCTGTTGTTGTTGTTGTTGCAAAAAAAAAAAAAAAAAAAGGAAGAGCTTCTTTCTAGTTTCGTTAAAAATAAAAAAAAGGAAAAATCTCATTTTTTTTTTTAGATCATTAATTTTATTTTGCGAAGGAATCAAATGTAGTTGAGTGGAGTAAATGGTGATGGGAAAAACTGAGAGAAGCAAGAGAGATAGAGGAAAATATTACCTACTTACTCAAGATGACAGTCAAGGAGGATGGTAACATTGCATTGATATATATATAAAAATGATAATTATCTGTAGCTCGAGACGGTACTGGGGAAAGGTATTTTTTTGCCGGACCCATTACATTCCTCGGAGACTGAAAATCGCTCGGATCAAAAATGTAAAGCAGTAAAAAAAAATCATCAAAAAATTCTAGTTTATAAATAATATATGGATGTTTCCTTTATTTTGTAATACAATGAGATGATAAAGAGGAAGTAACTAAAATGAGAGAGAGTGAGTGAGAGAGAGGGAAGTTCTACATCTAAAAGTTGATAGCATTGCCAGTGGAAGCGATCAAAGAAGCTTCACGCATGGCTTCGGAGAGAGTAGGATGGGCATGCTATAATAAAAAAATTGATTAATTTCTCATTCTACACCATTTATCGTTATATTTTTCAAGTTCTTACCATAGTTCGTCCAACGTCTTCAGCAGAGGCACCATATCTAAAAGAAAAAAGAGAGAAAAAAAAAGTAAGTCATCGAGTGACAACTCAATTCCCCCCTTCCTTCCGCCTTTCAATGAGAAAAAAAAATACTTACTCCATAGCAAGGACACCTTCGGCGATCATTTCACCAGCATTGGGACCAATGATGTGGACACCCAAGATACGATCGGTTTCAGCATCAGCAATGACCTTGACGGAACCATCCATGTCATCGTTGGTACGGGCACGAGAGTTGGCGACGAAGGGGAAAGAGCCGGTCTTGTACTTGACACCTTCACTCTTCAATTCAGCTTCGTTCTTACCGACCCAGGCAACTTCAGGGTGAGTGTAGATCACGGAGGGAACAGCATCGTAGTTGATATGACCATAACCAGTACCGATCATTTCAGAGACTGCAAAACCTTCATCTTCAGCCTTGTGAGCCAACATGGGACCGAAAGTCACATCACCAATACAGCGAATGCTGGGCACGTTGGTCTTGAATTCACTATCAATCACCACACGGCCACGGTTGTCTACTTCCACACCGACGTTTTCCAAACCTAAGCCTTGAGTGTAAGGACGACGACCAATGGACACCAAAACAGCATCGGCTTCCAACTATAATAAATAAAAAGGATATCAGACGTCATCGTCCTTTATTCGCTATGCCTAATTTTTATTTTTTTTGTCTACTTACAGTTTCGGCCTTGCCACCCTTGGAGGCTTCGACATCTACCTTCACAATATCACCTTCCACCTTGGCACCATTGACCTTGGTGGCCATCTTGAATTTAAGACCTTGCTTGGACAAGAGACGATGGAAAGTCTTTGCCATTTCGGGGTCCATACCGGCACCAATGGCATCCAAGTATTCGACGACAGTGACTTCAGCACCCAAACGAGACCAGACGGAACCCAATTCCAAACCAATGACACCAGCACCGATGACGACCATCTTCTTGGGGACCTTGGACAATTCAAGAGCACCGGTAGAGGAGACAATCTTCTTTTCATCAATGTCAATACCAGGAATGGGAGTGACTTCGGAACCAGTGGCAATGATGAAGTTCTTGGATTTCAAAGTAGATTGTTGACCATCTAAACCTTCCACGTTGACTTCGGTGGTGGATTTGAAGGAACCAGTACCCTTGACGTAATCGACCTTGTATTTCTTGAAAAGGAATTCAACACCCTTGGTTAAGCCGTTGACAGCCTTGACACGGGCCTTGTGCATGTTATCGAGGTTCAATTGGACATCACCAACATCAATCCCACGGCTCTTCAAGGAATGCTTGGTTTCGTGGTAAATGTGAGAGTTGTTCAACATGGCCTTGGAAGGAATACAACCCACGTTCAAACAGGTGCCACCAAGAGTACCGCGCTTTTCAATACAGGCAACCTAAAAATAATGACATGAAAGGATTTTTTTGTTCAATATGGAATAAATAAAACACGAATGTTGGTTGATGGTAAGGTAGAGCGGGGGAGGTTCTTACCTTGAGACCTTGTTGAGCAGCCTTGATAGCAGCGGGGTAACCACCAGGTCCTAAATTGTACCAAATAGAGTAAACAAAAAAGATGAGTCTATCCCGTTCTGTTCCACCTCTTTCCCCCCCCTCCCCATATACACACAGTATATACTATCTCCTACACTCCTTCCACAAAAACTTACCACCACCAATAACAACAACATCGTATTCAGTATCTAATTAGAAGAAATGAAATCTATCAGTCAAAAAAATAGGACTAGGTTTTTTTCGTTGAGAAAGACAAAACTTACCAGCAGGAGTGCTGTAGAAACGAGAGAATTGGTTGGCAAGAGGAGCACGCACTGTCTTGACAGCAGCGTTACGAGCAGCAATCTATCACAAAACCCCATGTATGTTAGTATATCTATCTATAAAACGTTTGTCTCTCTCTCTCTCTCTCTCTGCGTTGCAACCATTCAACTTGGGAATATATAACCTATATTGCGTTGATATGTTGGAGTTTGACTTACGTTAGCCAAAGGCTTGGAGGAGACCAATCTGAACATGGTTTAATTAAGAGCGAGGGTTAAAAAAAAAAAAAGAAGTAGAGAAAAAAGAGAGAGAAAAGGGAAAGGAAAAGAAATATTTAAGGGAAAACACCGGGAAAAATGAATTCGACGTCATTAGCCAATTGATTTACTTTCGCACGCTGACTTTGAAAGCCGCTTCCGGACGTTTCCACCTCACACTGTGTTGTTGGGGCTCTTTCACTTTTATATATATAGATATAGATCGGTGTCTGCTATCCAATAACAATCTAGTATATAGAAACAAATAGGGAAATGATTGTAGGTTAGTTCTCTTCACTGATGTGGAGGAGGGGGGGACGAGGAGGTTTGAACGTATATCTGTGTGCTGCTCATAATAAAAAAACAAAAATAAAAAAAAACATAAAAACGGGTCGGGGCATCAAAAGTCCTTGGGGCTTGAAAATGCCTAGCATATCGAGAAATCCAGCTGGCTTGATTTGGTGAGTCACTGGTGGGAGGAGGAAGAGGCGGGGTAGCTGACGCGAAGCTTGCCAAATATTCAGGCAGGCAATCTGCATATGTTTCAACGCCCCCTCCCCACACACACACACAATGGAGATCAAAATGGTATTTTTTTTTCTTTGTGCGTCCAAATTGAGGAGGCACGGGTGGGGCATTCATTTGTCACCGCAAGAAAAGAAGAGAACTTGAAGCGTAAGTGCAAAATGCTGTACCTGGAATATTATTGTTTTGGGGAACGTGGAGCCTCAATAAGCCTCATCATCGTTTTAATACAAACAAGTCGTTGATTTTATTGAATGCTTTTGTAATTACTAACTAATAAAGAAACACACATAAAGGGGTAACTGCGAAAAAAAGAAAGCTATGTAGGAGTCATGTAATATATGGACAGCAAGTAATAACAGGTTCATTGCTATCGTATGCAAAAGATATTTCATCTGAGTGAGATTTTAGATGCATAACTGATCTATTGTATCATACATTACCAATCACTTAGTATGTAATCGAAATATTCAGTATTGCATCGCAACACAACCACTTAAAAAACTCATGGACCTGCAACTGGAGCAACATAATATTGATGGTTTGCAAGATTTGCTGCAAAATACCAATGATGAATTCAAAAAGTGCTGTATCAATTGGACACTCAAATTCAAACAGACAATGAAAAAAGGATAGACGCTATAGACAAGTAATACTCAATCATCAAGATGTCAAAATAAACTATATACAACAACACAAGAATGTTTGGTATATGTAAATAATGGAAGGATAAAAAAAAATAACGAATTTTATTGAAGCATAAACATCATTATAAACTGAGGTCACTCTAATCTAAGGAGAGAGAAAGGGAGAAGGTTGGAAAAAGCGATGAATGTAAAAGACATGAGAAAGACTAATAAATCAAAACAAGACATATATTTTATTAAAAAGATAATACATAACTATGACAAACTAATAGTAAACCAAGTTAATAAATGGTTTCCATAACACTAATCTATTAAGATGAAGGCTAATCTAACAGGGTGGTCCAAAATATCGCATCCAAAATGAAAGCGTTTCCCCACGAAGTTTGTATTGCATTTTTCAATATGCCCCTAAATCACGTTCTAACCACTTTACCAAAAGTACCTGCACTCACAATGAGATTTCCAATAAAGATGATGTACTGAAAAAAAAAGGAAAAGGGAAAAAAGCGAGATGGAAAGAAAAATAAATGATTAGGGAAATCATGGGAATCGGAGTGTGAACCAATTCCAGCCATATCTACATTTCACCATTTGGATATTTCTCGGGTGTGTATCATAGGAGCCGCTGCGAGTTCTTCTGGTATTGACGATCATATGATAAGGACTCTTTTTTTTTTCTTGGCTATGATTGATATTATGCGAACCCAAAGATTTAGCTCCACTTTTTCAAATTAGCACGATCTTGTGGCTATTCTTTCAACTCGCTTACAGCTAATATACATACGAAAGAAATAAATAAAAAAAACTTGGTTTTTACAGTCAACAACAACTATTATTTCGAAAATGAGTCTATTACAGTATTTTTATTAGTATGATACTGATGTGATATTAATACGTATTATGTGCTATATGGTCAAAAATGTGTGCAAAAAGTGACATGGGAGCGATTTGGTTTCAATAGCAGGGGGATGTTTCGGTTGCATGATTTAAGTGAAACGGAACCGGGAAACGCCGCTCGGAGTGATTATTTCCATTGAGCAGGGCTTTTTTTGTATTTTCCCTTCCCACATTCTTTTTTCGTTTTCCTTTTTTTTTTTTTTAATCTATATCAATCATGTCGAAATCATACAATCTACATCCTACGGAAGAACATGAAGACAAGGTAAGAAGATGAATGTAGAAGGAACAACGGTAACCTAAAAGAAAATAACGCCATTTTTTTTTTTTTTTTGATGAAGTCCTTTGGATATCAACTTGATAGTGAAATAGAAGCCAAGAAGGCACCAGCACTTGAACTCCCTGGAGGTGTACGTTATGTTGCCGACACAAGACGCCAATCGACACTCTCCCATGAACCAAGCTCGTCCCGGTCATCAGTGTCCAGTCAAAAAGGGGGCAGAGATCGATCCAGCATTTGCTCGTTATTGGAAGATACACGATGTGACATCCGCACGCGGGGTTACCTTCCTATTGAAAACTATGGTATCATTGGCAACTTACGGACGGTGGCACTGTGTGGTACGGATGGCTCCATGGACTTCTTTTGTTATCCCAAGTTCGACAGCCCATCCATTTTTTGCCGTTTACTCGACAAGGACAAAGGTGGCCATTTCTCCGTGACCCCCATCAATTACACCAGCAACAAACAACAATATCTTCCCAACAGCAACATCTTGACCACGCGGTTCATGAGCAACGACGGGGTATCTGAAATCACGGACTACATGCATATTCCTGAACGACGCCAAAGCCAGACCAAGAAACCACTGCTGCCTTGGGTGATCCGGTCGGTGCGTGTGATTCGTGGCACGGTGGATTTCAAAATGGAATGTTTCCCTTCTTTCAACTATGGCCAATCCTCGCATACTGCGGAAATCAAAACACAAGATCCAGACGCACTGCAAGAAAAATTGGACGAAACCATGCAATCGCAAGATGACTCGGTCAAATCAGAATCGTCGCCTCAGGCCGCCGTGTTTGTTGCCGACAATCCAGGCTTCAAAAGCTCCGATTGTCTAGCGGGGAATGTTAATGGGGATGGGAAACAACTCAAGATGGATCTACGGTTCCTTTCGAATTGTGGTGATTATGAATGTCCTTTGATCAGACTGTGTTTGGATAAAGATGCCACGGAATTGGGGTTCAAGGGCCCTGGGGTGGTGTCATCGTTTACATTGGAAGAAGGGCAAGAAGTCACGTTTATTTTCCGTGAAATCCCACCGGAACGTCAACCGAATGAAACCACCAAATGCCGCCTGATGCGCTTAGCGTACGATCCTCCTTTGACCGTCGATTTGATGGAAGCCCTGTTTCGACAAACCGCCATGTACTGGCAAAAATGGATTGGCTCGAGTACGTATAATGGTCGCTGGCGTGAAAATGTCATGCGGTCGGCCCTTACTTTGAAATTGTTGACCTATGAACCGGTAAGTAACAAACGCGAAATAAATGGAAATGAAAAAAATGGAAAAAAAAAAATTCTGACGATTGGTTTTTTTTTTTTTTTTTTTTTTTTTTGTGATGGGTGTGTGTGTATGTGATAGACTGGTGCCGTGGTTGCTGCTCCTACGTTTGGAATACCTGAAGGTAATATACGAAATGTGATGACATGATAATATATATATTTATTAAATGCATTGTTATTATGATTTTGCTTTAGCTATTGGTGGGGAAAGAAATTGGGACTATCGATATGTTTGGATCCGTGACTCTTCCTTTACCATCTATGCATTCTTGCGGCTAGGCTTTACCGAAGAAGCTCGAAAATATTTAGAATATATTGAAAATAGGTGCCATGATTTAGTAAGTTCTTTTTCTTCTTTTTTTAACGAGTTGAATCCCTTTCAGCTAACATGACAATATTTTTTTTTTAATGTATAAATCGCTTAGAACGAAGATGGATCACTCAATATCATGTATAGTATTGACGGTGCCAAAGAATTGGAGGAATACGAGCTGGATCATTTTGAAGGCTATCGATCGTCCAGACCGGTACGTGTTGGCAATGGTGCGTATGACCATCTTCAACTCGACATTTATGGTGAACTGATGGATGGGATTTATTTATACAACAAGTATGGATCGCCTGTTTCTTATGACATGTGGTGTATTGTCCGCAAATTAGCCAATTACGTGGTGGATCATTGGGAATTACCAGATATGTCCATTTGGGAAGTACGATCTTCGAAACAACGATTTACTTATTCTATGATTATGTGTTGGGTGGCTTTAGATAGAGGTAGGTTAAAAAAGAAAAAAAAATAATGGCAGGGGGAATTATGCAACTCATCGGCTCCTTCTCCTTTTTGACCATTAGCACTTCGTTTATCTGAAAAACGACAATTCCCATGTTTCGAACGGGACACATGGCGTACGACAAGGGATACGATCTATGAACTGATCCAAACCAAATGTTATAATGAGAAATACAAAATGTATACTCAAAGTATCGAAACCCCCGATGCTGTGGATGCTAGTTGCTTGATTATGCCCTTGGTCTTCTTTTCCTCACCTACAGATCCTCGTATGCTTAACACAATTCAGCGTATCTTGCTTCCTCCTGAAAAAGGTAAATATATATAGATATATATTATACTGAATAACTTCATGACCTCTTTTTGACTTTATATATTTTTCGTTTTGGTAATCTAGGCGGCTTGATGACCAATGATCTTGTGTTTAGATACAACTTTTTGACAACGGATGATGGTGTTGGCGGTGAAGAAGGTGCGTTCTCCATGTGCACTTTTTGGTTGGTGGAAGCCTTGGCACGTGCTGGCCAATATGACCCGAAGCTTTTATTACGTGCATCGGTGATGTTTGAACGGATGCTTTCGTATGGTAATCATCTTGGTTTATTCAGTGAAGAAGTGGCACGAAGTGGTGAACTTTTGGGAAATTTCCCTCAAGCATTTACACACATTGCCTTCATCAGTGGTAAGTTTTTCTTTTTTTTTTTTTAGTTAGGGGGGAGGTGAGGTGACGAAAACGATCGTGTACTGATGAGCTTTATTTAATTTTATTTTATTTGACAGCTGCATTTAATTTGGATCGTGCTGAACACTAGATATTGTAGAATTAGTTATTTCGATGTAGTTTATATTTATTTACTTATTTATTTCATCTGTATTCTGAATAAAAAAAAAAAAAGTATCGTCGTACTATCAATGTCTCTTTTAAAATAGCTTTTTTATTTTGGTTATTTTGGGTTAACGGGTGATTTATTTTTCTTTAGGCGGGAAAAAAAAAGGTTGACGTGGGACCAATAATATGAAATGTGGTAACCGTCAGTGTCATTATTTTTGTTTTTTATCTCATATCGCGCATTTTGCATTGTTGCTAACCTAAATCAAGTAATCCATCATCGTTTTGTTGACTTCAGGTCACGATGTAGATCCATTAGACTCTTCGTAGGCGATTCCTTTTCCTGATTTTCTAGATCATTTATATAAATGAGTACCACCAAGGTATTTTTCCTTTTTTTTTTTTTTTGATGCTCTGAAAACGGATCATACCATAAAAAAAAAGGACGCCAGGATATTATACGAAAACTATCAAAAAAGTGCCCGCCTGTCTTTTCTTTTTGGTGAAAAAAAAGATCCTCATTAATATTACTTGTGTGACTTGCCACGAGAAAAAACAACTAATTTCGGTGTTAGAAATCACCCAAATTGATGCATAAAAGGTGGTACCCCCTCCTTTTTGATGGTATAAATGATGCTTAATAGGAGATTATGGTCATTTTTTTTTATAAATGTGTATAATAAGTAAAAATAACAGAAATGCCTCGTGCTATGATGATATATTATTTACTGGTTGAACGATCGTCAGATGGAATATACAATGTCCGAGGAAACACAACCTCGTACCCCTCCTCCTTTCACTATTGGAGCACAGAGTGGTGTGTTTGGATGGATAATGTTGGCTGATACATAAGATTTTTTTTTAAATTTGGAGTAGTGTGGACCTTGAGAAGAAAGAAGAATAAAATAATTCATCTATTACAGAAAAAAAACAAAAAGCCAAACCAAGTGAAACGGGCAACGGGGCACGCCTTGGAAACTTTTTTTCATTTCAATAGAACTCTAAAAAACAATTGAATCACCGCCACGTCATTTATATATAAAAGATCAAAGAACCAAACCCCATTCCGTTTTTCTTTATTCTTTCCCTCACACAACCAACCAACCCATCACTTTCCTTTAAAAACTAATTTTATTTACACCATGAAGTTCACTCTCCTTGCTGTTGCTACTCTCGCCGTTGCCGGTATGGCCAATGCCTCCCACCCTACTCACGGTTGTACCAAGCTCGTCACCGGTAAGTCCACACCGCACATAAAGAAATGGTAATATATGTGTATATTTTACTTAATCCATGCTCCTGTATTTTTTTTTAATAGTCGGTGAAAACGATACCTTGGACTCCGTTGCCCAAAAGGCTGGTACCACTGTTGACAAAATCTTGGCCTACAACCACGGTCTCAAGATTGACAGTGTCCTCTCCAATGTTTTGTGTACTGAAGTAAGTATCATACACACCCCCTTCCATTGCAAGTTGTTAAATGAATGACATTTACTTATTGCATACTTTTTTTTTTTTTTTTTTTTTTTTTTTTTTGCTATAGGCCTCCAAGACCAATGCCAAGCGTTGTCTTGCTGAAAAGAGCCAAAAGAAGGAAGCTGCTGCTGCTGCTCCTGCTCCTGCTGCTAGCAAGAAGACCGCTAGTGCTGCCACCACCACCAAGGCTCCTTCCAATGCTGTGCGTCACATTGTGCCTAACTGTAACAAGTATGCTACCGTCGAACCTTCCGATGCTGACTGTACCGCCTTCTCCAAGCGCAACAACATCGCCGAATCCGACTTGTACAAGTGGAACCAAGGTCTTCATCACGCTGGTGACCATTTGTGTGATAACCTCGACACTGGCAAGGCCTACTGTGTTGGTATCAAGGAGTAAAATGGAGTGTTTTTACCCCCCTACCCCTCATTTTTTTTTTTAGTATGTCACTTTTGTCCGTTGTATCCATTTAGTTATGTCGGTTTTTTGTTTTTTACGTATTCAAATAAAAAATCTCGATTCCCCTTTTTTCTTATTATTATTGTCATTGTTGTTGGGTGATGTGAGTGTGTGTGTGTGTGTGTGTGACTATATTTTCGCGATAGACGGCAATCTTTCAGGTTTATCTCCCTATTAGAAAAAAAAGGTGTACTACTCCATAGTGTCATATGCATCCAATAACCTCCTTCTAGTCCCTGTTTCTTTTGCACATGACATTCAAATCAAAAGCTTCCCGCCCAAATTCCTTCCTTCCCCTTCCCTTCTCTCCCCCTACTTCAAGGAGAGCAGCTGTCTTTTAAATCGCACACGGTGTCGTTCCATCGTATCGCGCTATACAGCCCCAAGTTTTTTTTTTATCTATTGGCTATGGCCATTTCATCCACAGCTTATAGCAAAATGCTTTGCTTCCCTCCCTCTTCTCCAGTCTCCTGTCTCACCAGACTGAAAAAAAAGAGTTTCTTGTGTAGTAACGCACGTAAAGCAAGCCTCAATTGTTGCTATTTTTTTGTATTCAATTTCAACCCACTTGCAAAACAATTGATCTGCTGTACAGTATTGTATTGGGATTCGAAAAAGGGTGTGTGGAGGGGGGGGGTGCACAAGTGGCCATAGATAAGCCAGAAAGCAAGTGCGAACATCCTTTATCCCCGGCTACACGTCCAGCATAAACTATATTTATATGTATGATTGGTCGAGCAGAACTATGGCTATCATTATTTAATTTAGCCGACCTAAAACTACATGCAAATCAATTCCAGGAGCATAGAAAAGAGGAAAGTGGTCGTAATGGGTGAATGAAAGAGTAAGTATGTATTGATAGGGCAACTCACAAATAGCCACAGTACAGTGTAGCGACATTTTTTTTAATATTACAATGGGTGATCAGAGAATGGTTAGTTAATTCTTTTAAAAAAGAGCAAACTATTTTATTGAAACATATTGGTGAATAAAAAAAAAAAAAAAAAGACGCCGATGAATTCATTGTAACAATGGATCTTATTATTGTAGGAAAACATGAGAGAGGCTAATGTTAGAAAAAAGGTCAACACTAATCTAAAGAGACCATTGTAAAATAAGCTCTAATATCACTATTTATGGCATAGAGAAGGTGTACGAGACATGTTTGTTATTGAAACACAACAATGGCACAACGCTAATCAATAGGCGTGATGGTATTAAAAAGGGATCTAATGCACAAGACATGAGAGAGACGATCGAGACACTTTTTCATTGAAGCATGTAAAAACAAACAAACATATTTTATTCAGATGTAGATACAAATAATGACAAAATAATACTAAAACTACGCTAATGAAAGCTTCCAAAAAGCCAACTAATGGTGGCTCTAAATCCTGAATCTAAAATGGAAGGGTTTCCCCATGCATCTTGTAATCCCTGAGCTGAAACTCCCTCTAAACTAGTCCTAACACTATTCCAAGTCCAAATTAACCCTAGGCAAGTTGAATGGGGAAGAAAAAATGAAAGAAAAAGAAAAAGAAAAAAAAAAAGGGAAGCGGGGGTAAATAAATAAAATTTCACGTGGGCGGAATTTGAAACATGATAGGTGAACTTCGTTGGTGTCGCGCCATTCCTCAATCCCTCGACCGAAACTGATCAACTTGCAAATGCTCCTCTTCGTCTTTGCTATCACCTGAAGTTAATTCACGTTTTATCGTGAGTAAAATAAATAACCCGTAGATCCACTTTTTTTTTTTACGTTCTTGCTAAACTACACCATACATATATCACCTTGCTTCAATTTCTAACTCAAAATAACCCCAATAAAATGGCTATGTATGATAATATAAATCATCCCAAAACGGGTTCTTTTTTTCATTTTTATTAAAAACAATAGTATATAAGCAAAGTAATAATAATAATAAGCTAATTAGCTATATATGTATGGTAAAAATAAGAATACTATCATAATACTAATACTACAATACAGAATTAAATATAACAGATGATGGATTCAGGAGGAGCATCGCCAGGACAGTCTTCGAGACCATTAGGGTTCTTGGATTGCCAATGCCATAACGAGGCACACGTTTCATCTAATTGAATGGTCGCCTCCCAGTTCAACTCGGTTTTAGCTTTGGTAGGATCCGCAGTCAAGTTGGCCACATCCCCAGGCCGTCGATCCACAATCTCATAGGCCAAAGGTCGACCTACCGCGTTGCTAAATGCTTGCACCATTTCTAGCACCGTGCTGCCATGCCCTGTACCCAAATTGTAGGCCACACACCCCGTAGGATTCTTACTATCACCGAGTTTTTTGAGCGCGGCTAGATGTCCTTTAGCAAGATCCACCACATTAATATAGTCTCTATTTTCAAAAGAATATATATATATATATCTTGAGCATCCATCGTTCATTCATTCATTTATTCATTCATATGTACTACTTACCTAATAGCCGTGCCATCCTTGGTGGGGTAATCCTTGCCGTAAATGGAAAGCGAAGCTCGTTTCCCAATGGCGACTTGAGAAAGATAAGGCATTAGATTATTGGGGACACCCAAGGGGTTTTCGCCTAATAAACCAGAGGGATGTGCGCCAGCGGGATTGAAGTACCGTAACAACGCTGCGCTCCAGTTGCTATTGTTGACGTTGCATATATCCTGAATGATGCTTTCTACAAATTGTTTGGTGCGTCCATAAGGATTGGTCGATGCCTAAATCCAAAAAAAAAACAAAGGGAAGGAGGGGGGAAGGTCAGTCATTATTTTGTGTTGAAAAGTTTTCGTGCTACAATATTAGTTTACCAAAGGGCTGGTTTCCGGGATGGGAATGAGAGGAGGATCACCGTATACCGTTGCTGAAGAAGAAAACACAAATTGCTTGACGTCCATGGTTTGCATGACTTGAAGAAGATGGATGGTGCCGGTCATGTTGATGTCATAGTAATCTAATGGGATCCGTGATGATTCGCCCACGGCCTTTAGTCCTCCAAAATGAATGACCGACCCAATAGAATGCCGCTGAAATACTTCCAGTAACGCTTTCTTGTCCAAGAGATTCACCTTGTAAAACGTCACCTTCTTGCCAGTGATACGCTCGATACGTCGAATGGCCTCATATGATGCATTGATGAGATTGTCGATCACCACCACTGACTGATTGTCGTTCAAGAGCTCAATGACGGTATGAGAACCTGCCCTCGTCAAAAAAAAAAAAAAAAAAAAGTCAGGAGTGGGTGTCAGGATTTTTTTTCCTTGAAAGGCGGGAGGGAGGAGGTGACTTACCGATATAACCCGCACCACCAGTGACAAGAACAGAAGAGGATGAAGAAGACATTCAAAAGAATAAATAAAAAATGAATAAAACGAAAAAGAAATACTGGAATATCATCAATGTGCTCTTTAAATAGCTCTTCGTCCGCCAAACCTTATCTATTGAGGGAAGTTGTCCAAAAAAAAAATAAAGTCCGTTCGGCCATCCTGAGCAGCAACAATGACAATAAAAAAGGGGAAATGTATGATATGAAGTATATGATCTTTATTAGAGAGAGGAAGAGAGCGAGAAAAAAAAAATATGCGTTGTCAAATAAAAATAAAATATAAATATGTATATACAATAAAAAAAAAAAAAGAATAAAAATTACAAAATGAAAATCTAAGCTAAAATACTAAAAATGCTACTAGTCATAATAAATGCCCTTACCATCAAAGTAAGTGTCCGGTCCACGTCTAAGATTAGTGCTCCTTGAAGAGGCTGGGCGTCGATTCTTGTATTCAAATTTCCTTGACGACGACGATGAGGTGGCCGAGTCCAAAAAATCTGATGTGGAAGAAGAAAAGATCATTTGACGAGGCGTAGGAGGACTGGTATGGATGATCACACTGGTACTTCTCGCTGACGACGATGAAGAAGAGCCGGTCGTCTCTCTTCTTTTTGATCGTTTTGCTGTTGTTTTTGAGCGTGGTATGGAGGAGATTGCTGCTGCCAGTGGTGTTGGTTTGGGATCATGTTCTTCATTCTGCGCTTCTTCTTGTTGCATGGGATCAAAGCTTTGGACCTGTTCTTCGGTTTCCTTGCCACCATTGACCTCGGGTTCATCATCCAATTGGTGTTGCCGATAATCTTTGTACATTTGCGCCTTTAAAAACGTGGTGCTACCAATTTCACGTACCCCTTGCACTTGTCGCATTTGATCCAACGCTTCCTGGACGATTGACGATGCCAATGTTTTGCCACTTGTGACCTTTTCTTTACCCAAAAGACACCCGTCTTGCCCATGATCCAATGTCTTGATCGTGTCCATGATATCGCATGTCTGTCCTTCTTCAATCGCTTCTGCATGAGATGGTGTAGTGCAAGTCATGGTAGGTTCCTTCCGCAGTACATGGTCCAGATCCACAGCGGAGAAAAAGGCAATACTCTATAACAATAAATAAAATGGTGAGTCAGCAAATTTTTAAAAACAAAAATCAATCACACATGAACACGTATCCCTCTGCGCATAGTTTTTTTTTTTTTTTTTTTGGAAGAAGAAAAATAAAAAAAAAGATAACATGTAAACACACCTGTCATGAATAACTACGTGTTTCCTTGTTACACACACTCTCACATATCCATATACAATCCCCGCTCTTTTTTTTTTTTTTTGGTTTACCTGAGGTAGATTGTGAATGCCGAGCTTGTAACTAAACATAGCACGCGTCCATAGATTAGCGACTTGCAACGCCAGAGCCGTTCGATGTTGATCTTTTTCCGAGGACAGGTAGCGAACTTCATCATGCACCGACAACATAAAGCGAGCATCAATCGAATAGCGATCAATCAAGTGAGCCATCGAGACCAACAGCATGTGCAAATAATCCACCCCGGAGCTTTGCACCACCCAATTGATGCGCGAGGTCAAAAATTTGTCCTTGGTATATTTCGGTTTGAGAGCATCCGTCACGGCACAGCCCAACACCGGTGTCCTTGGGTCTTCGGACAGGGCAATGTCTTCCAACGCATTAAACATATAACTTTCCGATCCACCATGCCAAAAGATGCGTTTGAAAGGATTCCGTTTGCGATGTTCCTTTTCCCCCTTGGTACTTGAGTATAAATCCAGAGCTCTTGTCTTGGCGGTTTCGGTATCCATGGCTTGACTGTATTGTAATAAAAGACTGGTCGCATATTTCACCCCCGCACCATAAATCCGAGCATAGTTGAATATTTTCGCCTTGTTTCGACTGATCCCCAAAATGCTTGCCGTCTTGGAATGTAAATCGGTGCCCTGAGATTTCGTGCCTTGCAATGTCATCCATCCTAACGCCGTCGCGCCATGAAAGCCAAATTGCGCATCGCCAATCACACTGGAAATCCAAAGTTCTTCCGAATCTACATCCGCACCCACAATCTTGTACCCTTCAGGAGCCTGCACCATGGATTTCAATTCAGACCCAATACGGTTGGCTTTGGCATTGCTTGCGGTTAACCATGTGCGTTCCACCGCCCGTCGCGTCACCGTCCCCATGGCCACCATTTGCGGTAAAATCATGCCGTACTTTTTATTCGGAGCTTCGGTTGCTGCTGCTGATGGGAGACCCAAGTCCACCGAGCGATTATCATCCCATACCACAAATTGACCCAAGATCCGTTCACGCGAGCTGATCCAGTACGCCGAGGTGGCATTCAATTCCAACGCTTCCTTGGCGGCCTCGTATTCCGATGAGAGTGTATTGTCTTCATATGCATCCATGTAATTCTTGGCTAAGGGGTTCCCACAGTTTGCATCATCGCCATCCTTGTGTGGGACCTTGTAATAAAGCATGTCGCCATCGTCCAAGATTGGAGTCTTCTTGCCCAACGGATCATCCTCCAGCACCTGTAGCTTCTGTCGCTCCAGCTTGGTCACCTTGTAACACCAACCATGACGAGGTAGATAATGTAAAGGATAGCCTTGCCATTTCAAACGAAGCAAAAGCGGGGCGATGCGGGACCGAGTGGTGATTTTGAGTTTTCCAGACTTGGTATCGTAGGCATCCTTGTACCATTTGGGCGCGCCTTTGAGCTTGCGTTGGCGAGGATTCACAAACCAATCTAATTGACTTAACCAAGGATCCGCCTGCCATTTTTCTTCCGAGTCCACCAAACTTTTTGCTTGATCCGCTAATCCTTGTAACTTGATATCCAACATATCATCCAATTCCTTGTGTTTCTGTACCGAGCGTTCCAAGTAACGTTCCCATTTCTCGGTCACGGTCAAAAACGAGCTGCCCATTTGGACCATGCCGGCAAACGAGACGGGGTGAGGACAATTGCGGCGAAATTTCGGAAGCACCGCTTGGTATACCTTGTGGGTCATCAACACATCTTGCGCACAGTACGTCATCAGGCTATCGAAGTGGTCTTGGATATCTTGTAAGGAGCCATCGACAAAATACGATCGTTGCGTCTTGTCCATGTCCAAATCACAATGGAATTTCGCCACATCCTTGAGATTGTTATGTGCACTCACATCAAAAAAGCTATGAGCGGCGGCTGTTGTGGATGGTAAGTCGATCATATGTTGTTCAGAAGCGGCGAGGAGTTTTTCTTGTTGCTTTTTCCGAGCCGAGTTCCATGCAGGACGTTGTTGGGAGCATAAGCCAGCCACCGCGATATGCAGACTCATTGTATCCACATAATGAATGCCCGAGCCACGTTGATTGTATTCTTCCGCAATGCGAGCACGATCATAGCCTACATTGTGTCCCACCATCAACCGAGGGTTACCGCCACCACCACCACCCATGGGGATCAAGACTTGTTTATCCGTTTCCTTGCCAGAAATCACATACGGGGAGGTCCACGCATACCATGCCTTGGAGGAGGCTGCCACCGCCATGGTTGGGTAATGACCTTCGCTTACAAGTACTTCCACATCAAACACCAACGCATCTTCCAAAGGGTGGGCCACTTGCATCACTTCACCGGTGACACCGTCATATCTTGTCCAGCCAGCTTGGCGTTGCCATGACGGAGGAATGGCAGGAAGATCCATGTGCGCTAACTGTTCCGCCTTGGCTAAGACCGTCGATGATTGTTCCAACCCGATCCGCATGAAATGTTCTTCAATGTTGTCTCCGTACATGCCTGGAAGCTTGACATGGATCGGTGCCACATGGTCCGATGAATTGCCCCAAATATCTTGTATGGTCAGGTGTTCTTGAGAGAGTCGTTCACGTTTGCGGAGATCGTGAGACGTCGAGCCAGCGTTGTAGGGGGGAAAGATTTGTTCATGGAGATCCGGTGATAACAGTTGGACATCAGCAGCATTGGTTTTGACTACTATTTAATAGAAGATAAAAAATAAAAGAAAAGCAATAGACGAGTTAATCAACTTGTTCCAACATTCTCTTAGTGGTTATTAAAGGTGGGTGGGTGGGGGGGGAAACCTTTCTTACCTTGATCAGGCGATGACGATTGTTCTTTGAATAAATGTTTTGCACAGGTAAGCGATCGTATATGTTGTAAGCATAAAGAAGCGTGTTTCGTTTTCACAAGATAGGACGAAGGTGATAAGGTTCTTATCATATCCAGTATTGCATAGTCGCGGAAGAAAAAAAAAAAAAAAAACAATAAAAAAATTGTGCCCGCTTCATTTTTTTTTTTTTCCCCAAGTGGCACTACTAACTATACCTGCAAGCTTGGCGGGAGTTCAAAGAGGATGGTGTCGCACGTGGATGAAGCCAAAATTACAAAAACCACTTGACATGTTTAAGAAAATTGCTCTGTTTAGAAAATCGAGAATGGGGCAATGGGATGATGTGTGTAAAAAAAAAAGAAAAAAGAAAAGCACCACCATGCTTTTTTACTTTCTTATATCGTGTGAGATCATTTTTCCGTGTTGTATGAAAAGCTTTGTCTGTCAATGACCAGTGCAATTTTTTTTCAATCCCAGTTCTGGTATTTTTAGAATTTTTTTCATTGCCTGGACAACGACGACGGTCGACGACGACGACGACGACGACAGCTCTCCCTTCTTTATTACCGTTTCATTTTTTTCTTGTCTCTCCTCTCACTTTCTCTTTCTTTCTTTCATTCTTTGATGTACTAAAGATTTTTTATATATCAACCTTCCATTCCTTTATATCAACATCATTGACTATGACGATTAGAAAGTCGATATTGTTACAATCACTTTGTATTTTGTGTTTAATCTGTTTATTCCTACTATCTCGACTAACGACGGATCCTCCTTCTATACCAACGCCTCCAGGTAAATATACCTTTTATTTTATTTTTGAGAGAGAAACAGCTTTTTATAGTGACCTTGTTTTTTTCAACATAGATGATGTTTGCTCCATCCAGGAAGACCTGACACAAGCTTGTACACACGATAGTAATACCAACAACAACAACAACAACACTGATACTGACAACAAAACCACCAACACTACTTCATCTCATGAACGACGTCCTTACACCTTTGTCACTGCCGCCAGTTCGAATCACTTTTGTGCGCTGGAAGCCATGCTCTATATTATGCGGGACATCAAAAGCCACGTTGCACCGTCAGCGTATCCTCGACTGATTGTTTACAACCTTGGATTGACAGCGTCGCAAACGCGGGTGCTCAACAATCTGTACCAGCATGACTTTTTTGATGAGCTTGTGGCGTTCAACTATACCAAATATCCATCGTTTTGGGATGTGCGAGTGAATCGAGGGGAATATGCATGGAAACCTGGGGCGGTCAAGGAAGTGGCCGATACCTATGGTGGGACGATCATTTGGCTTGACACGGGCGATGTGCCCAACACCCAATTTGTAGAAACAATGCCTGATTATATTCAACAGTATGGATTTTGGTCGCCACGCAGTACTGGGTTTATGGGTGCAAAATTCAATCATATTGGCCTCTTCCGGTATTTCCATACCAGTCGTAAAGAATATGCTCATATGGAAAATTGCAATGGCGCGGCGCTTGGGTTTGATGCCGATAACAAACAAGTGGTGGACACGTTGATCAACCCATGGTATGAATGTGCACTCAACAAGGACTGCATTGCGCCCAAGGGCTCCTCACGAAGAAATCATCGGCAAGATCAAACCGCCATCTCCTTTTTGGCGCTCAGGGCCGGTTACCAATGTTTTGAATATCCTGAATTCCATGGTCTGACCATTCATCAAGATGATTTGTGTAATGATCGATTGGCCCTGCTCAGACAAACTGGCACCCTATTGCATCCGTCATCCTATGAAAGTGGTAAGGAGTCACCAAAAAAAATAAATAAAAAAAAAATAGGGGTGGTTACTGATCGACCGACTGTCACTGTATGAATGATAAACTAACGGATTCTCTTTTTTTTTTTTTGTAAAAAGAATTGGACTCTATCTAGTGCAGGTCACTCCACTGCCTTTTTTTTTATATAATTATTTATTATTATTATTCTATAGTAGTGTAATTAGAAACATTTATTTATCATACCAATTCATCAATCAATAAAAGCCTCTTTTTTATATATTCTTATGTAACACAAAATGGTTTGCTATTTTTGATGGTTGAACCACCTGATCGGTTTGGTATCTTTTATTACAGGAAGACATTAATCCCCGTTGACGGACTTCTAAAAAAGATGTTAATCTAACTTGGTACCTTTTTTCGAGGTTTTTTTTTTTGGTTCGTCTGTGTCTTTTTTCTTTCTTGACTATCTTCTTCAACAGTGGTGTTCCTGCTCAATCTCACGTTGCAGAAGTGTATCAATTTTTTTCGAGCCAGTCACTATGTATACGACATCGTTAAGCATTCTAACAACAAAATCCAAAGTGGTGACATTCAAGCCAGCAAGCTGAGTGATTGTGTCGACCTGAAATCACCGCCTTTTTCCGACGTTCTATTTCCCTGCCTGAATCATAGTCAAAACGATCAAAAAACTCTACCTGGTACGCTTGTCCCCGCCTCAACAATAAACATTGACAAGACCATTCCTTAGCTGTTTCTCTTCCCCTTTCACATTGTTGTTTGTTTGTACGTCTCCCTCAGCTACCATGTTTTTTTCTAGCCATTTATATTCCTACTTTGTACAAATAAACAAACTTCTTGACAATTCATGTGTGATTTATGTAATTGTGTTATATATGATTTTTAAACCCCGGCATTTTTTATTTTATTTTGTATTCTCGCCCCACATTTTTTTTTGAAAAAATTCTTTCTTTCCAATTGTTCCCATTCTCACACGGTGGATTTTAAAAAAAATAGGTAAATGTTTTGATAACCTTTTACATATCAATGTATTCACTCACTTAATTCTTCTGGTTATTATATTAGGCGAAGCTAAGGATAGTATTCCCTCACTTTCCTTTACGGACCACACTACAGCAACTCCTATTCTTGGCTTGATGGTAAAGAAAAACCAGCCCCTCTCACACCTACCTCGTTTTAACACCGCCATTCTCTTTTATTTAGACATTACCGAATAGCACTTCTTTGGTGGACGTGACTCATATCAAACAACTTCACCTACCTCCTATTGTTATACCACAACAGCAACAACCTGCTACAATGACGG